>VDFB02256132.1:81730696-81853196 GCA_007258455.2 Sequoia sempervirens | reverse complement strand
TGAATATACACCCATAAAATGGTACAACCCCAAATGTAAACTCAATATCACGACTATAGTCTAAAATAGGGACAAATATCAAATTAAAAGATCATAAATACACATCATTTCCCCATGCCTCTGGAAGTCCCTAACAAGTAACTTAAGTTCCTATAGAAGGATAACTATCATAAGGATTTTTCCCACATGACATAACCCAATTAAGTCAAAACCATAATTAACTCAACGAAAATGTCAAGAGTAAACACTTACATACATGAATAAGCTAAAATTCAAACAACACCATATAACATATTTCGTTACAAAAATAATTTCACCAAGAAATAAATAAATTAATTCACTCGAGAACATTCAACTTAATTTAAACCACAAAGTTTATTTCTAATTTAATCGATCACACTAAAATATCCAACATTACAAATTTCAACATTATCTAATTGTTCCATGATTTCAGCATATATATATATATATATGTATACGCTTTTACGCATATATACATATATACATATATATGTATATATAAATAAAGCATATATTAAAAATCATGTACTTAAATCGCATTATAAAACTAACCATATGATTCACTATAATTTACAACTATATATATATATACATATATATATATATACATACACATATATATTAATATATATAATATATATATATATTATAAAAAAAATAAAAATTAAATAACATTGAAATTCCAATATAATTTAATTTAATTTAATTTAATTTAATTTTCTTTTATAATTATTTTATAATTATTATTTTATTTTGTTTTCACAGACACACCAGAAACCCATTCTCTGTTATGATATATATATATTATTTTTTTAAAAGGACAACATACACAGTTATAACCAACATAATATATATATATATATGAGAGTATTTAAATAAAAACAACATTCTTTCAGACAAACCTGATATTTTCTCAAACAAAACACAGATCTGGGCATGCACATTATAACCCCAAAATAATTTATTTTCTTTTCCAAACAAGTATTTCACAACTAATTTTATTGAAGAAAGATTAGAGGGTTTCCCAATAGTTTTCTACTGAAAACTTAAAAGTTTACACAAACAAATTTTCGACAACAAAACCTTCTTTCAAACATATATGTAAATTTCAAGCATGGCAGACATGATTTTCATTTCCCTTACAAAACTATCAAAAACAAAAGAATTAATAAATCAGAAAGAACCTGGAGTCCTTCATTTGATGTCGAATCCAAACACAACAACCCTTCTTCCTCTTTCAAAAAAAAACTTCCTCTGTAGTTCCTTTTCCAATTCCTTCTTTCGGCTAACTTCTGGATCAATATTATATTTTTCTTTACAAAGAACAATTTTTAATAGAGAAGCACACACATATATTTTCTTCAACCATTGTTACTTCTTCTTCCCAAGACAAAACCAAAAACCATTCCTTTGTGTAGAGAAAATTCTCTCTCACAATAATAAAAATAAAGAAAAATAAATAAAGCTCTTCTTTTTTCAAAAATCCATAACATGCATTGGTTCCTTTTTCTTGCTTTAAAAGCTCACACTTATCTCACAAATTTAATTAAAAAATTGTTATTTTCACATTTATCCTCACATGATATTATCATTAAATTTTATAATATTAATATTTTGAAAAGATAATTTATAATTATCATAAAACATTATTTATTTAAATTAATTAATTTATACCTTTTAATGAATTAAATAAAATTTAATTTACAATATTTAAATCCAACATTTAATTTAATTGCAATCACCTACAATTAATCATATCAAGAAAATAATATTAATTAATCCCATATAAAATAAAGATAAATTAAATAACAACTATCCACGAATAAAATAAATAATCAACAACAAACAATACTGAAACACGAACAAGGTGAAAACCACGACACCGTAAGACTCACAATGAGGTGATGGACTTGGGATGGGGACACTTCCATATAACTCCCTTTTCAACATCATACCCGTTGGGTTTATGGGACACGCTCAAACCTGTCAAGCAGGTGGAGTCGATGTCATGTACTTGCATCCTGCATAGAAACAAACGTCAAGTAGCATGTAAATCTCCATTGCAGACACACCGTGAAGGGTAATTGTGGGGTAGTAGGGCACTCATGAGCGAGTGATGCCACTTCATCCTTTCACCAAGACTCGTGCTAGCAAACACATCAGAAACCATAGCAGTATAGAATCACATCATCACCATATATATTATTAAAGAAAACCATAGCATAACCAAATAATGTAATCACCACATAATGTATCATCAAACAACATAAGTAATATCAAGTGCAACAAACCAACCAAACTATGAATCCACACACAAAAAATCCGGTGAACTAATCACCATCACAAACCAAGTACAAAACCAACACATAAGAGTATCGAAGAGTATCAACAACATGAGGGGTATTACAATTCAAATAAAAAATGAATAATAATTATTTATTAAATTCAAAGTAAAGCATAATTTATATTGGTGGAAAGCTAAGAATCACCTTTAAAAACCCTTTTCGTTTCATCAGTTTTGGGTAAAAAAAAGTCATCAGCCACATGGGCCATCATATCACTTACATATCACCACTTTTTGGCCCATCATAATCCTACACATACCCTATATATATACATATAAATGTATATATATACACACATGCATACATACATACTGTAAGACTCCACTTTCCATGTGATTAATACTACATCTAGTTTGTTATATGTTTCCATAAATAGATGATAGTTGTACTACAAGAAATACATAATGTTATTATATGACGATATTCCTGAATTCCATCTTGACATTTGTTTCATTGTCACTGTCGTGAAGGTGTTATGGAATTGTAAATTGATAATATGAATTGAAACTGTAAATGAAATGGTTTTATAATTAGATCTTATTTCAAATATCAAATTAATGTGATATATGATTATTCTGAGGATCGTGTTGGTAATGTGCAGGAAGGTAACCGTGTTAGCACGAGGAGGGAGAACCATCGAGAGCAAATCAAATGACTTATAAGTCTTGAAGTTATAAATTTGACACCATTTGGGCTAGGAAACAAGTAGAGTTAGTGTATTGGAAGACTAAGGTTGTGAGGGTATTTGGTTATGATTTAGGTCAGGTGTAAGTGGGGATTAGTTCTTGGAAACCCCTAGCTAAGTTTGAAACTCGGATGGAACCTTGATTGGGATTTTAATGAGAGTTGTTGGTCATTTTTTTTGGTTGGAGTGCAAAAATAAACCCCCTAGGGTCTATACCATAGTGGTAGGGGTCAAGTGGGCATATAATAGCACCCCTAAGACATGATTCAACCCTTGACCATCTCTCATAATCGAGAGTGACGAATTTTAAGAAGAGGATGGGGTGGAAAGATGGAGGGTTTTTCCAAGTGCATGCTTTCCTCTTTAATGAGGAAAAGACTCTAATTGATGGAGGTAGGTACACTTCACACCTCCCCATCCAATGGTTGAAAGTGGGAAACTTCTATATATTTTGGAAAGGAAGAATGAGGGGGGGTTACCCACTTCTCCTTTTGGAGAATTATGGAAATGATGGTAGGAGGAATGAGAAGAGGAGATGAGCCATGTTGTGGAAAGAGTGATCTAGATGGATTGGTTGGAGAGGAAGGAAGGATAAAAGAGTGAATGCCCAACACCTAAAGCAAAGAGATAAGTTTTACTATATCCATTTTCCTTGTTTAGTTGCAACAAGAGAATGATATGTTTATGTGGGTTTTTACTGAATATGTGTGTGAGGAGTCTATATGTATGTAATATGTTGTGCTCTTTTTCATTCCTTTTGTAAGAGTTTGAGAGGACCCCATTCATCATCTTGGGGTTGAAATAATTCTTGCTCAGGGGTATGGCTAGAGCCCACGAGGCTCCATGATGCCATTACAGTAGGGTGGAGAGCAAGCCTTACTCATGTATTTGTGGTTTATGGCACCATTAAACATGATTGTGATATTGAAATATGCTCTTTGTTGAAATTGGAAGATGAAAGAGCAAGCCCTTCTGCAATGGTTGTCAACTATTTCATATTGTCGAGATGAGATCTTAGTAAATAATATTTTTTGTAAAATGACACAGTATAAGAAGAAATTATTTGTGTGTTATCTTTGTAATATGAGAAGGTAATATTTTGTTAAATAGGAGATTGGTAAAGGTATTTCATTGGTATGCTGACCATCAAAGCTGAAATTGTTATTTGTAATGTTGATTTATTTTGCCACATTGAGGGAACTGATTCAAAATAAAAATTTAAGTTTCCTTTCCTAAAATCTTAAGGGGGTATTAAGAGGGTTTGAACTAAATAAATATAGCTACCTTTATATAGAATAACAAGTTGTGGGTTCCTTTAAATTACACATGTAAATATCCAAATATTGAAGGAAAAATATATAAAAGAATGTAAAGATATGAGAACTTACCAATGGTAGTTAGATTGATTAATTCTTTTATTCTTTTTCAAAGTAAGCTGCAATTATATATTCATTATTTGGTCTACAAACTCATCTGTAGGAACTAAAATTGTTATGCATCTTATATACCTTTGAACCAACGTAGAGGCACACTAGAGATTTAAATTTCTAAAAGCCAATTTAGACCGAGATGGACATTTTAGGGGTGTAAACAAATTACTTGTGCAGGTCGTTAAATGTGATTTTCTCTTCTTTTGTTTTACTTATTTATTTATATATTTTCTGGGTGGGAGAAGGTGTGAGGAAGAGTAGGGATGGCAATCAAGAGGGTATGAGGAGTGGAAACCGTTTTTTATTGCTTGCCATTATCGGTCACAAGTGTTATTGTCATAAACGAATTAACAATAACTGGTCCATAAATTCTCGTTACATGTTGAAACTGTGATGCAATTCCAAAACTATATTTTACACATTTTGAATGGTTAGAAACATCCAAAAACAACTTGAAATTATATTTTTCAAGTTATAAAAAAAGAGCTAATACATAATACATAATACATAAAATAGGTCGTTATTAAGAATCCTCACAAGAGAGGCTTACGAAAGTTTCAAGCAAATGAATCTGCAGGTGTAAAGCCGAGATTTCATGGCAATGATCATCAGGCACGTACACATAATACGAACCATAGAAAAGGAACGTGAACTATTTGACAAAATGCCCCTAAGAAATATGGTATCATGGAATGCAATGATTGCAGGCGGCGTCTTGCATGAAGTTTTCTCCAGTATTGAAGGCGACTTGATTGAGGATTACCATATAACCTGTTTTCACCAACATCAGAATGGGAAACACCCACCTCCTTTCATTAATCCTCTTCATTTATGCTCTCCCTAGAGTTCTTGAGCGACTCACCCTCTTTGACATGTAAACACCAATCCTCGTGTCATTTCTTTCTTTCAGGAATAACTCTAGCCTTAATCACTCTTGACACAGTATGGTCTAGGGTTAGAATGTACATGTACATTGATCTTTGAGGTGGATCCCCATGCGAAGTTTCAGTTCCAAGCCAATAATAACAATTAAAAAAAAAGAAAAAAAAAAGTAGAGACTTCATGACCTCCATGAAATGATTGAAACAACTCGTATTGATGTCTCAGAGTGTTGCATGAAATAATGACTATGAAGGTCGAGACTTATCCCCTAGCACGTTCTCTGTTTCCCCTGTCCAATGTATTCCTTTTTAGGTGTGTCATTAATCGTTGGTTTGAAATGCCACAACAGTGATAAATGTCTTGGCAGCATGTTCAGATTCTCAATATTAAATTAGGCTCATCAAACTTATTTTTTTCGTGTTGAAAAGGGTCTCCTCTGAGTGCAATGAGATGAAGGTGGCGAGAGGCTGTCAATGAAAAGTTGGTGAATAAGAAAATAGGCTAGGTGTGGTGTGTCGAATCCTAGTTTTGATGATTAGAATGGTAGAAATTTATTTTCTTGACAAACAGAGTAATGGCTATCCTATTCTGGTTGTCTCCTTCTTTTATCTATTCCTCTAAACTATTGATTAATGTGCAAATCATTGTGTGGGAGTGGGTTGAGTTAAAGATGCAATTGAAGTAACAAATAGCAGCGTCATACCTATTATCTAAGAAAGATCCAGCTCAGACTAGTGTTGGTCACATCACTTTAAGTTTTCACCTGTCGATGAGAAAAGTAGATAGTTTCGTCGAGAAAAAGAAAAGAAACTTCCCTAACAATCGGCCACCCGAATGAGGTAACTAATGGCAGTCATTAATTATTGAGTCAAATAGTGGTGGACATAACCAGAGGATACTCATGGTGCACGCAATAGTAGTAAGGCGTAGTAGGACAATAAATGTAGTTAGAGCATCCTTAGTCCTTCTGGAAGCACGACTTATCTTGCAGTCATTTGGACTTAGCAGTGGTCGACGGTTACTAGCGGATAGGTTTTCTTTCAGTGGTGCCATCCAAGTCACCCCAGTCTTATCGAGTTATAATGGAATTAAGAATCTTAAGACCGAGCATAAAATAACAACAATAATAGCCAGAAACAAAAAAAAATGAGAGTCTACAAGGTACACGATTAAGCGGATTTGTACACGATTAAGCGGATTTGTTAAAGTTTGAATGGTAAAATAGTTGAAGTTAGTGGTCATAGGATTCCTCTTTCAGCACTCTTATGAGAAACTCCATTGCAGATCCACAATGCAAACTAGTTAGTATGCTCCATTAATCCCGGACCAAACACATTCTACCTGTAAGAAAAAAAAAAAAAAAAAAACATGGTACAATCTATAGCTCAATATTTTATTCTCAAGCATGGTTCTCTTTTGGTAATTTCATTCATATGAGAACACTCATGGTGGCGCTAAATTCAAAGATTAATAATGAAACCATCGATATATTTCACGTGAATTTAAAACATGTATCTAGGGGAGCTCTTGTTATTATAAATAAAATATACGCCAATAATATTAGCTTAAAGGAATAAACACGTCTCTTTATAGTGGTAAACATTGTAATATAACTTAAAAGAGTGATGAAAACTCCCATTAAAATAAAAGAAACATGTTCAAGTATACTTAAAAAGTAAGGAAATAAAAGTTGAAGGAAGGGCTACGTGCCTCATAAGTTAGAAAATTAAGTACTAAATATTTTCCATTTATTAGACTTTAAGTTAATTTATTTCATTTATTAGATTTTAAGTTAATTTATTTTGTTTTATTTTAAATTATGGTAAAAAAGGGAAAAACATTATATGAGTAATTTCTTTCAAAAAAAATAATAATAACAAGGTTATTAAATTATACACACGTAATGTGTAGATGATACTTAATATTGGTATTTAGGATGTTATAGTTCTTTTTTTTAATAGGGCAATATGATTTACTTAATTAATAAAAGTTTTGTATAGGTATGGAATTGGCTGGGGAAAATTACTCTATGTTCCAAAGGATTTTAATATTATTAGATGGATACTGAGTCTGGCATGAATCTAGTTAAGACTACTATCAATTTTTTGATGGTGACTAAACGATAATGTGTTACCATCCTTAAGAATTATTATCGGGTTATAATAATAATGTCATTAATAAGGATGATAATATTTTTAATAAATAATTCGTGGTTAATGAGAAATAGCACTATTTTGGTTTCGTTGGCGTAATAATCATGTTATTATATAAGAGACGATTGAATAAAAATGATACTACTTATTATTAAATCACTTTTTAAACCACTTGTATTAGCTCAAAATTTAAGTGATATTTTTTACAATTGACTCGATAAATTGAAGTGGTACCTACCACTTTATCCCTCAAGATATCATATAATAAATTCTTAATTCCTCTAAACCAAACAAAGTGTGGGTGATCGATGTTTCCTATTCCCTTGGAATTGGAATTGACTAAGTCATGTTTATATGATGCTAAGATGTTGACCAAGAGAAACGTCGAACCCGTGGGTATCATACCTCTATTAAAATATCATAGAAAAATGACAACCTAAAGTTATTAATAAATAACAAGAAGGAAGATATTCACTAGAATATACATTTGTGGTTCCTTACTAAGGGTTATAAAATTAAATTATTTGTAACCATTCCAATCCAAGACTAATGATACCAGAGCACCCAAAGGAGATTATATGTAATTAATTGAATCAACATCCTTACATTTAAGTTTGTAAATTATCTTCTTAAATATGTACAACTCTTATTAGGTCTAGTGTTCGCCTTAAGCACTTCAGACTATTAAATAGCTTAATCGATAGTTTAAAAAAAATAAAATTGTTGTGTTTTTTAGCAAAAAATTTAGGCATGACACATACATACATACATACATACATACATACATACATACATACATACATACATACATACATACATATATAGATATAGATATAAACACATATGTGTGTGTTTGTATTTCTATATGTACACATATATGTATCTAAGCTCAAACCATACATGGATTTCAAAACTATAACACGATTAATACCAAAATTGTTATGCATCACAAAACTAGCTTGAAGCAAATCGATATAGTATTTATTCTATAAATATCAACTTTCTAAATTAATGGTTGCAGGGTGCACACATCTTACTAGTTCATAGAACATATATCTTAACATTTTCCAACCTACAACATAACATTTAGACCATCTACAAACAGGTAAATTATTAATAGTTGACACCAACAAACTTGAAAACCATATTATATCTCATTAATGATTTCTTTTCAAAAAAAATTAATCCGTTCTTGAAAAAAATATCTCATTGCATATATTGCCAGAAACACTTGGAGGACACGAATCAAATTTCCTACACAACACAAAATGGATTAGTTAGATGCCAAACAAGAAGAAAGAGGCAAGTGTTGTATCTCGTTTGTGTCATATATAGCTTGACTTTGTGTATGCTTAAGTGTCCATTTACTTTTTGTCATTGCTCAAATTGCAATGTATAGATTGAAGAAAAAAACTATCTAGCCATCAAGAATACCTGACATATGCGCAAAATAATCAACTTTAGCATTTAAAGGAATTTTTTTTGGCCATTTATGGCCCTGCTATTACCAAAAATCCTAGCTCACCACCAAAAGCAACAATTGTGCATGTTGATTTGGTTGACAACTAGGGGAAAATGATAATCACTCTAAACATTAACAAGAAACTAATTAACATATTTTTGTTGTTGTTATTGCCTCATAGAAGTGTGTGTTTCACAAATTTTTCCATTAGGAAAAAAACACAATATGAAAGAGGAGATGTTGACTAATCCCTTGTATTAATCCCTCAAAGCACCATTCAATCCCTTGAAAAAGTCTGTAATGAATGCAAGCTGATTCCTGACACAACCATCTTGCAAATCATCCAATCAGATGACAACTACTCTATTGGAACAATTGACAATGTTGTTACTAGTTATCGTCAAGTGCCAATGCAATATGAGCTGCAAGTTAAAGATGGAGAGTCCTAAGATGATTTGGCTACTGTAATATTTTTTGTACAATTAATTTAAATTCTTATAACATTCTTTTCTACATTAACAACATTTACATATTAATAGTCTACTTTTGATTAAATTAATGTACATATTTTAGAACATACAATTTCTAATTTAGTTTAGTGCCATATAATTCTTAAACTAATTTTCCTTGGAATTTTCCATCGGAACAATTCTATGTTTTACAGGTTATAGTTCCCACTAGCCATGCAAAGCTCTATGCCACACTTCAAGTGATCCTAGCATCAACAAAAAACCCCCTTCATATTGTTCAAGAAAATTGTTCGTTCTGGGGTAAAAAGCACAAGTGTAATGAAAAAAACATAGTCAAGCTTCATTGAAAAGCTCAATGATGGATCTATGAATTCCTCCTTACAACCACTTAAGTCCTCAAGTATGGAATTAAACACCTAAAAAATTTACATTTCATATAATAGAATAGGATTTTAATTCAATGCACCTGTCATGTGTGCCCTGCTATTGTGATTTTTTTTACAAATTATGTACAAAACTTCCAAAATTGCATTCTTGTAATTTGTCAACATCTATATTACCATTCTAGGTGAATAGAACATTGAGGCCTAAAAATTCCCACTTGCCCCAATGTGAACCAGTTTGGAAATCATGTAAACAAAGGGTATTTTTAACAAAAACATCAAAAAATGATCTTGCATGATGCACATGTTAAACTGACACAAAAACTTAATACATGCATTTTATCCAATGCACTGTTCAAATAGTGGATGGAGTTGTGGACTGTTATCTACACAAACAACAACTACGAAGTAGCTTCCCCTAGCTAGCTACAATACCCTTTGAAAATTACAAGAAATACATGTTTGTAGTAATGTTCTTGTTATGAAATTTTCAATTACAAGGAACATTCACACTTGCAATTGATAGTTGCATTATACAAATTGTCACTGAATGAAGTAGTATGACATGTCCACCAAACTAAGAAAACATTCACAGCTTAGCACAGGTGCTTACTGTGTAGTATTGCAATTTTGATTCTCATTCCTTCATAGCATATCGAGTAAATGATTATGGCCTTGTTTTCAGTTATGTTTTGAAGAGCTTGGTTAGTGGCTTTCAAAATGGATGAACAATAGACATTAGGTGATCAGTATATTAATTCATGAATTTCATTGCAAAATAGTGCACCATCTCAGAAATCATGAAACCAATTCTCTCAAACAATGACATCTTGTTTAGAATGCTATGCATTCACTTTACACTAAGTGTGTTGATTAGACTAGATTAACTAGATTGCCTATTATATTTAGGTCGGTGTGTTTTCTTCAATACTTTAATTTTAATTTAATATTATAATTTAGTTTGTTGGATTTAATAAAGAAGGTACAGGTATTTAGATTCTTTATTTTTATTTTTACATAGTTCATTCAAATATATGAAGAAAATACTTCATGTTTATTAATTTAATATTTTAGTGAGTGAAGTATTTTTGGTTTCTTTGTTTCAATCAAATAAAAAAATATAATGTCAATAATAATTAGATTTCTTTTCCTTTTTTATTTTCTTAGGTGATTACATTCTCCTTTGTTTTTTTATTTCTTACTTTGATCAAATATATGAAGAGAATATTTCACTTTTCCAGGACATAACATGGTGGGACATGACAAAAGATTTAATATTTAGATATTTATTGAGTGTAATAATCTCAAATTCAATATGCTCATTATTGCATGTATCTCAAATGAGTCATTTTTCATGTGTCATAGACTATACTAGTTGATGGTAGCTTACATGTTTTTTGTGTGCAAGGGAATTATGCATTTATTTGCATTTGTAACTTTCTATATCTTTTACAATGTAATTTGTAAGTTTGTATGGCTTTTCAATTCATTAATTGCTTACGGTGTGAAGTTTTAAGTTTGTCAAACAAAAAATTATTTGCATTGATTGTTCATTTTCTCAAATTGGTCGATGGAGATAAAATATGTGCCTATTGAAAATTTTTATAAATATTGTATTGGAAGCAAAAAAGGAGGAATTTGTAAGTTCATATATCTTTTACACTATTATTTTCTGCATTTTTTATTCATTTGCTCAGATTGTTTGATGAGAGTGAAACCTGTGCCTATTGACATGGTTTGTGTTTATCATATTATAAGTAAAAAACAAGGCATTTGTAAGTCCCTGTATCTGAAGAACACGGTAATCGGTCTTGTTTTGTTGCAAATTACTTCTAGCGTAAGAAAAGAAAAAATTCAATCAATTCCTAATCCTTTGCTGCTACTGCAGATATTTCATGGCTTTGTAATGTTCTTTGATATAGTCATTTCTTTGCACCAAATGTTTCTATCCACACGTGCCATTTTAACAAGCATATTTTGCATATATAGTCCCTAATTTTCATCTATTGTGAATAGTTTGAAGTGCACATATCATTAATGGCTTATGATGTCAAGTTTTGAATTTTTTGACCAAAGGATTATTTGTGTTGTTTATTCATTTGCTCAAATTCTTTGATCGAGATGCTAAAAAAGTTTATATCTATCATTTTCAAACCAAAAAAGGAGGTGTTTGTAAGTTCCTATATCTTTTACATGATCATTTTTGTGTTGTTTATTCACTTGCTCAAATTGTTTGATGAAGGTGAAATTTGTTATTGTTGATAGGGTTTATGCCTATCATGTTGGAAGAAAAAAATGAGGCAGTTGTAAGTTCCTATATCTTTTACAATGCTATTTTATAGTTTTTTACATCTCTGCATTTTACGGATCAATTTTATACCAGAAAATTTTCATTAATACACAATGTTTCTTTGTAATCATCTTCACATTTAAAAAAAAAAATAAGTATTTTCTCATTGGCCATTGCTATTTTTCTCGTGTTTTTGTATTTTCCTAATTGCATATTATTCTCAATGCAAGAAAGGGAAAGTTTTTGCTTAGATTGTGTCATGAGCATGAAATTTGTCTTTGTTGACAGGGTTTATGCTTATCATGTTGGAAGCTAAAAAATGAGGTAGTTGTAAGTTCTTATATCTTTTACATTGCAATTTTTGTGTTGTTTATTCACTTGCTCGAATTGTTTCATGAAGATGAAATCTATGTATGTTGATAGGGTTTATGTCTAATCCCTTGAAAGTGAAATTACAGAGTAAAAGACCAGTTTCCTTCAAACTCAGAATGGGGGGAATTGGAAAGAATTTAATTTGGTTTACCAAAATTCTCAAGCAGTTTTTCAATGAGCATGAGGTATCTAGATGCATGGAAGTTGTGATAGCTACATTGTAACACCCCGCCACACAACCCTAGAGGAAGTTGCAATTCACTACCCAAACGCACAATTTTATTTATTTTTTAAGTATAATTAACATGCAAGTTCACTACACATTGCCAACAACCTCTAAGGTTACGAGATTGAGATTACTTTAAAACCCAAACAACAAACATGAATTGAAACCAAAACATTAATTCCTTAAAGTATTAAGAACACATACACTCCATACATGATAAATTACATCAAAGAATAAAAGATACCTCATGATTTCAAATAATAATTGTTTAACAAGAAGATTACAACTCTCATTCCCCGAATGAGGTAAATCCAATAAGCATGATTACATATTACAACTTCCACCTCGATAACAAATGAGGGGTAATAAAATAAAAGATCAACTGAAATGAATGAAACCAGAAAAGTAACTGGATCCAACAAGCTCTCCAACTGGAAATATCGTCCACACAAACAAGAAGAAAACCCAACGGAGAAGGTGCACGTTCCACCCAACCAAGTAATACCCGAAGGCTCACCCCCCGTGCTAAGAGATAGTAACAAGGATTCCTAGACAAGAACATCTACCTCAAGACACAGGCTAATACATAACTGAACTGAAACAAATACAATACAACATCACTTAACACAATGGTTATAATGCTTCGAGAAACACTGAAACAAAGACAATCACTGTACAATATAAACCAACTGTACAATACCATACCGACTGCTGTCATAGGAGGAGTGTCATCTCAAAGGTTGCATTGGTTGTCCAAAGGCATTCTTCCTAGGTCCCGACCCCCCTCTAGGGTTGTCCTGGTAACCTCTCAGGAACCCGACCCCACATGCACACCCGAGCGAAATCGGTTATCTTTCAAGAAAACAAGATAACGATTTTTCCATTCCATGACCTCCCGACTCATCTCAAGTCTCATACAAGCCCTTGAGCCAATGAGCAAGGATAAATTATCTTGTTAATGTAAAAAGCTACTCTATTCCTAATATTAGTTATTTAATTTTCACTTGATTAAACTGATTCTCACATGAGTTGTCCTGGGACCACTTTGTGCCTGGCCCTCGTTGAAAGACACTCCCCTATCGACAACACATAACTCAAACAAAATGCCAAGGGTAGAGAAAGCACTAAGATCTGACAACAATAACCAATACACCTCAACAGGTAACACATCACTACAGATGCCCAATACTGAATCCAACACGTGCTCTACCCAAGAAATCACAAAAGGTGAACTGAAGTTACAACAAACCCTTCTGACAAGTTACAACTCTCGAAGACTTAAATTCATTTAATTACAAATACTTCCCCCCAGTTTTATAATTAATATTTTCACTGAATTACTAACTTACGATAAGTTATCCTAGCTACCACTTTGGGTACCGGCCCCTATCAAAATTCACTCTTCCTTTTACATAAACACAACACATAACCAAGAGATAGCCATTATGCACAACAAATTGAATCATGACCACAATCTAATCATGAAATAAAACACTTTCCTTTCAATCACCCTAAAGGTACAAGTTACGACGTGCATGGATTTCACAAAACCCCTTTAAAAAAATCATCATCAACCCCAAATTGAATAAACAACTCAATCAAAGAGTTCCCTAGCCTTTGCAAACAAAAACTCAGTACCACCAAAGTACACTAAAAAATTTACAATCATAACAATATTTCCCATACAATACCAACAAGAATTTGCTTAAATCAACAATCATATAAATACACGTTCTTTAAATAACTAAGATGTATTTTGACATAACAATCTTTTCTCATAAAACAGGAACCACAGTACATATATACATCATATACTTAATCTCTTAACTATTCATATAAGTTCCAAACAATATAATTTTTTTTATGAACTTTATCTATTCCTTGCAATCTAGGAAAACAAACAACATTCCCTACTCCCCATTTAAGGAAATAGAATATAAGAACTTTTAAATAACATTCTACCCATTATAATAACATCGTAATAAAATAACCCTTTTCTTTACACATATTTAATATCATCAATTTTGCTTCTAATTATAATCCATATTACTTAACCACGTACATAATCCTGACATTTAACAAATCCTTTACAAGAACTTCAAGATTCCATCAAATCAAACAAGTCATTATAAACACATTAACCATATTCATTTCAATTACAACCCTAACCCATAACAAATAATTGAAAACCCCATCTGGAAGACTTACATAGACAATAACTCCCTTGCCCAACACCGAGAATGAAAGAAAACATAACTCAGGAAGCATTTCAGGTAATTAAATAAACTATCGTTAGGATTTTCTAAATCCAAGCAAAGCAATGACATAGTGCATGTAATCAATTAAAATTTTCACATTATTTGCACATACTCAAAAGTAAATCAAATCACATTGGCAACATTAAGGAATTTAAAACTAACTATTTAATTCCATTTGCTCAATCATACATACTGATCAAAATCAGCTTTTTTAGATAAACTAATTTTATTATAAAATCATTCTTTGCACCATCACAATAAAATTGATCATACCATCTTAGATAACTTATATTTAAATATAAATATATATTAAATATATATATATATGTATATATAAATATATACTTAATGTATATACCATTCTATATATATTTAAATATATAAATATTATTTAAATATATATATTTAAAATAAACCATTTACATTGCAAAACATAAAATATATTCCAAATTATTTAAAATATATAATATATGAATATTATATATAATATATATATTATATATATTTAAATAATAAATATAAAAAAAAGAATATAACATATATTATATAATATATAAAATAAAAACTTTTTTATAAATTTCAAACCCTACCTACAGTAGGGGACGTGGCCCTATGGGAGGCTGCTATGAAGCCCTCCCCACAGGGGGCATTGTGTAGGCAGCATAGCTGTTTGTGAAGGTAGCGGCGCTGCCTCCACAGTCACCTCCCTATGGGGGGGTGACTGTTGCGCAGGCCCTCCCCCTCTCCCTCATAAAATTTTCATATAAATTTTTCAATGATTTTTTTTTATAAAAATGAACTTCCTCTATTTTGGCGAATTTCCCATATTTTACACAGAAACATTTGACAGAGAGTTTTCCCAGGCATGAAATTTCATGCATATATATATATATATATATATATATATATATATATATATATATATATATATATATATAAATTTCTCATTTTACAGTCAAATTGAGGAATTTTTCTACAAAAAATGACAAATTAAGAAATTCTTTCAAGCACAATTTCATGAACTCAAATTTCTAGAACTTTTTAACTTCAAACAAAGATGTTTCAAGCTTTTGTTTTGTTTCCTTTCAATTTCTATTGTTTGAATCTTTCTTTGCTTTCATCTTCCATTTTCTACAAGAATCTATTTTCTTTTCTCAAGATTTCAACAAAAGTTTTTTTTTTTAAAGTTTTGAAACAAGATTTGACATGGGTTTTCCTTGCAAATCAAACAGATTTTAAATCTTTTGAAAAGCATAATAAAATTTTTCCAAACATTTCAAAATGAAAACTAAATTCTTAGAAAGAAAACCTAGTTTTCTCAAAAGCTTGAAAGGTTGCCAATGGTGCTCTAAATTCTTATTATGTTTCCAGCTCCTCCAAGAAGTCCAACTTGCTTCTTCAAATCCAAATACAATCCAAAATGAACAAACCCTCTTTCTTTTCTTTCACAAAAATTTCTCTACACAATTGAAAAATTAAAAAAAATTCCCAATGAAAATGCCAAAAATGGCTCTCATAGAGTTTTCCCAAATTTAGTCAACTCCTCTAAAAATATCCCATCCACCATAGTTATTGCAAATTTGGAGATATTTTTTGATTTTTTTTACAAATTTAAAAACCAAAATTTCTTTCAACATGAATTTCATACTTTTTAAAAATTTATTTTCAACAAAAAAGAAATTTAAAACTTTTTAAAGAAATTCTTTTACATACTAATTTTCAAAAATGCAATTTCAAACATATTTTCATTTTTTTAATTTAAATAAAAATATCTATTAATTCCAAAACAAATAACTTAATTCAATTCATCTCCATTAATTTAATTAATGAATAAAATAAATCTAATCCAAGATTAAATTATTTTATTAATTAAATTAAATTAATTAATAAGATAATTAACATTCTAACATTGCAACTAGCCATATTTAAACATAAATTTAACTACCCAAGCCATTTATTTACCTTTATAATTTGAAATTAAGTAAAAACCAAGGTGAAATGGACAGCATTAAAACAACTAAACCCGACTACAACCTAACAACACACTATGGCTAGGGTAATGACTTGGCACAGAAAACCTAGCTACTATCTCCCAATCTAATATTGTTGGCCAATGGACACGCTCAACCTATGAAATCAAGTGGAGTTGATGTCCTGTACCTGTCAACTTGTGAGCAAAGAGTATATTGAACACACATATATATATGATATAATAAACCACACCATGAAGACAAAATCTTAGAATCATAGGGCGCTCATAATTGAGTGATACAATCTCATCCCCTTCACCAATACAAAATTTCTAACTGATGAGTCTAACATCAATAATATAATCAGAAGCATAAAGAATCATTAATTAAATATCTGCTACACTAATTCAAAACATGCCATAATGATAACATCAGAGTAAAATTCCATCACATCAAAATATCACATACGCATCGCTTAACAGTTAGCGATCGAATATTAACCAAGTACCTTAGTCAAAGTGCTAACAAAAATAAAGCTTAACATAGAAGAATATTGTTTGATCAAAAGAGAAAAAATGGAAGGGTGCTACATACATTTTGTATCTTCACAACTCCCATTTCCCTAGCATGGTTGGCCTAGCAAGTCCTATGGATTCATAAAGTCATTTATTGCATAATATGGTCTATTGAGAGGATTTATATCTATTGTATAGATAATATGGTATATTGAGAGGGTTAATGGATTGTTTTGTGAGGGTCAAATCTCATTCTATTGAGAGGGTTTATATATATTGTTTTGCAAGGGAAAAAGGAGGCATTTGTAAGTTCTGATATCTTTTACACTATCATTTTTTTTGTTGTTTATTCATTTGCTCAGATTGTTTGATGGGGGTGAAATATGTGTCTCTTAATAGAGTTTATGTCCATCATCTTTGAAGAAAAAAATGAGGTGTTTGTAAGTTCCTATATCTTTTGCAGTGTTGTTTTATAGTTTCTTACATCTTTGTATTTGTAATGGGCCTTGTTTTATTGCAAATAATTTTCAGTGCAAGAAAAGGACAAATTTAAGCAATTGATCACTAATGTTTTCTTTCTTTTGGAAATATTTCATGGCTTTTTAATGTTCTTTGATGTAGTCATTTTTTCGCACCCAGTCTCTCAGTCCACGCATAGCATTTTAACAAAAACATTGTATATATATAGTCCCTAATTTTCATTTGTGTTGTTTATTCATTTTCTTAGATTGTTTGATGAGAGTAGAATATATGTCTATTGAGAGAGTTTATACCTATCGTATTGGAAGTGAAAAAGGAGGCATTTGTAAGTTCCTATATCTTTTACACTGTCATTTTTGTGTTATTTATTCACTTGCTTGGATTGTTTTATGGAAATGAATTTTGTGTCTATTGACAGGGTTTATGTCTCTCATGTTGGAAGCGTAAAATTAAGTGGTTGTAAGTTCCTATATCTTTTACACTTTCATTTTATATTTTTTAACACCTCTGCATTTTATGGATTAATTTCTATTGTTTGTTGTTCTCTTCATTTATTAGTCCCTAGTTTACATTTATTGTTAATATCTTGAATTGCAAGCATCATTAATGGCCTATGGTATGAAGTTTTAAGTCTGTGGAGCAAAGGATTCTTTGTGTTTTTTATTAATTTTCTCGGACAATTTCATGAGGGTGAAATCTATGTCTGTTGAGAGGGTTTATATGTATCGAATTGGAAGCAAAAAACAAGGAATTTGTAAATTCCTATATCTTTTACACTGTCATTTTTGTGTTTATTCATTTTCTTAGATTGTTTGATGAGGGTGGAATCTATGTTTGTTGATTGGGTTTAAGTCTATCCTTTTGGAAGAAAAAAATGAGGCATTTGTAATTTCCTATATCTTTTATAGTGTCATTGTATAGTTTTTTGCATCTCTACATTTTATGGGTTGATGTCTATTGTTTAATGTTCTCTACATTTTATGGGTTAATGTCTATTCTTCCCTATCTTTGAGTGCTTTTATGGGCCGGCCTCTGTTGTTGAGTTAAAGGCTTAACACATCAATTGCTAATGTTTTGTTGGTATTGGAAATATTTCATGACTTTTTAATTTTCTTTCCTATCTAATCATCTCTTTGCATCTAGTATTTATGTCAATGTGTGGTGTTTTAACAAGGACATCTATCATTTGTTAGTCCCTAATTTTCATTTATTTTCAATGAACTAATTTACAGTTGTCCTTAATGCATTATGGTGTCAAGTTTTAAGACTCTCAACCAAAGGATAATTTGTGTTGTTTATTCATTTATGTAGATTATTTGATGGTGATGAAATCTATCAAAAAAGAAGGCGTTTGTAATTCTCTATGTCTTTTACATTGTATTTCCTGCATTGTTTATTCATTTGCTCAATTTTTTTGATGACAGTGAAATCTGTGTCTATTGAGAGGGTCTATATCTATTGTCTACTTTAATGGATTAATGTCTCTTGTTCAGCTAAAGACTTAATATCATAATTCATAAATGTATAGTTCTCTACTGACCACCAATAACAATGCAACTAATCTTTTTCTTTCCATGCATTCATGCCAATCACACTTCAATGTATTAAATGAAATTTAGGCCTAGATAAGTGCAAAAACTATTGATGTAAAATCTATAATATTTCATCAATACACAATGTTTTTTTGTTGGGGACACCCAGTTCGTCAATGATATTAGATTCATAAATTTCTATCTTTTCTCTTTGTTGATA
The DNA here is from genome assembly GCA_007258455.2 of Sequoia sempervirens. NCBI lineage: Eukaryota > Viridiplantae > Streptophyta > Pinopsida > Cupressales > Cupressaceae > Sequoia > Sequoia sempervirens. The sequence goes on along the minus strand of VDFB02256132.1, from coordinate 81,833,502 downwards.
ATCAAAGCTTGCACATCTCCAACAACCTTATGGGAAATTCAGTGAGTGGGGGATCAATTTGCGCCTCACTAAATACCTCTAGGATTTTTATAGACAACAAACTCTTCTTGGGGGTTTGGAGAAAAGGGTACAAGGAAATGTAAATAGAAAACATAAAATGGTGATGTGCCCATGCTTTTACAAAATTTCAAACCCAATCATTCATATGAGTGATATAATTAGACATAGAACCCCACAACCCCTCATTTTTGGAAAGAGAATGAACAACAAAGGCTAACAACAAGCATAATGTCGACTATCAAATCTTTATGTATGAAGTGTTCATTAAGGTCCGATCAAACATAATGATTTCTAAGGGTGACAAAAAAAAATTCAGAATTTGCATAAACTCCTCCTACTAATACAACATAATATAACAATGTACCATAGAAAAAAGGAAAATTTCTTGATTTGGGGAATAATTGATAATAAATTAAACTTAATGAGGCCTTGATTTCATGTTGTGAGGTGTTTTTCACATCCACACTAGGTCTTGGACCCTTTCAAATGCATCTAGCAATGTCTTGTAAAGGTATTGTAAAGTTTTGTAAAAGAATTTCATGCCTCTCTAGACTTAATGAACCCTTCTTCCCTTAATTCAAGATTATAAAATTTATTTAGTTGCATCTTCACATTAATCTAGAAGGCTTTTGAATTAAACCTAATGTTAATCTAGTGTTGTAATATGTCTTACACATTCACATTGGATGTTGTGCCTTTCTAGGATATGTGGGCCTCATTTTAGTGTTGTATAGTGTATTTAATCATACTTTCACATTGAATATTGTGCCACAGGCCCTAATTTACCTTCACATCATCATTAATAGGGCCCTATTACCCCGTATTATGCATCTCGAGGCATAATTTGATGAAATAATTGACAAAGTCATCATATAAACCTAATTTATGCATTCCCCAACAACCTAGCTCAAAAATGGACCCCTCTGGGACTAATTCACCATCTATGGTGAATGAGTCCCTAACAAGTGGAAAATATTTTCCCAAGGTGGCGAATGAGTCCCATCTTGGTCAATTTTGACTTTTGAGTAGGAAAAATTAGGTTTTAAGTTTAATTTTTCTTCATGTCAGCCTTGGGGATCCAATTTATGGGAAAATAAGGTGAATTTCCTATAAAACCAAATCTCTAAACCCTAATTTACATCCATTAACTCATTCACACATCTCTTATCATTCATTCATCATCTATCTTTTCTATCAAGTCAAGCAAGCTAGGGTTTCATCATTGCAAGTCATCAAGATGGCTTCCTAAGACATTCAAGGGAAGATTATTCATTTTTTCTATAGAAATTCAGGATCAACATCATGGAAAGGTATTGACTTCATTGTTTCATGCTTCATTACATTCTTTCATCATTTTGGTTTAATTACCTAAAAGGGGTTTGACCAAGGAAAACCCCCATGCCCTAACATCCAACCTTTCTCTTTCTTGTCTTGTGTGTTTGTAGATTTAGACATCATAGAGGCTTAGGAATCATTAAATATTACATTGAAATTTTTTTCAAGTAATCTCTTCATTGGATAAAGCAAAACATCAACAAAAAGTCACCTTCAGGCCCGAATTTAACAGTTTTAGAACTAAACACCTGGAGAAGTAGAAAGTGTAGACCGAAGGCTCCTATTTCCACCTTTGAATCTTGAAAAATTCAAAATTGGACTCATTCGCAATGGGTGGAGAATGAGTCCCACTTCCATGCCTGATTTTAGTTTTTACATTTTTGGATACCCATTTGTTCGAAATGGGCTCCAGAATAGTTTTACAAAACTGGGACTGATTGACCCAGAATGGTGAATGAGTCCCACCAGGCCTAAAATTATGATCACTATCATTCCAGAAGTCATTTTCAATCTCCATCAAGATCTTAGGTGCACACTTTCAGTGTCATCCATTTCATTTGCAATTTGCATTGATTTCTAGGTGTTTTCTGCATATCACAATGTGTTTTCAAAAAATCTACATTTAATTGGTTTTGCATTAATAATCAATCCATTTTATTAGTTTCTTGTGTTCAAACATTTCATCTAGGCATATTAAATCCATATTACATCCATATTGCATTGAATTTAAGTGTAACATTGCCCATTTTGGCCCTTTTTTCTACTTTTAGATGAAAAACCCCTAGAAGCACTAGAATGGATTAGGGTTGAAAAATCAATGCTACATTTTGGTGAGCCTACTTTTTGAATATCTCCTTTTCTGATTTGGAGTCCATCCTTATCCTAGAATTAGCTTGCATTGCATTTTGCATTCGTTAAGTTGCATTTTAGGTTTCAAATTTTGCATTCATGAAAAGTGCATTTAGGTTGCATTTTTGGTATCTAAAATCATTAAAATTTTCTGAAATTTTGCATTTTCATCTTATGTTTGCATTTTACAGCATAGAAAACATAAAAAATCCCTTAGAAAATTTTGAAAAATCTCAAAAAAATCCCAATCGGGACTCATTCGCCACCTTGGGCGAATCGGTCCCTTTCGACCCCTGAAACTACCTTTTATAGAGCTGAAAACCCTATTTTTATGCTTCTGTTTGCTGCCATCAGTTATCTGTATTAGTTGGTTGACTTTCTATATCATGCATTTCATTAGATTTAGCTTACATTAGCTCATTTCCTGCATTGTTAAAATTCACATTTGCACTTCCAATCTTTCATCTTTTAGATTACTACATAGTGTCATCAGTAAATTACTTTGTTTGAAATTTGAAAAGTTGCATTTCATCCTATGTCTTTACATTGCATTTTAAGTTTGCATAGCTTCTCTTACCTTTAAATCATTATAAGTAAGCATTATTTACACTCGTGTCACTTAGAATTTTTCAATTTTCATTTTCAACATTAGTTCCTAGTTCATTTAGATTAGATTCATTAGCAAATGAAAACAAAAAACAAAAAAAATCAAACAATCCAATTCACAAAATGATTCAATTTTGAAAAACCATAACATCCAAGCCCTTTATTAGTGATGATTTAGACATGTTAGATGAAGCTATTAAGGACTTCCTCTCCCTAATATCATCCACAAAATATTTGACACAAAAGGATGCATGCATCGATAATCATGATAATCATAATTGTTCTTCTCTTGATATCTCTCCCATTGGTGATGAAGGTATCTTGATGAAAGAAGACACAATCATTGAAGATCATGAAACTCTTTCTTTTCTTCCTTCTCCTCACACTTGGAAGGACTTTATGACACACAAAGATGAAATCATTGCCACTACCTTACCGAGTCCTCATTTAGCTCCCAACACCTCGCCTACTTTTGCAAATCCTTTAGTGAATAAGGATAAGCTTGTGAACGATCATGACAAACACATTTTTGTGGAGGATATCATTGAGATCCATGAAAATCCCACCTCTCCTACTCAAGATGACATTCTAGGACATGAGGATGTAAGTATAGATAGTCATGACAATCAACCCTTTTCTTCTCCTAATATCTTCTCTACACATGAAGAAGATAGTTTAGTATTAGAAGATATCGTGATGAAAGATCTATTTGAACAAAAATTTCCAATCATTAGTAACCATGGCACTCCTAGTTATCCTTCTCTTGATGCCTCTTCTATGAGTGATAAAGTTATCTTTCCCAAGCCAATTATGACATGTGATGAACATATTAGCTCTCCTCCTAGGGTCGATATTATGGCACATAAGAATGATAGCTTAGAGAAAGAAGACATCCAAATAAAGCATTCTTCTCATATCACCACTATTGATACTCAACACAATCTAACCCTTAACCACCCCTCTATGTGTGTTGAAGTTATTTTGGACACACCTAAGAATTCTATCATTATTTACCCACCATTGCATAAGAAACAAGCTCATAATACACCCAACCCCATTCTTCCAAATCATGGTCTTTGTGATTGTCCTTTCATTGAAATCACAGAAGATTCTTCAAAGCAAACTCTAACCTTGGTACATCCTAAATTGATAGATATCTCATTAAACATGTATCAAGTAGAATCTTCGTTTCCTTATCCACATAAATAACATTAGTTGCTACTCCTTTCCATGAAATATTTGTAGGATCATAACATACTCACTATTGCATGTTTTGCATCCATTGCAATGGGCAGCATACCATCATCAATTCCAGGCTCACCCTTGTCTTGCACTAAGTGGGGGAAAAGGGCTAGAAAGCCTTATCCCTGTATGTCACTTGTCGTTGTCTCTTTTGACTAATGATTAACCTTTCATGAATGTATAAGATCAAGCTTGGGATGTGGAAAACATGTCTTCAGATTGATTTTCCAGTGACATACGACCTTTCTTTACGATGTAGCTTATCAAAAAAATATGACTTGGCATAAGGATTTTCGAATAAGCTCTCATACCCTCTTCTACTTTAAAGAAATTGCTCATAGTAATGGTGTAGCAACCATTTTAAAGTGGGGGCATACATAGACACCATCCTTTTACAAATTTCATGGCATTATTTACTCTTTCTTGTGATGTGTCCTCTCCTTGGTGGTGTCATTGGGTTTGATGCCTTCCAAGAGTGTACGATCAACTAAAGTGGCCCGATGAAAACAAAGCATCCCATGGATAACAATCTAACAAGTGAATAATGATCAACTAAAGTGGCCTGATGCAAACAAGGCATCCCATGGATAATGATCTGACACCTTGACTTGTCCTCTCTTGGAGACATTAGGCACAATGCTCCCTCAGAAGAATACCTTACATGAACAAAGAAAAATCCACTTTAGCATTTAATTCTTTACATACTCAAAATATTTACAAAAAAAATTACATTGTGGTGCCTTATCAATGTTACTAGGAGCATAACTTTGGTATGGTTTGTATAATTGGAAGTTGACACACTGGCATGACTTTCTCATTATACAGTGGGAAGCTAACACACTGGCATGAATTTCTCACTAAACCACTTCTTCGGGACATCTCACCCCGCAGACGACTTGATGTTCTGTGGCCCCATAGTGAACGCATCTTTTCCATCCAGTTTTATTTTCTTTCCATTGTATGATTATGTATCTTGTTGGTTTGACTTAGGATCTTGGATTCTGGGGGCTTGACTGCCTTCTTGATCTTTGTCATCCTTTGTCATCTACATCAATACACTCGGATCTCTCTTCAATGTCTACTTTAGTGTGATTTTGAAGCAATCTCATCCTCTCACTAAAGTGGGCGATGAATGTACCATAGAAAAAAGGAAACTTGTTTGATTTCGTGAATAATTGATGATAAATTAGAATTAATGAGGCCTTTATTTAGTGTTGTGAGGTGTTTTTCACATCCAAAATAGGTCTTGGACCCTTTCAAATGCATCTAACAATGTCTTTCAAAGGTGTTGTAAAGTGTTGTAAATGAATTTCACGCCTCTCTAGACTTAATGAACCCATCTTTCCTTAATTAAGGATTATCAAATGTATTTAATTGCATCTTCACATTAATGTAGAAGACTTGCGAATTAAACCTAATTTTAATCTAGTGTTGTAATGTGTCTTACACATTCACATTAGATGTTGTGCCTTTCTAGGCTATGTGGACCTCATTTTAGTGTTGTAAAGTGTATTTAATCATACTTTCACATTTAATTTTATGTCCCAAGCCCTAATTGACCTTCACATCATCATTAATAGGCTCCTATTACCCCATATTGTGCATCCCAAGGCATAATTTGATGAAATAATGGACAAAGTCATCATATAAACCTAATTTATGCATTCCAAAACAACCCAACTGGAAAATGGACCCCTCTGGAACTAATTTTCCATCTATGGTGAATTAGTCCTGGACAGGTGGGACTAATTCACCCAACGTGGTGAATGAGTCCCATTTGGGTCAATTTTGATTTTTGAGTGGGAAAAATTAGGTATAAGTTTAATTTTGCTTCATGTCGGCCTTGGGGATCCAATCTATGGGAAAATAAGGTGAATTTCCTATATAATTAAGTCTCTAAACCCTAATTTACATCCATTAACTCATTCACACATCTCTTATCATTCATTCATCATCTATCTTCTCTATCAAGTCAAGCAAGCTAGGGTTTCATCATTGCAAGTCATCAAGATGGCTTCCTAAAACATTCAAGGGAAGATTCTTCATGTTTTGCTGCAAAAATTCAAGATCAAACATCATGGAAAGGTATTGACTTCATTGTTTCATGCTTCATTACATTCTTTCATCATTTTGGTTTAATTACCTAAAAGGGGTTTGACCAAGGGAAACCCCCATGCCCTAACATCTAACCTTTCTCTTTCTTGTCTTGTGTGTTTGTAGATTTAGACATGTTGGAGGCTTAGGAATCATTGAATATTGCATTGCAAAGTTTTTCAAGTAATCTCTTCATTGGATAAGGCAAAACATTAGCAAAAAGTCACCTTCAGGGCTGAATTTGTTACTTTTAGAACCAGACACCTGGAGAAGTAGAAAGTGCAGACCAAAGGCTCTTGTTTCCACCTTTGAATATTCAAAAATTCAAAAGTGAACTCATTTTCCATGGGTGGCGAATGAGTCCCACTTCCAGGCTTGATTTTAGTTTTCTACATTTTTGGATACCCATTTGTTCGTAATGGGCTCCACAATAGTTTTACAAAACTGGGACTGATTCGCCTAGAATGGAAAATGAATCCCAACAAGCCTAAAAATTGGGATCAACAACATTCTAGAAGTCATTTCTAGTCTCCATCAAGATCTTAGCTACACACTTTAAGTTTCATCCATTTCTATTGCAATTCACATTCATTTCTAGGTGTTTTCTACATATCACAATGTGTTTTGAAACAATCTACATTTAATTGGTTTTGCATTAATAATCAGTCCATTTTATCAGTTTCTTGCATTCAAACATTGCTAAGGCATATTGCATCCATATTCCATCCATATTGCATTGAATTTGAGTGTAACATTTCCCATTTTGACCCTTCTTTCTCCTTTTAGGTGAAAAACCCTAGAAGCACTAGAAAGGATTAGGGTGCCAAAATCTTTTCTACTAACAAAACAACCCTTCAAAAAAATAGAGAATTCCAATGACATAGTCCAATTTTCACAAGTTATCATTCTACTATACAAGCATACAACATAGAAATTAGCCACTTAACCTATTCAAATTGAGCTTGCAAGACACAATGTTTCATTTAGAACAAAATCATAAAGAAAGAAAGCTTGATAAAGGCCATACATGCATAGTCTCAAATATTTCTCAATATTTCATGCTTTAAATATAAAATGAACTTTAAAATAGAGGTCGCATGCCAATCCGATAATAGTTTAAGCTTTAAAAGATATAACATGTAAGAGAAAAGTAGTTCTGCAACTTTTATTGTTGAAAATAGTTTTATATCTTAAGAAAACTAAAAAAACTTTTCCTTAGCGAAGGAAATTGAAACTTGGAATCCAACCCTTTCATCTTTCGCCACCTCTCTTTTATAGCTGTAGAAAGAGGAAATAACCACCACAACACAAAATTAATTACTGCCAGATGTTAGAATTTGATAGCACATGATCTGATCTTAGATCTTTAGTTAGGCCACAACAATCTTTGCTAATCAATTCTCAACTACCACATTAATGCTTTTCAGATATTTAACAAAGATAAAGGTCTGTAAATGATCAAATCCTAGAAAACAGCCTGGAAAAAGGTCCAGTTGACCAATCATGTTACCTAAGGACACTGACTCAAAGCTTCCATCCCAAAAACCAAGAAAAGGAAAAGGCCAGTGAGCTCTGATAAACTCCCAAAAGATATCGCTTCATAAGAAGCACAATCTACCTGCAGTGCAGAGATGACATATTAAATAGGCAAAAAAATTTGAGCTCATGAATATAGCTCATTGATAAAATTTTAGACTAATTGACACATGTCTCAACTCTCTTCCAAAAGGAAACCGAAAAATGAAAGTTGTGCAGCTTCCACATGACACATTGCACACCTTTCTGATAAATCTACTTGGGTGCAGGGTCATTCGAAAGTGAAAACATTGTACAAGTCAAAAATCAAAACGATTAAGGTAAAAATGCTTCACAGTTTTGGTGACTCACAAGGGGTCTTTGCTTGCGGAGGCATGAACCTAGGCCTCTAGTAATTCTTGGAGTCTGAGGAAAAAGGAATGTTGTCTCCCAATCTGCATCAATTGGTAGGACGAGGGTATGAATCTACCTATATTTTTTCTCTAGCTTGAAAAATTATTTGAAATTGACAAATCCCCATTTGGAAGAAACCACTCCAAGGTGATAGTATAGTCGAGAAAGAGGAAAAATATTGCACTCAATATCAGTAGCAATGGGCGTTGTGCTTGAACCTGGGAGTTCTGTATAATTTTGAGATTTGCATCGGATTGCATTCGTGAATTGCTCATTTTTCAACACATCTCCATCTGGTGAAAGAAGGGGGGAAGCTCGTGGTCAACTAGGATGCCAAAATATTTCTTGATTCGATTGACCCATTTATTCAATGTTGACTGGCAATCCTTGCACATTGCTGCTACCTTGTGATAGTTGATGATCTCATTTGCTATGATGGAGGTGACCATCTAATCAGGAATCCCTGCACTTTTTAGGTCCTTATCAGTGGCTATGCACAACTTAGAAATGAAGCTTTGTGATTCTGCCACTCGGGGTGAGCATGTTTGCATAAAATGATCGGCCATTGGGCCAACTTTAGCATTCAATTCTTGAACATCTCTTAAGAATTGTAAAGTGGGCCCGAGAATGACAACAACAAGTGTGATTCATTCCCAATGCATGGATATCAACTTCCTCATTATTAGGATGGCTTCAGACTTTCATGTAGCAACAAGCTCCTGGTTAAACCGAGCCTCTTTGGCTCTCGTGCTTTCCTCCATTTGACTTATTTCTCTGAGGGCATTTGTCTGTTTTGAGATCAGCCTTTCAATCTCCTATTTTGACTCTTTTGCTTCTGCGTGAGCCTTTTGAATATCATCAGAAGTTTGGGATTGGACAGTATCCAACTCCTTTTTCATATTTTCAATTTTAGCATAAAGCTAAACCTATTCATTTTGAGCTTTTGTAAGCAACTTAGATGTTTCTCCTTGTTGACCTTGAATTTTCCTTACACAGGCCATCTCAATGTCTCTGGCTTAGATCTCATTCTATAGCCTACTCACTATTTCCTTCACATTTACCAACTCTGCCTTGAGCTTCTTCAACTTTTTGTCTAGCCTATCGTAGTCTGCATATACTACCTTCTGTGTGGCCTTATCTAGGACTACTTTGTCGCGCAGGCAAGTCTCATTCAAATCTAGACCCATGGCATGGATTTCATAATCCTCCATTTGTATTGTAAGCGTAGGAATGATGTAACCTAAAGACCTATCCTAGGGGTCTCGGGGACTGATCAAAGATTAGTCTTGCCTACGTTATATACACAAAGACCACGTAGTTCGACTGACACAGACTCCATTTTCTGACCGATGTAGACTCTATTTTTGCGTTTTTGATTTTCTGAATGTTTTTGCGAGAATTTTCTGATTTTCTGATGTTTTTGGATTTTGATGGATTTTCTAATGTTTTTTGGATTACTTTTCAAGTATTGCCACTTGGTGTTGTCATGTTGGATTGCCTTTCTATTTAAGCTGAACATCCATTGTATGAAATAACACTAGGATGTTGCCCCCAAGCTAGGGTAAAACATGATATCCTTGCTATGATATGGATAGTGATAATGATTATCTCAAATGATGGATGAAAGGAAACAATCGTAACAAAACTGTACCTAATAGATAGAAGAGCTGGTAAAAATCACAAGTAGCGCCTGTTTGCCAGGTTTTTGTCACTTGTTTTTATTGTGTCCTTTTTCTTTTTCCTTTGTATATTTTTATTTTTATTTTTATTTTTTTTTTCGTCATCATGACGCTTGTTTTCCAGGTTCTCATCAAGACAACTTTATTGACCGTACACTAGGTATCCTCAAGTGTAGAATCGCCTGAGATGAATGTTGTTCATGGGTTCCTCCAACATGTCTCCTTCTGGTGTAGACAGCCGGTATGCTCCTGATCCATAGACTGATATGATGACATAAGGCCCTATCCAGTTAGGTTCAAACTTTCCCTTCTTTTCTCTGTCTGCTTGATTTCTAGGGTTTTCCCGTAGGACCAAGTCTCCGATCTAGAAGACTCTAGGCTTAACCCTTTGATTATAGTTCCTAGATATCCTTTGTTGATAGGCTGTCAAATGATTGACAGCTTGTTGTCGACGTTCATCAAGTAGCTCTAGTTCTTGAAGTCTAGAGATCCTATAATCCTCATCTGGAATGAGTCCTTTTAGTGAAACTCGAAGGGATGGAATTTCTACCTCGATAGGTAATATTGCCTCTGATCCATAAACAAGAGCATATGGTGTAGCTCCTGTTGGTGTTCTGATGCTAGTCCTGTAAGCCCAAAGAGCAGGGTTAAGCTAAATGTGCCAATCACGCCCTACCTCATTCACAGTCTTCTTGAGGATCTTTAGGATTGTTTTGTTGGAAGCTTCTGCCTGTCCATTACCTTGAGGGTAATAAGGGGTTGAAAAGCGATGTTGGATGTGGAACTTTTCACACAGCTCTTGGACGTCTTGGTTCTTGAAAGGCCTGCCATTATCTGTGATGATTGACTGGGGTATCCCATATCTACAAATGAGATAATTAAGTATGAAAGATGATATTTTCTTCCCAGTGATTGTGGTTAAGGGAACCGCCTCCACCCATTTTGTAAAATATTCTGTTGCGGTGATAATGAACTTGTGTCCATTAGATGAAGATGGGTTAATTTTTCCTACCAAGTCCAATCCCCACTGAAAGAAAGGCCATGTAGTTGCGAATGGATGGAGCTCCTGTGCTGGTGCATGTATAAGATTGCCATGAATCTGACACTTTTGGCATCTCTTGACAAACTTATAAGATTCTTGCTCCATGTGTGGCCAATAATACCCCAAACGAAGGAGTTTCTTGGCTAAAGATAATCCACTTGAATGTGTACCACAAATTCCTTCATGGACCTCATGTAAAGCAGAAGCGGATTCGTTATGTTCTAAACAATGCAAAAGAGTACCATCTAGGCCTCGACGGTAAAGTGTATCAGCAATAATGGTATGTTTGGCGGATTGGCGTATGAAGTTGCACTTTTGGTTGCAAGAAAGATCTGGCGGTAAGATATTATCTCTTAGATAAGTATAAATGTCTCCATAAATGGAAGATTGGGCACTATCCAAAAGGCTTATGGTTTGGGATTTGGGATTTGCGTATGCAGGATTTGACACTTGTTCCACAATAAATTGATAACGCTCTTGCATTTCAGGCATTTGTAGAAGAGATGCTATTGTGGCCATGGCATTTGCTTCTTTATTCTTTGATCTTGGTATCTGCTCAAATTTGATTTCTATGAAATATTATCTTAGATCATCTACCAGTCTTTTGTATAAAACAAGTGTGTCATCCTTAGTTTGGTAATCATTGTTGACTTGATAGATGATTAACTGAGAGTCTCCATACACCTGTAGTTCTGTGATTTTCCAGTCAATAGCCACTTTAATTCCAAGGATCAAAGCTTCATATTCTGCCACATTGTTAGTGCAACGGAAGGTAAGCCTGTAAGATCATGGAATTTTGTGCCCAAGAGGTGTGACAAATAAAATTCCTGCCCCTGATCCATGTTGTGTGTAGGATCCATCAAAGTAGAGTTGCCATGGTTGTGTTGTAACGTTGAGGATATCCGCATCAGGAAATTCCATGGTCATAGGATGACAGTCTGACAATGGAGCTTCTGCTAATTGGTCGGCGATGACTTGTCCTTTGATAGCTTGCCTTTCAACATACTGGATGTCAAACTCACTGAGGAGCATGACCCACTTTTCCAACCTTCCTGTTAAAGCTGCTTTGCTCAGTAAATACTTGAGGGGATCAATTTTTGCAACGAGCTTGACAGTGTGAGTGAGCATATAGTGTCGCAATTTTTGTGTTGCAAATACTACTGCTAAGCATGATTTTTCAATGAAGGTGTAGTTTACTTCATGTCCATTGAGTGTCCTGCTGATATAGTATATTGCTTGTTCCTTTCCTTCTCTATCCTCTTGTGCTAGCAAGGCTCCCAAAGAGATATTTTTGTTGCGATATATAGCAACAATGGCTTGTCTTCACTGGGTGGCACCAAGATTGGTGGTGTCATCAAATAATGCTTGATTTGATTGAAAGTACTCTCACACTGATCATCCCATTTAAAAGACACATTTTTATGCAAAAGATGGTTGAATGGATGACACCAATCTGCTAGTTGAGAGATGAATCTTCTGATGGACTGTAGTTGGCCTTGTAGAGATCTTAATGTATTAATATTCTTAGGAGGTGGCATTTCCATAATGGCTTTAACTTTTGCTGGATCTACTTCAATTCCCTTTGTAGAAACTATGTATCCAAGGAGTTTTGTTGATGTTACTCCAAAGGCACATTTCTTGGGATTTAATCTGACTTTAAATTTCTCCAACCTGTCAAATATTTTTCCCAGTATCTCAAGATGTCCTTCTCTGGTGTAAGATTTGGCAAAGATGTCATCCACATAGTCCTCCATGAAGGTGTGCATAAGATTGTTGTCATAGCTCGCTGGTATGTAGCTCCTGCATTCTTTAACCCAAAAGGCATGACGTTCTAGCAAAAGGTGCCCCATGGACATGTAAATGTTGTCTTTTCTTGGTCTTCAGGAGCTATTTTGATTTGATTGTATCCTAAAAATCCATCCATGAGTGATAGCATTTGATGGCCAGCTGTTAAGTCTACAATCATGTCTATGTTTGGCAAAGGAAACTCATCCTTTGGACATGCTTTATTTAAATCCCAGAAATCAGTACATATTCTGATGGTGTGATCTAGTTTCGAAACAGGTACAATGTTGGATATACATTCAGCATAATCAATAGATCTGATAAATTCAACATCTAGTAGTTTCTTCAAATCATTTTTTACCAATAATGCAACATGTGGATGCATTTTTCTCAGTTTCTGTTTTACTGGTTTAGTGCCAGCTGGTAAGGATAAGTGATGCATAATAAGATCTGTTTCTAAGCCTGGCATGTCAGAGTATGACCAAGCAAAATTGATGCATCGTTCTTCGAAGAATTTGATAAAATATGGCTTTTATGTATCTGTCATGGATGCTGCCAGGTGTAGTATTCTTGCTTTCTCTGTTGTGCCAATATCAATAGATTGTGTGGGTTCTATTAACACTGATGATCTTTCATGGTAATGTTGTGGGAGGATGTCAAACCTTCCATCCTTTGGTGCCTCAATGAGGTTTTCACCATTGGATGCATTTTTTACTATTTTAGGATCAAATACTGCCATAGAATGGTTTTCACCATTATATCCATATTTTATTTCCATATTTTTGCAACTGGAAGGCTTGGCATCCTCCTGCCTAAAAGCATTGTTAAAAGAAGCATTGATAGAACAAGTATCAGATTCCTCACAGCAAAGGTATTTAATAATAGCGGAGTCATTGTAAAAAACAGGGAGATTGATAGGGTGTTGGGGTTCCCATTCGATAAGCTCGGGATGTAGTAAAGGCAATGAATCATTAGATGGGTTGAGGTTAGCGATGGTGAAAGCTCAGATGAAAATGTCATCCAGGTGGTTAATGGTTATGTTGAGGCCTATGAAGGTATTTTCTTCCACATCATTTATCTCAATCGACGTCCGTTCATCTTCACTTGAGTGATCAAAGTTTTGTGTTTCAAAGACAATAGGATTAAAACTCGAGCTTTGACCCTCCTCATGTTTGGGGGTATACTTTTTGATGACGTCGATCTGAATATCTTCATAGGAAACATCTGATAAGTTATCCCACTCATATTCATTTGAATCTATTTCAGAGTTATCTCTCATTTGAAGAATACGCTCCATAGTTTTATTGGTGATTTCTGCTCTTGCTTCTTCTATGTATCCCAGTCTAGTTCTGCCATTTTGCTGAATTGTGAGAACTTGGATCGGTTCCGTTACACTTTGTTTCCCTCGGTTAAGAGATCCTTGTTCTGCTGTATATCCTAGTCCAATTTTATCCTTATGTTGGAGCATGAGTGGCTGGATTGGTTCTATTATGCCTTGCTTTCTTAACCCAAGAGGTCCCTGTCCTGAATATCCCATCTTCTCCAGAATAGTTTTTCCCTTTCCATATTGATTTGTCTCTATGATATTACTCGTGGAAGTGGAAGCTTCCTCATCCTTATAAAGCCAATTTAGTATGGCCTTATCTTCTGATTCTTCATCTAAGTTCCCAGCTTTTACAAATCTTCCATCTAATGCCGTTGTTGTTTGTTCTAATTTTTGGGTATTTGTAGATGGCTTTCCATACATTTGTAAGGAGGGTAACATCTATGATAGATGGAAAGAGTGTCCAACACCATATTCACTTATTCCTTCATCACTTATCTGTACTTTGTTGGTGAATTGGTGTGAGAGTGAAGCCAATTTTTCTTCAACATTTGAAGGGTTAGATTGTTCTACCCTGATCTCTTGTGATTTTTGTTGTTTTGGAAGCCACTTTGATATGAAACTTTGTTGTTTCTCACCGTTAGATGAATCTGATGTGCCAACTTCTCTATTGTGAGGTATCAAGGTATCCTGAGATGTTTTCAATGTATGACAAGCTTGAGTGTCGTTATAGTCTGCTGTGATTGTTACCTCCTGTCCATTGATGGGAAATTTCAGGCATTGATGATAGGTGGAAGGTACTACTTGCATATCATGAATCCAAGGACGTCCCAATAGTATGTTGTATGGTAGTTCTTTATCGAAGACTTGACAAACCACATTTTGGACAATAGGTCCTACTTGAATGGGTAATATGATCAACCCTTTAGAGGACCTTTCTTCTTCATCATATGCTTTGATTGTGATTTTTCTTCTTGTATCAATGGCTTCATCTGAGTATCCTAGTGCACAAATCAACTTTAAGGCACAAATATTTAAACCAGCCCCTCCATCTATCAGGACACGCTTTACACGGTGTTTATGGATGAGGACTTCAATGTGAAGGGCGAAATTATGTGGATGGGTGAGTGATACATCATCATGTTTGGAAAATGAAAGGCAATGAGGTGCAGATAGATGTCCCACCATAGCTTGGAATTGACATACATCCAAATTGTTAGGTACTGTGGTTGATACAAGGGCTTGCTCAAGAACCTCTTTGTGTGATGGGGAGATCTTTAAAAGTTCCAAAATGGATATTTGCACCGGTATTTTTTGTAATTGATCAATGAGATTATATTGATTAGAGGGAGGATCCACAGATGGGGATGATAATGATGCTCCTTTCAATATAACTTTGGATTGTGCCCTTGTTGTGGCATTAACCGGTTGGTACTCTTGTTTCCCTTTGAGTGTGATTACGCTAATTTGGTTTTCAGATTTGTCCATATGTTGTACCAAATTAGTAGATGTAATGTCATTGTTCTGATTGATTTGATTGCATAACTCCTCATCCGCCTTGGCGGCAGAAAAACAAAGGATTGTTGTGTCATAAACATAACCAACATTCTTACCTTTGGTGTTTGCGGAAGAGGATTCTCCCTTCTGATAATTGGGTAGGGGATTTTTGAATGTTGTATGATCTTTGTTTGTTTGGTGCCCCTCTACAAATACTTTCTTTTGATCTATGAGGTCTTGTACCGCATGTTTTAATTGCCAACAATTTTCAGTCATGTGGCCTTTATTCTGATGGTAGTGACAGTAATGCAAGTCATTCCACCATGATGGTTTGACTTGAGGGTCCCAATTTCTAGCCTCTTGTACTTGAATGAGTTTTTCGTCTAAAATTTCTTTGAGGACTGATTCCAATGATTGTCCTAATGGTGTCAATTTTCAATATTGGATGGTCGTTGGAATGATTGAATTTTTGTTTCTTCACTATTTTGATTATTCCCTTGATCACTACTTTGTTTGACATTAAGACCATTGTTTTTTTTGTTTGTAGGGGTTGGCGTCAAGGTGAATACTGGTTTAGATGTGTGTGTATCGATCATGGTATCAGTATTCTTGTTCTTTTTCCAAAATCTTGGCTTTTCGTTGTTGTTGTTAGAGGAATTGTTATTGTTTGAACCTTCAATGAAGTGTTTGATTGTTCCTCTTTTGATTAGAGCCTCTTCGATTTTGAGCCCTTTTTTGATAACTTGTTCAAAGGTAGATGGACATTGTAAGTCCAACCTGTAATTCATGTCATCCACTAAGTTATCAATGAACATCTCTATCTTCTCCTCTTCAGGAATAGATCTAGGGTATTTAGCAAATAACCTTCTCCATCGTTGGAGAAAGGAAAGAAACTTTTCACCCTTTGCTTGTTTGGTGTTGTAGAGTTCTTTTAAGGTCACCCCATGTTGGATGTTGAATGAGAAGTGCGTTATGAACCTATTGATCAGTTCTTCAAAAGATTGAATCCCAGGTTCCAATTTAGAAAACCACTCCATGCAAGTGTTTCCTAAGCTTCTTGGAAATAATCGTAGTAAGTAAGAGTCCTCGTGTGCGAACTCTATGCTCATGGCTCGAAATTCCCGTACGTGATCAAATGGATCGGTTCTCCCATTGTATTTGTTGTACGTTGGGTATTCATAATACCGTGGAAATGGTATCATGTTAATGCTTGAATCGAATGGATAAGGGCAAATGTCATGTAAGGAATATCTTTTTGTTGGCCCTTGTTGGATATTTTGGAACTGCAATTGTAATTGTTGGATTTGTTTTGTCAAAGCATCTATTTGATTTGGATTTTCTATACTAGTTGGGTTAGGTGCGATTGTTTCCTTGAGTTGATTGACATCAAAGTCTTTAGGAAGCTTAGCACCTTTTTCAACTAATAGTAGAAGATACTTTTCCATATCTTGCTCTAGCATCTTTTCCATAAATTTATGGAAATGAGGGTCTTGTTGAACTTTCTCGATTTCTTCTGCAGTTATTTCTTTCTCGTGTGAATTAGTGAGAGGATCAGTGTTACTGTATCGTCCCCAAGGGTTTTCTTCAGCCATGGCTACTATTCTTTCATTTTCTTCTTGTTGTTATCTTTGATATGCTGCTCATGTGAAAATAGGCATACAAACGTTAGAGTTTTACTCTAGACTTTGATCTTGGATTTTTGATTGGATAAGTGTCGAGGTTTTTGATTTAAAATCTGATTTAGTTATGTCTAGTTTCGTGATGGAAGGATGATAAAAATCCTTGATAGGGAAACTTTGACAGAAAATCTCAGATTTGGTGATAAGGACACTTTGCAAGATGTTCCAAGATCTAGGTGTAATGGTAAAGTTTTCCTTTTGTATGACCCAAGTGTTTTGGACTTTGAAAAAAATGTTTTGGACTGATGAAAACCTTGTTATCGATATGGGCAAACTGACCAACTATCTTACCAACTCTCTATTTTTCTGACTTTCTGGAGCGCTAAAACAGAGACATGACGCACTAAACAGAGAAGTGACGCACTGGAATAGAGACCCAAAGCGCTAAAACAGAGATCCGACGCACTGGAACAGAAACCCAAAGCACTAAAATAGAGACCCTACGCGCTGGAACAGAGACCCAAAGCGCTAAAACAGAGACCCGACGCGCTGGAACAGAGACCCAAAGTGCTAAAACAGAGACCCTACGCGCTGGAACAGATACCCAAAGCACTAAAACAGAGACCCTACGCACTGGAACAGAGACCCAAAGCGCTAAAACAAAGACCTGATGCGCTGTAACAGAGACCCAAAGCGCTAAAACAGAACCATGAGGTGCTAAGACAGAACTATCTTATTCTATGAAACTCACTTGGTCTAGTATCATATTGTATGGCTGGTTGTGGGATGTATTCTGGATGAATTCTTTGACTATGATTGTGGTGTTGCCTAAGAGCCCTTCTTTGATAAAATGCTTGTGAATCTAAGGGAGCTACAGCATAGTCATCCATGTAACCTCTAGAGAAATCGTGATACCTATGAATAAAGGTCCTATGTTGGAGTAGAACTTTCCTGCTTTGATATAGAAATCGTTGCTTTCTTAGAAGTTGTTTGTATGCAAGTGTTTTCTTTGGTTTTCTGATTCATTTGACAAGAGATTTCTTGACAAACTTGGTGGATACCCAATCTCAAATCATGAGAATTCCACAAGTGTTTTGATTTTGAAGATTTTTGTGATGATCTTACCTGAATTTAATGAGAGAAAACACAAGCAAGAATAGAATGGTTGACTTTTAAAATCCTAGAATCTAAACAGATAGTGTATGTTCTTAAGAATCAAGCATGATTCCTTTTGATTTTCACTGTTTTATAACAGATAAGACACTTCAGATAGACTCACTCCTAGAGACAAAAGGTAATCGTTATATACTCGAACGACCCACAGCTTGGAATTGCGTCGACTCACACAGCCATGTCACCCCCTAGAGGGCGCCCATGTTTTTGTATTTTCCAGGTGTGTACTCAGAGTGACAGAAGTGGATACTAGATCCCCTAAGCAAACAGTCCTTGGCAATTATATGGTGAGTGCTTGAGGGTAGATTCTTCCCCACCCTTGCACCGTCGAGTATTACAATGTTTAGAAACTGACAAGCGTGCTTCTATTTCTAGGTTCTTAGATAGGGTTTCCGTTCGGAGCAGAAAATGGATAAACTTCCTCGAGAGACCTCCCAATCTTTAGAACAAAGATTTTGGGGATGGTTATCATGCACACTTCCGTTGAAAGAGGGTTTCCCCAAATTCACATAAATTTTTAAGTGGGTTGGAATACCATGGCTTTTGGCTGTCCCCACTCAGATCGTTCCCGTAGGGTGAGTACTTTTTCCCACTACGGCAGGCCTGTCTAAAGGTTTTAAAAAGATTTAAAATGCATAAAGAAAAGTGAGTCTGGTATTCTGATGCACCCAGTAAAGGGGAGAGCATAAACCTATCACCCAATTACAGCAGAGAAATTTTGTTCACTTTTTTAAAAACCCAAATGACAAGTTAGCTAATCTATATGGAGATATTGCTCCATAAAATTATGATGTTCAATTTTAATCCCACAAGAAATTGTGAAGTTTCTATCCTAGGATTGATCAATTTTGATCCATTTCTATCCTAGGATTGATAAATTTTATCCATTTCTATCCTAGGATTGATAAATTTTATCCAAAATTTAGACAACAACCAAATCTGGCTGTGGACGCATTGGATCCAGATTAAAAAAAATGATTTTAATGACAGTGAAGTGGCAGGCTGAAATAGTGACGCGGCGCGCTGAAACAGTGAAGCGGCGTGCTAAAACAGTGACGCGGCGTGCTGAAACAGTGAAGCGGCACGCTGAAACAGTAACTTGGCTCACTATGACAGAAACCTGGCACGCTGAAACAGACCACTGGCGCGCTATAAAATCCAACTGGCGCGCTGTAAAAAGTCACGGTTCCGCGAAAACTATCACGCTGATACCTGTAAGACACTTTTTTTCAAAATTTAATCAGAATATGGGGTTAGGCCCCACGGTGGGCGCCAATTTGTAAGCGTAGGAATGAGTTAAACAATCTAAACATGCTTCTACACCTCTAAATAAGACATTGCATCAAAGATTCAAAAGAATTAAACTAATTTAAACTAAAAATCTTCAAAAATTTATCCTATTGCTCTCTAACTCTAAAGATCTCTCTAATCTACTTTGCTCTCAGATTTAGAAGCTAATTAAACTATTGAAATAACACTTAGAGAATGAGAATTAAGCTATTCTATTCTTATATGATTTAAATGTGCAACTAAAATGATTCTACAACAAAGCTTCTAAAAAAGAAACTACTGTAAGCTGCCATGATTAAGATGCTCGATGGATTGTTGAGTGAATGCTGAATGCTTGAATCCTGGATGAATGTTGGATGCTTGGAAAACCTGCAGAGTAAGATAGTATAAGTTGGGATCCATTTCCTGTAGCCAAAGAGCTGTATTTATAGCTTTCACGGCAACACATTTGCACAGGGATACGGGATAAGGGGCTTTGATTCAATCTGGAGAATTGAAAGGCATGGGATGAGAAGATGGAGCTGATCATGGAGGATTGTTCCTCCCCATGAAAACACCAGGCAAGAAGAGAGGGAGGATTGATGGAAGAAGATTGAGAGGACTTCCTGCAAGTTTGTCCCCGAAGCTCTTCCCGTGAATGAAAGTTGCATTAATTAGATTTTTTAAATCTAATTTTATTGGTGAGTGAATAGTGGTAAATGTTTTATGCATAAATTTAAATAATTTAAATTTATTTAAATTTAGCAAAAGAGGAATAAATAATTTAATAAATCAAACTATAGGATTTGTTTATTAAATTAAAATAAAAGGAAAGTGATAATTAAATAAAAGATTTTTAGAATATCTTTATTTAATTAAGAAGAAATGTGATGAGGTAATTAAATAACACAAATTATTTAAGTTGTGTATTTAATTTTATGATAGAAATATAAAAGAAGTAATAATGATAATAATTAAAAAACAAAGTTTTAATTTTGTTTATTTAATTAAGAGAGAAATAATATGATGAAAAATGATAATAATTAAATAAAACAAAGTTTTTAATTTTGTTTATTTAATTACGAGAGAAATAATATGATGAAAATGATAATAATTAAATAAAACAAAGTTTTTAATTTTGTTTATTTAATTAAGAGAAAAATAGAAGAATTAATAATGAACTTAATATAAATAAATATTTCTATTTATTTATTAAGTAGATGAATTTAAGATTAATTAATCAAATAAGTCGTATTTAATTAATTAGATTCTCCATACCATTTTTAGGTGTCTACATGTATATGTCCTTCAGACTTGGACATAAGAAACTTCATGGTAGTGATTAGCATAGAGTTCGACTCTTCATTGAAGCAAGCTTCAATCTTCTTGGTGGTGGATAACTTGACATTCTTTAACAATATTTTCTACTTTTTGGTATGTCAGACCTACTTAGTAGCATCAAAATGGCCTTGGAGAGTTTTAGGGACATCGATACTCTATGCTACAATGGAAGCACTACGAGGGAGTCCAAAAAGGGTGATAGAAGGGGATATTTCAGATGTATGAGCATGCGGGGACACAAAAGGGAGCGTTATCATGGAAAAAAGGTGGAATGCCAAATTGAGATTGGGAAGGGGAAAGACTAGTAGGGCTAAGAAGAGAAACAAGTTGAAGGAGAGGTTCCTTCCCTAAAGTGGATGGGATGGGAGTGATGGGTAACATGGAGGTTTCAGTTATTTCAATGGGGGCCCTTGACAGGGCGATTAAAGACTCAATAGTAGTCATAGCAGATGATGCTTGTTCGACACACGGGTTGACCTTGGAAGATTCATTAACAGTGGTAGGGGGTGTATTCAGGATTATCAACTCAGGGTCTGAGGACAGAGGATTCCTTTCAATGGGAGGAGGTAGAGGACCAACCAAAGATGCAGAAAATAGGAAGAAGAGAGGAAGTGAAACTTACCTAGGCCGCAATAGCTGAAACATTTTGTAGGGAAGACTCCACTTCTTCTTCCCCTCAGGCCAACACAATGGGTGCACCTAGATCGTTGACCCGTCTTCTCTTTGCACGACCGAAACTAATACATTTCGATCCCCTGGTAGTGAATCCTTCTGAAACATGGCCATCGACGACTACAACGGACCCTCTTGGGGACCATCGGGTCCTTTTCCATTTACTTCGGATGCTGGGCAAGGATGAACTTGTAAGTCCCTTCACCTCGAGTCTCTCTTACTATCAGATTCTTCAGGTCGAGAAGTGGATTCTCAAGGTCAAGAATCCCAACACGGAACTTGTTCCTCGTCAGTCTCATGGCTAGTCTTTGGATTGTTGTCAAAGTCAGCCTCTTGATCATAAATTTTCTTCAAATCCTCATCATGTTGCTGAAAGTTACTAAACGAGGCACATGGTCATTTCATCTCCTACCGAAATCTCCAAAAATATTCATGTTTCCTCTCCAACCATCCCCTGCACTTCAACTGCATGTCCTGGGGGGTTTTCCCATCTAGATGTTCCTCTGATACTCTACTTGAGGCTCATAGAAATTTAGCCATTTTGGTCACTTGAGTGGGATGCAAGCCAAGTCAATATATATCTCTGGCTTCTCTTGAGTCAGATTTCTCCTTCTCTCGAAATATTCTTGATTCTCATGTTTCAAACTATAGTACTTTATCGGGTTGTAGTCCCTCTCATCACAAATGAGAACTAAGCCTAAGGCTGCCAATAGATTAGTCAGCTCACCCTTAGCTTTCCACTTATTTAATGTCACCTAACTGTTAGCAATTGAGAGGGGAAATGAATATATCTTTGTTTTGTTTCTTCCGGTGTCATAGATGTTGTCGACAATGGTTACCTAACAACATGCCTCCAATGAAAAAACTCTATTTGTTACAAATCTGGGGAGTCAGAAAGGCTCCCTGATGAAACTGTGAAATTTGATAAATGTAAAATCCTCACCCAGGAAATAATCCATCGGGGTTAGCGGATCTTCCATCCATTATATAACCTCAAGATAAAATGGCCAATATAACATGGAAATAGGTCTTGAAGCATTGGCCTTAGAAAATGGTCTATTGTGTTGCCAAAAAATGTATAGTTGACATTTTTATGCTCATTTGAGTCTCTCTCATGGACTTTGGCTTGATTTTTCCTAGATTTAATGTTGTAATGTGGTCAACACATTCAAATTAGGTCTTAAACCCTTGAGAATCATTAAGACTTCTAGGTTGTCTTGTAAAAGTGTTGTGAAGCGTTGTAACCCACTTTCACACTTTTCTAGGACCCTTTCATTATCATTCACTTAAATAACCCCTTTTTATCACTTACCAAGTCTTATTTCAAAGTGTTGTAAATATTTGTAACAAACTCTCATGATTTTCTAGACTTGTCATCATTAATTCAACCCTTTCTCAAGTTTAAATGACCCCTTAATACACTTTCTAGCCATACTTAAGCATATTTTTAAGAATATTTCTGTTAAACAACATTATATACACTTTAATTTCTGACACCTAGTAAAATTGCCTTGGTGTAACCAAGTCACCACTTGGGGCGAGTTAGTCCACTAGGCACAAAAATAAAAATAATTTCAATTTTTTGGTGGGATTTTATTATCTTACCCTTGAGGTCAACCTTTGATGTGTTATTTTTGG
The DNA here is from genome assembly GCA_007258455.2 of Sequoia sempervirens. Classification (NCBI taxonomy): domain Eukaryota; kingdom Viridiplantae; phylum Streptophyta; class Pinopsida; order Cupressales; family Cupressaceae; genus Sequoia; species Sequoia sempervirens. The sequence goes on along the minus strand of VDFB02256132.1, from coordinate 81,810,348 downwards.
AAAATATTAGAAAATGAAGTATAAATAAAGGGTTTTTCCTCTCATTTTAACTCACATTCATTCAAGCATTCATTCACTTAATAAATTAAGCAATGATCAAGCATTCAAGCACTATAAACATCATCAATCCATCCATTGGAGCACTTTATTGCATATCTTCAAGTTTCTACATCAAGGATTTGGTGAGTTTATGACATTACATGTTGTTTACTCATCATTCTATCTTTATTTCATTTCATTATCTAGGTTTTGATTACCAAAGTGGGGTTTGACCAAGGCAAACCCCTAAACTCTAACCCTTAACCCTTTTTCCCCTCTTTGCATATGTGTTTGCAAACCTTCTATGCAGATTTGTCAAAGAGTTTGGTGTTAAAAAGTGGTCAACAATCTATCAAAGTTAAGAAAGCCCTAATTGAAGCTTGCAGATCCATTTCAACCTATTTTCTGTAGAATCTGGATCAGACATCTGTCAGAAAAGGAAGTGCAAACCAAAAGCTACAAAATCCTGCCCTGAATTTCTAGAAATTCCTAGGTGGACTAAGTTGCCATCTGTGGTGAATTAGTCCCACTGCTAGGCCTAAATTTCTAAGTACCCATTTGGTAGATTCCTATTCTGGCAAATTTTCCTTGAAATTGGACCAAGTCGCCCAACTTGGCGTAAGTGTCCTAGTCAACATTTCCAATCAAATTTGCAAGATTCCAGAGCCCATTTACATCAAAATTCAGACTCCAGGTGCACCTCTCTAGTATTGTTTACTTATATTCTTAGGTATTTTTGCATACATCATTGTGTTTTCTAGCATTTTGCATTTCTTTGGTTTAGCATTAATAATCATATTTCCTTTTTTCAATTTATTGCATTAGAAATCATAATTAGGCATATTTCATCCATTCATACATTAATCTTGAGTGTATAAATTAGCATTTTGGGTTCATTTCTCTCCTTTTAGGTGAAAAACCCTAGAAGTGTTAGAGAACCATTGGACACCCAAAATGAGTGTCCACATCTACAAACCGATAATAATCTCCTATTCTTGAAGCATATGGGTCCACATAGAAACTAGCTAGAGATAGCCCCTTACATCCAAATTAGACACTAGTACATTCATCTCCAGCCACTCAAAATTTTGATGCAAAACTAAATGAGCCAAGAAAGAAGAATACCTAAATTTAGACTAAGTACTATAATTGTTCAGCTAGTCTAGCATGTTTCTAGCTATCAACTCAGAAAAATCATAGTACCTTTGGTTCTTTTCTCTTTTGAGCATGAAAGTTGGGCCAAACTAAAAAGGATTGGCCTCCTCATCATTATCAAGGCCAAAAACCCAAGCCAACATCGAGAACACATACTATGTGTCCTTAAATTTCTTGCATTAAAGAAGAAACATGAGATGACCTCTCTTCAACCGTTCCTTTGCCTCATCCTCATAAAAATTTGTTTCCATAGCCATTTCTTCCACGAAGAGTTCCATTTGTTCTTCATCAAAATGTTCAACATGCCAGGTCATAGGGATACACAACATATCTCGTATGGTTTTGGAAAAAATAGTAACTTTGATCCTACTGCCCTCAATGGATTTTGTCCTTTTGTTGAATCTTTTGGCACATGCGTCGACCAACTCTGGGCATGGATGTATAGCAAGAAATATGAACTGTGGGAGACCACAATTCTAGAGTCGAGATGAAAAACCCTCTTATTGTCCATGCTCCACCATTCTTTGAAACATGGCTTCCCTAAAAATTTTAGGGTTTGCTGATAACTTGGGGTCAAAAACATTGCCAGCTATATACTGCATCACCTCTCTTGGGATGCGTCTATCAGGCAACACCTTCCTAGAGAACTCAAAAGGCCGCTCCTCTTGTGTTGGGGTGTTCGCGAACAAGTTGTGCCCAAAAATATCGGCTAACAAGGCCTTTTGTTTGAAACTACAACTTTTCTACAAGAGGTTGATGGCTATGCCATGGCTATATCAGGAAGTTGTAGAGAATTTCCTAAACAAAAGCAACCACTTTCCTTTTGCTTCTTTAGAAAAAAACTACTTTTGAGTGTAATTAATTCCTTGCTTATACACGTAGTTAAGGCTACATCATTACTATTGGTTCATTAAATGTTGCCACCAAGGCGATACGTCTGGATTTGAGATCTGTATCCCTTGGGAATGCCAAAAAAATTGTGAGAATGGACTTAGCACATTCTCTCCTCCACCTGTCTTACAAATAAACTCATTGCATTGAAAAGCACACTTTTTGCTATGTGAAATGTGCTGAAGTGATGCAAGGTACCCTTGAAAAGATGTGACCATTAATTTTTCAGAGCTTAGCGTGGTAATCCATGTCTTTTCTTATTAACAAGCTAGTTGGTGCTGATGATGGAAAATGACACATGTCAACAATCGGCATAGGAGAGCATTTACTCCCAACACCCAAATTTAATTCTCAAGACATTCTTTCAGATTCTCCGTATAATTTATCCACCTTTCTCCATTTTTCCTTGATATTTTCCAATTTTTGTTTGGCAAAAAATAGACCATCCATTTGTTGAGTTCATTTGCTTCACTTTTCTATATATAGCTATGCCACCTTATGCAATATTCATTCAAAATAATAGCTTCTTATGTTTAGCAAGCTTTTTCGTTGTCTTCCATTCTTCCATAGTTGGCTGCTCTTTTAGAATGTTTGTTGGCTTGGGCACTCTTATTCATCTCCTCCCATAGAGGCCACAATATTGCTTCATAGGAGAGGTCACTAGTGACTGAATTAAGCGACTGGTGAAGAAATGTGACTGCCTTGCCATGGTCACGTTCAAGTCGGTAGTTGGCCAGGACTTCATTAATAATGAGAACCAGCTCCGAAGCAATTGCAACACCCTTTCCTACTTCATGGCCTCACTTCTTGACCTGAACATGGCCAATCCTATGATAATTGTGTTGTGCCACTAGATGTTCGATGCTTCTCTGATGGAAGGGATTAGCGAGATATTGCAAGTGGGAATCCCTAGCATTAGTACCTCGAGTTCCATTGATCTTCACAAGCACGTAGATTTTGGGATAGATGTACCTTGGTTTCCCTTCCTTTTTGAATTCCACAGTATGGACCTTGAGATGCACTGCTGCTCTTCTCAACCAGCAACCACCTATTTGCTGCAGGAGTATGGCGTGGAGCATGTTCTGGGACTTGCCTGGTGTAGAGTCACGGTGAGTAGGCCTTGGGTCTGTGTTGTGTGTTCAGCCCCTTTTTGTGCCCTGACAGACAAAAAGAAGAAGAAGAACTTGATAACGAGCCCTTTTTGACTTCTTGGACAATGGCTAGAGGCTTTTCTTTACTATTTTTTGCACGTTGCCTCCTTTTCCCATATTTTTCTTTGCTACTCTTTTTGGGGTTGCTCGAGAGAGCCTCATATTTAAATTTGAGCCTCAGGCCTTGCATTATATTGTAAATTTTTTGATGAATATAATATAATAAAAAAATTTGTTTCTTTAGTGTTACTCTCAGATGGCTTATTCTTAAAATTTAAAATGTATCTATAAATTTTTTACATACGGTACATAACTATTAATTTTTTTTAAAGAACTGCATCCTTTAATGGAATAACTTTAGATAAATACCATTCACTGGTATATCTAAAGTGTTTCCTTCCATATCTTCAATTTTGTATGCATTATTTTCCATGCATGCACTGATTTGGAAGGGTCCCTTCCATAGCACTTCAAATTTTTTGTGTTGCCCTCATTTTGAGTATGTTCATCATACTTTAGCACTAAGCTCCTCTCTTTGAATTCTCATTTAGAGGTCTTTTTATTGAACCATCACTTTACTATTTGTTCATGGTTGGTCATTGCTCCATAAGCCTTTTCTCTATCTTCCTCCAGTTTGAGGAGTTCTGCTAGTCGTACCTCCATTCTGCCACTTTCTTCAATTTCCAAGGCTTTTAGTAATTGTAAGGCAGGAATTTCAATTGAAATAGGTAACACTACCTCTTTTTTGTACACCAATTCATAAGGGTATGTCTTCATAATTTTCTTGGGTGTAATTTGGTCTTCCCACAGAGCAGCTTGCAAATGCTTGTTCCAATCCCTTTTTCATTATGACCAAATACACTTGATTAACCTAATTATGTTTTTGTTAGTCGACTCTACTAACCTATTTCCTTGTGGGTAGTAATTATATGAATTTTTAAGGAAAATACCATACCTAATAGAAAAATCCAACATCCCTAATCCAGCAAAATCTCAAGCATTTTCAGATATGATGGTCTTTGGTGGGTCAAATCTGGTTACTAGCTCTTCAAGAAAATTGACAATTTCCCCCTCTGTGGAATTATTTAGGGCTACGGTCTCCATACACCTTGTGAAGTAGTGGGTCACCATGAGGATCCACTTATTTCTAGCACTGGAAATAGGATTTATCATTCTAATAAAATCTAAACCCCATTGAGAAAAGGGTTCCTCGATTACAATCAGGCTCAAGGGCAAAGCATAATTCTTTCTTTTGCCAACAAAAAATTGGCACTGGGTCCACTTTTGCACCAAATGGTGTGCTTCGTAAAACATAGAGGGCCAATAATATCATGCTCGCATTATCTTTAAAGTGGTAGTCTTGGCGGATAAATTTCCACCCTCAAGACTTCGATGGAATTCATTGAGAGCTTTTTCCGCCTGTAACTTGTCTAAACATCGGAGCAATACACCATCATAAAGTTTATTTTGAATAATATACCCTCAATTAATACATACCTAGTGCCTTGTAGTTAGTAGTATCACCTTTTATGAAACAGAAGGTTGGTCGGGTAGTACCCCTTTTGCATATACTGTATTCGATCAGGCACCCAAGATTCATTGGACTTGAATTGGTTTGAGTAGACTTGATCGGTCTCTTTTCCAACTTTGGAACTTGATTCCTATGCAATATATTCACACAAACCTCTTCCTCTAACCAACTTGGTTGGTCTAATGTCCACATCATATTCTAGGATCTTGGTGATCTAATTTTCCCTTTTTTATGTTATCTCACCTTCTATGATATATTCCCACACACTGGGATGCACCATGCGAATAGTGATCTTGTTGGCCGACACCAAGTGTCAGAATTTCTTTAAGCTTTTAACAATGGTAAAAGCTTGATTTTCTAGAAAATTGTACCTGGCTTCATAACCTTTAAGGGTCCTTGAGTCGAATGCAATAGGATGCTCTCTATTATCCTCCTCGCACTTCTTAGTGAGCACTGAAGCTATGCTATGTTGGCCACTATACACATAAAGTGGAAAGTCTTTGGAAAAGTCATGGTTGACCAAGACTGGGGTGGCATAGATGGTTGTCTTTAGTTTTTGAAAAGTTGCTTTACCTTCAAGGGTGCATTTGAAAATCAGCTTTTTCTTCACCATCAGCATGATTGGTCTCACAATGCCTATGGAATTTGATATGAATCTACTAAAAAAATTGATCTTCCCCATAAAGGATTGCAGTCCCTTTTGGTTCACTAGCAAGGGTAATTCCATTATAGATCTAACCCTTTTGGGGTCTATTGCTATTCCTTCCTTAGACACCATAAAGCCAAGTAACTTTCCTTGAGGTACTCCGAAAACACATTTTTTGGGATTCAAAGAAATCCTGAACTTTTGGCATTTCTGGAAAGCCTTCTCCAGATGATCAAATTGATCATCTTTTGATTTTGAAAAGACTATTAGGTCTTCCAGATATATTAGGATAATCAGGTTGATCAATCCCTTGAAAGCAACATCTATTGCCCATTGGAAAGTCACACCAGTATTTGAAAGTTCAAATGACATTTTTGAATATGCAAATGTTTGCCACTTAGTGGTAAACATTGTCTTATGTTGATCGACTTCCTTCACATATATTTGGTTATAGCCTAAGAAACCATCTAGAAATGAAAACATCTTTGATATGGCCATAGTCTATAGGATCTGCTCCATTAATGGCAAGGGGTAATGATCTTTTAACGAGGCTTTATTCATATCTCTGAAGTCAACACAAAGCCTAATGTCTCCATTATTTTTTTCAGAATGGTACCAAATTCGACACCCAAGTGGAATGCTTGATCGGATACATGATTCTTGACCAATTTAGTGAACCCCTGTGCCATCAATGCTTCAACCTTCAGATTGACTGGCCTTTTCTTTTTTTGGATAGGTTTAGATCCTTCTGTGAAGTCAATGGTATGTTGAATTTTGCATTGGTCATACCCTCTAAGATCATCATAGGTCCAGGGGATAACTCATTCATATTTGAAAAATAGATCCTTCAGTATTTTCTTGTCCTTGTGGGGAACTTCTTTTCTGACTTTTAACTTTATGCCACTTTCGACATCAAGCTTTTCATACTCTATAGCATCCACAATGAACCTTTGCTTGTATTTTCTCACATCTTCACAATCAAAGAGATTCTCTAGGGAAATTAATCCTCGAGGAAGCTTGTTCCCTTTTGACTAGATGAACTCTTTGGGAAATTCTGCTCCTAGTGGTGAATATTCAGAAGTTGTTCCTCCTTTTTGTATGTGATGGAACCTTGAAATTTTTCAAATTTTGAATGTCTATGTTGAAAAATTTGATTTGCATACTCAGAAGTGCACCTACAAAATCTGCTCAAGTGGCCTACTTTGGAGGGTCATAAATCAAAGACATTTGATTTGATTTTCAAATACTTTTGTAGGAATACTCAGGTGACATATGCGAGCATGCATGTAAATTTTCAGCTCTCCATAATGAGTCTTGATAGTGTTTTGAAAAGAAAAGTTGGAGGGTTCTAGGACTCTTGTTGTTTGTGAACTTTCAGTTGTACAAAGTGGCCTTCTGTTAGAGTGGATATTTCACAACTGGATGATTGTCAAGACAAGAGGATTGTTGCTCTCCATTATCCCTACATTCATATGCTTCCTAGTCTATTTTTAGAGCCTCATGATAAGATTTGATATTTTTAACAGGCCAAAAGCAAATGCAGTTTGTTCAGATTTTGCATCTACATTTTTAGAATGTTTCAAGGAGGTCAAGTTTGACCCTCAATATCTTTTGAAGAATGATGATTCAGGGAAATACCTCTTGCACACATACTCTATGTACCCAAATGACCTAGTGTGTCTAGTTGTAGTTCCCTAGGAGATGGTTTTATATTTTTTCAAGGTGGTGACTTTTTGAGCTATAATTGGTTTTGAACAAGTGCAGTTGTAGAAAAGTCTGACTGAGCAACTTTGATGTTGAATATCTTGCAGCTCATGATCTTTTTTTCCAATTCATTTGTTGCATTGCATTCTTGGTTCAAATTTATGCATGCCTATGAATTCTCATGGCTCCAAGAGCTTGTTTGACTAGTTTTCTAGGGCAATTCCAGAGCCCACTTGGCTAGTTTTGACTATAGTACAAATTGCCTCAAAAGAAAATTCTGATGTTCACCCAATTCATTTTTTCAACCCAAGATCATTCAAGAGCATCCCGAAGGTCAATTGAAGATGATTTTTTTTTCCAAATGAAAAAAAAAATTCGGGCCCACATTGGCACCCGACATGCTTTGCCTAGTTTTGAAGTTGTAATGTTGCAATGTTACAAATGAGGACAACAATTCATTTATAATGATTCAAAAGGTCATATGCCTACATCAAGTAGAAAAGTGAATTACAAAGCACCTGTATGATGGCTTATGTTTTTATAGACATCTGTCAAAGCATAAAGGATGGAGGATTTGATGTAATGGTAACTGCCCTGTTAAGTATGCAAGTGGATTATGGAAGCACATATTTAAGGCAAGTAACTTGTTTGATCGATTGACTCCAAGAATGTCAATGTCGTGGAGCATAATGGGGAAAAGGAGGTGGTTTTTTATTTGAGTTCCTATGGGATAAAGTTATAGCACTATTTATCCTGGCATGGTTGTTTGAACAGTTACAAGATATTGAAAATGGGTCTGTTAGAGCTTGGGATGCTTCAATGCCATTTCTATATCTTCTTTGCTCCATAGAAAATAAGACACAAAGTCTCAGTTTACCTAGAGGTAATGCTTCAATATCCCTCAACTGCTCTCAAGAGATGATAGACATAATATTATTAAGGAAGCAACAGACGGATTAGGAAAGAAATCAATTATCTTGGATTGTAGCGATTTGAAAATGTAGCTGAAGCATTCAAGGTTGTCGAAGATATAATCAAAAAGTGAGGTCGAGGGTCTCCTTGGCCTACTAGGGGTAGAATGGGGCCTAGTCTACTTGGATCCCATCCTCACAAATAAATGCTAGATTTAGGGAAAGAATGACATCAGATGATTCTATACATGGGAAAGAAGCATTCTTTATGAGTGGAAGGGATGAAAATCTTTCAACAAGTGCAATTTTTTCTTTGAGAAAACCAACTAGAGGAAATCATTGTGACAAGCAAAGAGAGGTGAATTCAATGTGGGAAAATCTAGTGCATGAATTCTTTTACTAAGGACAACTTGCATTCATTGTAAATATCCATTGAAGTATGAAGGAGGAAGTCATTTTGGTGCTGAAGATGCAAATCTTTTATACAAATTTGTTATTGAATAGGATTTCCACATTATGTGGATGCACATCTACTTGTTTCCATGGCTCAACCCTAGAGAAGTTGAATATAAGGATTAACTTGCATCAAATAAAATAAAATGTTGTGCTGCTATTGAGATCACCACCATGCTGGCTAAAGGCAGTTTATTCCAATAAAGTCATTGTTAGAAGAATATGTGTGTTCAATGTTGTGTGGATAAAACTAGCACATGTTTTCTTTGAAAAGGGAACCATCAACCAGCTAAAGGGGATTGATTTGGTCTCACAAGGGAGAATACAACACATAAGGAAGGTGTATGCGCTTACAGTGAAAATCTATCTAAGCTCTTTGAGGAAATTCTATTTAGGCATTCAAACCCGAGTTATTTTGCAGCTTTGTGTTGAGTAAACAAATCCAATGCAAGATTTTTTTGTTGGAACCAAAGCCTACATCTCACTATAAATGACCCAAACACATAAGGAGTAGCACAGTGGCCCCTCCTCAATACATGTTAGGTTGTGTTGGCATTGATGTGTTGGCATTGCAATGTAGATGATTTTAGTTTCAATGTTTCAATGGAAAGAATGGTCTACTAGTGATAGCTACAAAATAAGAAATGAGTCTTCCCCGCTAGCCTGTGAAGGTAGAGGCTAATGTCAGCATAGAGGCATGGGGGCACGGGGATTGGTTTCTCCAAATAATATTTTTAAGACTTAAAAATGTTTTATTTTTTCTATTATGAGGTTTCCTCGCCAGCTTGGGTGTTTCCATTATGCTGTGTGAAAATATAGCGGGTGTGCAGACTGAAGCCACATTGATGGTGGGCCCATGGAGAAAACATTTGAAGGAAATGTTTAAAAGAGGGTTATTTTTAACAATGAGTTAAAAATACTAGGGTACAAGGTAAAGCATAGATGAATATATTTTTAAGAGCCAGATGGAGCAATTACAGGGCTTTCAAACATTAATATAAAACAAATGTGCTCTAGGAAAACTATTAAAATGAAAGGCTCATAGGTAAATTGAGAAAAATGCATCTCGATGAAATATTTTAAATGTTCCACGATAAATTTTATAATGTGGAGTAATGTGTGAGGCATGGGTAAAATATTTTTTCCCAAGAAATATTATTAAAATCCCTCATTATAAAGTTAAAGAACTTTATTTGTTGGGGAATAAAGATGAAAAGAGAAAAATAAAAAGACTTTCATGGGAATTTTGTTTTCTTCATTTATGTAGAAGTAAAATATGGAGAAGGGATTTTCACGAGAGAGCAAAGAGAAAACCAGTTTTCACGTAGTAGGTAAAAAATGAACAAAGAGGTGAAATCTTTTTGCAAAACAAAGGTATTTTTCAACTGCAGAATAAAGAGGAATGATGACTCTTTAGGGAAGGGAATATTTTTTTGTTAGAAGCAGGGAAAATGCAAGAGGCATGATTCAGAGTGCAAATTAGGGCTTCTCTTCAAGTAGTGGAAATTTATTCATCAATGAACCTGAGTGTGCCAAGTGTCTTCTTTTGATGAGAATTTAGGGTTTCTTTCTCCTTGAGTGAAAATTTTAGATTCATTGTAGTGAGTAGGGTATGGGTAGGATTATCATGGAAAAAATAAACCCTTAAGTGGCAAAAAATTCAGAAAAATTAGAGTTAGGAAACTTGACGCAAAAATTTGAATAAGTTATCTATATTATTTGAAAAATATGTAAGAATAGAATTTGTAGAAAATTGAATGTAGTTTCTAAAATCCTAGGTTTATTTTTTTAAAAAAAATCTATTTGGTGAAAATTTGAAATTTCAATGCAGTAGTACTTAAATTTCAGGGAAAAAATAAGAAGTAGGTGTCTGTGTGACCACCCTAACCACAATAAAGTGATAATATTTTTTATAAGATTTTTTATATAGTAGAGGACTCATGTTCGGATGTGATGCATATTTTTTTGTAATTTTTCTCCAAGTAAATAATTAATTATGATTTTTTATTACAATTTTAAAAAATTTAAAAAATTCTATGTATGACGACCTTAACTTGGTCAAAACTTCATGAAATTATTATTATTATTTTAATCCTATAGTATGTGAAGCATAGAATGTGACGTGTTTCAAATTCAAAAAATGTGATATTGTTTGAAAGCTATAGATTTTTTTCAATTAGCCTATCAATAGGACTTTAGTTGTAATTCAAATAGAAAATGAATAATAATTATTTATTAAATTCAAAGTAAAGCATAATTTATATTTGTGGAAAGTTGAGAATCCCCTTTAAAAATCCTTGTTGTTTCATCAATTTTGGGTTAAAAAAAAATCATCAGCCACATTCCCTACACATACCCATCATATCGCCACTTTTGGCCCATCATGATCCTACACATACGTAGTAGCTATTCTAGAATTATTCACGGTGAACATTTGTAAGGTGAATACAGAGCATTTCAAGATTTTTTTTTGGTTGGAGTCTATCAATACACATGTATTTCTGATAAGCAATACTGGCAAAGTAATACAGAATCGTGAAAATTCGGAGCCATTTTCTCTCCTATGTGCTTTTTTTATGACTTATGAATAAATATAATCAATGATTTTTTTGTTCATCTCCAGTGGTTTCCAATGGATGTGTAGTTTTTTTTTTGCCCATTAATTCAAGGAATTAATATAAATGCTTGAATGGAGCTATAGATTCATGTGAATTAAGTGCTAATATTTTGATAAGAAGTTGTGTTTGAGAATAAAATGTTGATGTACTGTAATGTAGTAAGGTCAAAGCTTAGATGATGCTATTTGTTAAAATGTTATCAAGTAGTATAGGTGTTGAAATTGACTCCATTCCATGGAGGAGGCATTGATCTAAGTGTTCTATTCATGTTACATTTTGTGGATTAATTCAATAGAAAATCACAAATATAAATGAATTTACTTATCAATCTCAGTTTGTTTGTGTGTGGAGTTTAATGAATTATATCCCTCATTTTTAAATTAGGCATTACTATAGAGGTCAGCCAAGCCTCTAGAGTATTGTGTCTATTAAGCATCTAAAGGAGAATCATCTGTTTATAGTATTTTGGGTATTTTGGCACACAAAAGTATCTGTAAACATACTGTTGGGGAGACCCACCTTGGTTTAATAGAGCCAGAAGTGCAGAAGGTTTCAATCCTTTGACTAAATTTTGTTCATTGGAAAAATTCATCTATGAGTCTAAAATGAGAAAGTGGCTATTCTTTAGGACTCATTGAACCTATTGATTTGGGAACCAACAGATTGGCGACTCTACTGGGGAGAACTTTGCATGTACAGTTGTAGACTGTTACATCACAAAGTCAAGAATTTGGTGAATTTGAACATCTAGTTCAGATATTGAGAGATTTTCAAACTTGGAAGTGAGTTTGTTACAACAAAATTTCAAAGAATTTGTGTGACTTTTCTTTGGGAAAAGACCCAGACATAAATTTATCTTCAAAGAGCTTCAAGCTGTTTAAAATTCAATCCTTTGTGAAGACAGGTGGCGACTCTTTCCAAAGAACCTGCTGAAGATTTGAAGAAAATCCCAGATCTACAAAAAAAATTACTAAAGAAGAAAGGTTAGAAACTGCTCCAAGTTTTCAAGTATTCTCATACATTTAAACAAAATGTTATTATGTTTGAAAGCACTTTATGAGAAGTATTCAGGTCTTGAAAGAATGTTGATTCCCTATTGAGTGAATTAAGCACCAAGAAATGGAATGATAGTTGTAATTTTTTCATACTTCTAAGCTATAATTTAAAGCTTTTATGTTGTAATGAAGAACTATGATTGTTCTTAAAATCTTCCCATTAGAGAGATCTTAGTTGTAGTTGTATTTGAGTTATGTAAATATGTAAAATTTTAAGATCATGATAAAAGCAAGAAATATGGAAGTGATCAACTGTAGAGTTGATGTTTGAAGTTTGTAAAGGGGTGTAAGAAAATGTATCATTCACTTGTACATCCCTGTGGGGTGCATGATTTAAACATGAAGAGTGTGCAGCCCTTGTCATGTAATCAAAGAAGTTTCTTTGTGGAAAGATATAGACCATAGAATTTTAATGGTATTCAAGGTTTCCCAAATCCTGTTCCTAATGAAGTTAGGGAACATTTGCCAAAGTTCAAAGGGAAAAGATCATAATCAACTTCTCAACATCTGCAAGAATTTTCTGATTTCATGGGATATTTTGAGATAAGTCATGAAGATGTTTTCATGAAGTTATTTGTTTAATCTATAAAGAAAGATGCTAGAGATTGGTTTTCATATTTTCCAGTGTGTTTTATCTCTTCATGGAATGAGTTTATGGTAGCGTTCATAGAACAGTTTGGAGAAATAATTAATCCACATTCAGTGAGACAAAAAATTAATAACATCTAGAAAGAAGAAGATGAGTTAGTCCCAACTTTCAATCTCATATTTTCAAAAACATTATGTGACATTCCTGAGAGCCTGAGACCAAATGATGCAGTATGTCTAATTGTATACTTCGATGCATTTGATGAAGAAATGAGCTATCTATTAAGTGATAAAGATCCAACAACATTACATCAGGCATATCAAGTTGTTGTAGATATTGAGAACAATCTGAAATATTCAATGATGAAAGGATACATGGTTGCAAGTGTTGTCTATCCCAACACACCTCATGCAAATGGAATTCATGGATCAGCCAATAGAAATGACTGTCAAGATGATAATGCTTATGTTGTTCTAATTTTTCCATTACTACAACACACAAATCATAGTGAACTCCAAGTTGAACATCAAAAAAATTTGAGTAAAGTTGATAAGATATCTTTTTTTCAAGAATTGTTTAACATGAAGAGGCACAAGGAAGAATCGCCTCATGATTTGTTCTCAATATTTTTTGATGCCTTGTTGGAAGTCCCCAAAAACTTCAGGCCTAAGGATTCAACATGCATTGATTTATTTTGTGAAATCCTTGAGCCAGGGCTGAGTACCTTGTCAAAAAATTGAAACCTCATAGTTTTGATTAGGTACTTGATTGGATAAATATTGTAGAAGGAGCCAAGTGTGACTATGCATGAAATATTATGTCTCAAGATGTTGATGGAGGCTATCCTATTGAGAAAAATTAGAAAACAATACAAACAAGTGAAAATGGTATATCAGAAAATGAAGATCCATGTTGTATGGATGAAGATAGTGATTGTAATTAGCCCAGAAGTAGCATATATGAAAATATGTATACCACTGATGAAGATAAAGATACACTTGCAAGTGTTGTTGATTTCTCGTCACAAATTAGTGGTCAAGATATTGAAGATGGATATCTAAGTATTCACTCTGAAAACTTTGAGCATAATTTATGTACTAATGAATTTTCTTCTGATGAAGATCATGATGAAAGTGAACTTGATTATTATTTTGAGGGTTATGAATTCTCCTATGAGGATGAGCTAGAGGTGTTTTCTTCACATGAAGGATGCAGTGATATAAATGATGATGGAGTCACTTGTTCACAAGTAAATGAACAAGTTTCACAAGATGAATACTTGGAGTGTAGCCCGGGTTTGCTATCACTAGAACATACTGACTCAATGGATGATGATCACTTTGAAGATAAAAAATTGTGTGCTCATTATCTTGATCCTAAGCATAGTATTAGAAATGATAAAGGTCTTGATGATGTTAACTATGATGTTGATGAGAGTGCTCATGACCCTGTTGCTTATGACTGTTTGTATGAAGTAGATGAGGAGATGTCAACTATGCATGAAGAGGATGATGATGTACTCATGGATGAAAGAAGGTTTTCATTATTGAATGATCAGAATGTACATGATGATAAACACATGGATCTTGAATTAACATTATTACTAGTTGATAATATCGAAAAGCTTGCTGATTTATCTAACAAAAAAAATTCATAATGTGTTGACACCACATAAATTTTTGGTCTATGTATAGAAAAACCAAATGACTCAAACAATGGTGGATCTCATGTTAGTGAATGTGAAATGGAGTTCTGTATTGATGTTCCTTATCTTCACAATATGATTATGGACATGTTTTCATCCAATGAGGGAAGCATTTATGTGAAGGGAAACAAAGATGCTTGTTCAAGTGCTAACGAACAAATTTAAAAAAATAGTGATTCTTTGGTGCATAGGTCAATATTCCTCTCAACTGATAGTGCACATGAAGTCACTAGTGCACATAGAAGTGTTTTTGTTGATCCTGTTAATCTTGAAAGTGATGGCATTCAAAGTGATTCAGGTATTGTGGGTGTTGGTAAATATAATTTCCAAAACCTTAAAGCATGTGATGATGTGACTGATTTTTTTTGTTGGAATGATAATAAACTGACCCATGGTGCAATTTAGTTAAAGGAGACATTTCAAATGTGTGAGAATTCTTTGCTCAACACACAAGAGGATTGCACATTGTTTCTGAGACACAATATCTTCTTTAAGCATAATCATTAAGAGGGGGTAGATAAATGTGATAAGACTATTCTTTCATATGGTCTCAATCATTATCCTCATATGCTAGCACTTGCTGCAAAATCAGACAATGAAGGGATTGGAAATGATGCAACCTATGTCATTTTTTTTCCAAGTGACATTAAAGTTAAATTCAAAGGTAGCTTGACACTTGTGTTTGTGGGAATGTAGTCACTCAAGTTGTTGTGGTATTACAAAGGAAAGTATGGATTGATGGAGATTAGTTCTTTCAACAAGCTATTTTTTGACAGAGGCAAACATGGATTGTTCTTTTCATTTGGTGGCCTGGGGCCATCAAATGTGGTTTGAAAATTTGATCAAGACTCTGTCACCCAATGTTCTGGCACTTGGTATGCTCTCCAAGAGATCTGGAATCTTTCCATGCCCACAAGGGGCATGCATCCCTAGTTTAAGCCACTAATGGTAGCTTCAAAATTTTCAAATTTTGAATTCCCATGTTGAAAATTTTGATTTGCATACTCAGAAGTGCAACTACAAAATATGTTCAAGTGACCTACTTTGGAGGGTCATAAATCAAAGCCAGTTGATTTTCATGTCAAATACTTTTGAGGGAATAATCATGTGGCATATGTGAACATGCTTGTTATTTTTCAACACCCCACAATGAGTTTTGATAGTGTTTTGAAATGAAAAGTTAGAGGGTTTTGGGACTGTTTTGTTGTTTATGAACTTTAGGTTCTATGAAGTGGCCTGCTGTTTGAGTGGATATTTCACAACTGGATGATTTTCTAGACAAAAATATTATTTCTCTTCATTCTCCCTACATTCATATGCTCCCTAGTTTGGTTTTAGATCCTCATGATAAGATTTGATATTTTTACCACGCCAAAAGCAAATGCAGTTTCTTCATATTTTGCATTTGCATTTTTAGAATGTTTCAAGGTCAAGTTTGACCCTCAATATCTTTTGAAGAATGATGATTTAGGGAAATAAATCTTGCAAACATACTCAGTGTACCCAAATGACCTAGTGTGTCCAATTGTAGTTCCCAGGAGATGGTTTGGTATTTTTTTGAGGTGGTGACTTACTAAGCCATAATTAGTTTTGAACAAGTGCAGTTGCAGAAGAGTTTGACTGAGCAACTTTAATGTTGAATATCTTGCACCTCATGACTTGTTTTGCTAAGTCATTTGTCGCATTCCATTCTCATTTCAAATGTCTACATGCATATGAATTTTCATGGCTCCAAGAGCTTGTTTGACTAGTTTTCCAAGGAAATTCTAGAGCCCACTTAGCTAGTTTTGACTACAGTGAAAAGTGCCTGAAAAGCAAATTCTGATGTCCACCCAGTTCATTTTTTCAACTCAAGATCATTCAAGAGCAACTTAAAGGTCAATTGAAGATAAAATTTGTTTCCAAATAAAAAAAAATTAGCTGGGCCCACATGGGGGCTTGACATGCTTTGCCCATTTTTGAAGTTGTAATGTTGCAATGTTACAAATGAGGACAAAAATTCATTTATAATGATTCAAAAGGTCATATGCCTAAATAAAGTAGCAAAATGAATTACAAAGCACTTGTATGATGGCTTATGTTGTTATGGACATCCGTCAAAGCATAAAGGATGGAGGATTTGATGTTGTATTTGTAAGTGTCATGTTAAGTATGCAAGTGGATTGTGGAAGAACATATAAGGAAAGTAACTTGTTTGATTGATTGACTCCAAGAATGTCAGTGTTGTGGAGCATAAAGGGGAAGAAGACGTGGTGTTTTATTTGAGTTCCTATGGGATAAAGTTACACAACTATTTATCTTGGCATGGTTGTTTCAACAGTTACACGATATTTTAAATGGGTATGTTAGAGTTTGGGATGCTTCAGTGCCATTTCTATATCTTCTTTGCTCCATAGGAAATAAGACACAAAGTCTCCATTTACTCAGAGGTAATGCTTCAATATCCCTCAACTGCTCTCAAGAGATGATATACATGATATTATTAAGGAAGTAGTAGAAGGATTAGGAAAGAAAGCAATTATCTTAGATTGTAGTGATTTGAAAATGTAGATGAAGCATACAAGGCTATCCAAGATATAATCAGCAAGCGAGGTTGAGGGTCTCCCTGGCCTACTGGGGGCAGACTGGGGCTTATGTTTGCTCAGATCCCATCCTCACAAATAGATGTTGGATTTAGGGAAAGAATGACATCTAATGATTCTATACATGGGAAAGAAGCATTCTTTATGTGTGGAAGGGATGGAAATATTTCAACAAGTCCAAGTTTTGCTTCGAGAAAACCAAATAGAGGCAATCATTTTGATAAGCAGAGAGGTGAATTTAAGGTGGGAAAATCTAGCGCATGAATTATTTTCCTAAGGATAACTTGTGTTGGTTGTAAATATCCATCGAAGCATGAAGGGGGGAGTCGTTTTGGTGCTGAAGATGCAAATATTTTATACAAATTTGTTATTGACTAGGATTTCAACAAGATGTGGATGCACATCTATTTCTTGCTTCAATGGCTCAAACTTGGAGAAGTTGAATTTAGGTATTAACATGCATTAGAGGAAATAAAATGTTGTGTTGTTATTGAGATCACCACCATGCTTGTTGAAGGTGGTTTATTCCAATAATGACCCTGCTGGAAGAATATGTGTTTCATGTTGTGTGGGTAAAACTAGCACATGTTTACTTTGCAAAGCGCATCATCAACTAGCTAAAGAGGATTGATTTGGTCTCAAAAGGGAGAATCTAGCACATAAGGAAGGTGTATGCGCTTACAATGAAAATGTATCAAAATTGTTTGAGAAAATTCTATTTGGGCATTCAAACCCAAGTTTTTTTGTAGCTCTATTCCAAGTAAAGGAATCCAACACGGGAGTTTTGTGTTGGCACCAAAGCCTGCATCTCATTATAAATGGCCTGAATGCATAAGGAGCAGCACAATGGCCCCTCCTCAATACATTTTAGGTTGTGTTGGTGTTGCAATGCAGATTATTTCAATTTCAATGTTTCAATGGCAAGAATTGTCTACAAGTGATAGCTACAAAATGAGAAATGAGTCTTCCCCACTAGACTGTGAAGGCAGACGTTGATGTGAGCACAGAGGCACGGGGGCAGGGGGATTGGTTTCTCCAAATAATGTTTGTAAGACTGAAAAATGTTTTATTTTTTCTATTGTGAGGTTTCCCCACCAACCTGAGTGTTTCTATTATCTCGCGTGAAAATATAGCAGGTGTGCGAGCTAAAGCCATGTAGATGGTGGGCCCATGGAGAAAAATTTTAAGGCAATGTTTAAAGGAGGATTATTTGTAACAATGAGTTAAAAATACTAAGGTAAAGTTAAAGCACAGGTGTATATTTTTAATAGCCAGATGGAGCAATTAAAAGGCTTTCAAAAATTAATATAAAACAAACATGTTGGGAAAAATATTAGAATGAAAGACTCACAAGTAAATTGAGAAAAATGCAGCTCAATGAAATATTTTCAATGTCTCCACGGTAAATTTTAAAATGTGGAGTAATGTGTGAGGCATGGGTAAAATATTTTTTCCCAAGAAATATTATTAAAATCCTTCATTATAAAGTTAGAGAACTTTATTTGTTGGGGAATAAAGATGAAAAGAGTAGAATAAAAAGACTTTCATAGGAAGTTTATTTTCTTCAGTTATGGAAAAGTAAAATATGGAGAAGGGATTTTCACAAGAGAGAAAAGACAAAACCAATTTTCACGCAGTAGGTAGAAAATGAACAAAAAGGTGAAATCTTTTTGCAAAACAAAGGTATTTTTCAACTACAGAATAAAGAGGAATGATGACTCTTCAGGGAAGGGAATATTTTTCTATTGCAGGCAGGAAAAATGCAAGAGGTGTGATTCAAAGTACAAATTAGGGCTTCTCTTCAAGCGGTGGGTAGTTTTTCATCAATGAACATGAGTGTGCCAAGTGTCTTCTTCTGATGTGCATTTAGGGTTTCTTTCTCCTTAAGTGCAAATTTCTGACTCATTGTAGTGAGTTAGTTGTTCTAAAATTATTCACAGTGAACATTTGTAAGGTGAATATAGAGCATTTCAGTATTTTGTTTTAGGTTGGAGTCTATCAATACACATGTATTTCTGATAAGCAATACTGGAAAAGTAATTTTGAATGGTAAAAATTTAGAACCATTTTCTCTCCTATGTGCTTGTTTTATTCAAGTTATGAATAAATATAATCAATGATTGTTTTGTTCATCTCTAGTGGTTTCTAGTGGATGTGTAGTTTTTTTCTTGCCCATTAATTCAATAAATTAATATAAATGCTTGAATAGAGCTATAGATTCATGTGAATTAAGTGTCAGGATTCTAATACGAAGTTGTGGTTGAGAATAAAATGTTCATGTACTTTAATGTAGTAATGTCAAAGATTAGATGATGTTGTGTGTTAAAATGTTATTAGGTTGTATAGGTGTTGAAATTGACTCTGTTCCATGGATGAGGCATTGATCTAAGTGTGTTATTCATGTTACATTTAGGGGATTAATTTAGCAAAAAATCACAAATATAAATCAATTTACTTATTAATCTCAGTTTGTTTGTGTGTGGAGTTTAATGAATTATATCTCTCATGTTTAAATTAGGCATTACTGTAGAGGTAAGCCAATCCTTTAGAGTATTGTGTATGTTAATCATCTAAAGGAGAATCATCTATTTATAGTATTATGGGTATTTTGGCACACAAAATTATCTGTAAGCATACTATTGCAAAGACCCACCTTGGTTTAACAGAGCTAGAAGTGCACAAGATTTATGTCTTTTGACTAAATCTTGTTCGTTGGCCAAATTCATCTGTAAGTCTGAATATGAGAAAGTGGCTATTGTTTAGGACTCATTGAATCTGATGATTTGGGAACCAACAAAATGAAAGCAAAAATTTGAATGCCATCATTAAAACTTGCCAATTTTCATCATTGTCAGGAATTGAGGGTCGAACGATGAATTGTACCACATTCTGCTTGGTTGGATCAAAAGTTGGTTCAAATTGTGAACTGATAGAAGCCATCTGATCAACGACACTCTTTTGAGATTGGGGAATAACTTGTATATTGAAGGCTTCAAATCTCTCAATTAAGTCCCAAATATGATGTCTATATGACCTCATCCTTGTTTTTTTTGTAGTTGCTTGCCCATAGACCTAGCTCACGACTAGCTCTAAATCTCTAAAAGATTGTACTCTCTTTATACCTATTCATTCTGCAAGGATCAGACCATGGACCAAGACCTCATATTTGGTATCATTTTTCAAGCATGAGAACTGAAAATGGTAAGCTTTAAGGGTCTCTAATCTTGTCAGAGACACTAGTCGGACACCCACTCCAGAGCCAACTTTACACTTGGCGCCATCAAAATGCAAGGTCCATAGATGATTATCTCCTGAATCATCACATTCCTCTTGATCTTTCACCAATTTCTGGAAGACCTGATCATTATCAAAAATCACATAGGTTCCTAGCCCTATTGCATGAAAGTTGTCGAATGGATCAGATTCAATGAATTGGTTGAATAGCACTTCTTCTTTGGGGGTCTGATCACTTGTATCTTCTTCATCTTCCAGCATTTCCACACAATATCTCTCCTACCAAGATATGGAGGTATGCATTGCTTCAAAGCATAGGATTGCATTGTCTACAATGTGTTCAAGATGCATAGATTCAGAAAAAATCTTCATCTTCACCCCATTCTTAGTTCTCAATATCAAGTGGGACCAATTGAGCACTAAGTATCAACAAAGCTTCACAGTGAAATCTCTTGAAAGACACATTCCAAAGACTATAGGAATGTCTATCACTACTATTTCTTATGTGATTTTTTGGCTTGGACATGAGAAGAGGGTTAGAGATAGTTGTTTTATCTGATCAACGGTTGAAACCTTCTTCTCGACTAGTTGCATGATTCCTTTCTCAAGGGGTTCATACTTAAGTTTCAAGGCATTGACCAATTGTGCTAGCCCTCAAATCAATCATATTATTATGCAAAAGCTTATCTCCAACAATAAGTGTTAAAAATAATGGTGCAGGATTTGGCTTGCTTACCTCTTTCTCTTTTGCAGTGCTCACATTATTCATATAAGTTGCTACTTTTAGAACTTGAGGGGCTGACATGGATCCTTTGTCTCTACTTTGGCCACATGATGGAATCACGTCTGTCTACAACATTTTTTCTTCTTTCTTCAATGCTTCATGAAGCAATGTCTTTTGTTCAAGAATACATATGACGTCCCATAGAGATACATTGGTGGGTGCCTTCTTCAATTGTTCCACCATGTTAAGCATTCCAACTAGTTGGGTCTTGGGCTTGAATGGTGGTATTTCTCTCATTTTTAGAAGAAAATGTTCTATCATGACTGAGCTCGGTGCCTTGCTCACCTCTTTTTCTAGCAATGACAAATTATGTGGCTGCAAAATAGGTCGGACTCTGGGCAATGGAACCTGCTTTTCTTGCAACAGTGGTTGACATGGCTGAGGGCATGGCAAAGCTGGTTGCACATATTTTCGCGTGAGCCTTATTTTGGATCTTGTGTTGTAATATGACTGTATTTGTGGGGCACTATTTGTTGGAGCTTCATTCACGAGCACTACATGTTCTTCCTCCATCCATGAAAATAATGCTTGATTGGGTGTGATATCCAGCTCTTGCTTGAAGGAAATTCCTTGCATTTGCACCCTAAAATGAGAATTTTCCATTTTGGAAGACTTATATTCATCCACATTTAGGATCATGCCCTTGCTTCTTTGTTCCGCTATCTTTTGTTGCATATTCCCCCTTGGAAAATTTTGGTGCATATGGCTATCCCTACGCGGGAAGCACCATACATTCTCATCTTCCACCAAATTGTTCTAGCCTGGAATCAACTCTTTACTCAAGCTATCTTTGACCTTCTATAGTGGCATGGTGACTGGAACTATCTGGTTTGCAGACATCGCCTATTGACTTCCTCCTCTGGAGGATCCCTGGTATGGATTTTGTTAATAAGATGGTTTTCCCTTGCCACAGGCTTGGGTGGTCTGCTTCATAGGTATTGCTTTTTGTCATTTGATAATGACCAACTCGTTAACAAAAGTCTGCATGAAACTCTTCATGTCATTGATGTTCGTTACGATTGAGGAAGAACTTGACATGCTTGTTTGTGTAGCAAAATAGATGTACATAGACTACAATGTAATTGATGTCAATTATGTAATAGGAGTGCTTAGAGTAGCTTCCTCCTAGAGATCGTCAAAGATTTCTATGAATAAAAGCATTAGAGGTCATGGCAGAAGCTTCCTGACATCAATTAAATTGTTTTCTACATGCACAACCAACTCATATGCTTCGGGTAAGATATCACCTCCCATGGACGTTATCATCACTACGATGTCTAAGTTGAGGGCCTTTAGATAGAACATGAATGCCATCAATACTTGGGCTCAGGAAGTCACAGTGATCCTTTACTAGGTCTTGTGAGACCTAGTGTTAAAATCACTCATGGCCTCTTGCAAAGCTCTCTTGATGGTAATTAGTTGTTCCAGCAATGAAGATCGGTCTTCTTTCTCTGAGAAGCACTCAAATAACCTTTGTCTGAGCTGATCCCAGGAGATGATAGAGTCTAAGGCCAAAGAATGATACCAGTCTTTGGCCTTTCCTTTGAAAGAGGTAGCTAACAACCTCAAGGTGTTGTTCTCCTCCACTATATTATGTACACTACATACCTTTGCTATATCCTGATGATGTATAGAAGGGGTTTTGAAGTCTTCTCTGAAGAATTTTGGAATAGCCTTGAGGGCGTTAGCGAGTATGGTAGGCCATATATTTGGGGGTATGGGTGGTTGTAACAGACTATCGCCATCTCAAGTTACAAAATTTCTAGGAGTAGGGGGAGGTACATGAGCCATAGAGAAAAGATTCATATCAATTGGGTATACATGTATTCTGATTTGGAAGGTTGAGCCTCTGGGTGGAGTAGATAAGGCTTTGGATATTGGGCTCTTACTTCTTGCTCTTTTTTCCCTTATAAGTGATACAGAACATATAAGTTTCCTTTTCCTAGGTCCCAAGGTAGGTAACTAAGAGTACTAGAAGTGGCCTCTTGAAGATGCTCTTGTTTGGACTCTGGGCATAAAACTTCCAGTTTCCTTCGTTAGCCTTATTTAAGAAATATTTTTGACTTCTAATCAAGCGTTCAAAAAACTTCTTGTCCCACCAGGTGTGCTAGAAAAATAACTATTGATCATGAAAGCTTTCACCTCTCCAACAGTCTTATCAAAAATTCAGTGAGTGGGGGACCAATTTGTGCCTTATTGAATACCTCTAGGATTATTGTAGAAAGTTGACTCTTCTTTTTGGTTTGGAGAAAAGGGTAGAAGGAAATGGAAATAGAAAACATAAAATGGCGATGAGCCAATTCTTTTACAACATTTCAAATCCAATAATTCCTATGAGTGATATAATTAGACATAGAATGCTACAACCCCTCATTTTTGGAAAGAGAATGAATAGCAAAGGATAACAACAAGCACAATGAAAACTTTCAAATCTTTCCGTAGGAAGTTTTCATTAAGGTTTGATCAAACATAAAGATTTCTAAGGGTGACAAAAAAACATTCAAAAATTGCATAAACTATTCCTCCTAATACATAATAATATAACAAGATAACAACCCTTCAGAAGAAAAAAAGAAGTCCAATGACAGTCCAGTTTTCACAAGTTATCATTCTACTATACGAGCATATAGCATAGAAGTCAGCCACTTTAACTATTCAAATTGAGCTTACAAGACACAATGTTTTATTCAGAATGCAAGCATAAAGAAAGAAAGCTTGATAAATGCCATACATGCATAGCCTCAAATATTTCTCCTCAATATTTCATGTTTTAAATATCAAATGAACTTTAAAAGAGAGGTCAGATGCTAGTCCAACAATAGTTTAAGCTTTAAAAGATATAACATGCCAGAGAAAAGCAATTCTGCAACTTTTACTCCTGAAAATAATTCTATATCCTAAGAAAACTAAAAAAACTTTTCGTCAGTGAAGGAAATTGAAACTTGGAATCCAACCCTTTCATCTATCACCACCTCTCTTTTATAGCTGGAAAAAGAGGAAATAGCTCCCACAACACAAAAGTAATTACTGCCAGATGTTGGCATTTGATAGCACACATGATCTGATTGTAGATCTTTAGTTAGGTCACAACAATCTTTGCTCATCAATTCTCAACTGCAGCATTAATGCTTTTTAGATATTTAGCAAAGATAGAGATCTATAAACGGTCAAATCCTAGAAAACATCCTAAAATAAGGTCCATTTGACCAATCATGTCACCCAAGGACACTAACTCAAAGCTTCCATCCCAAAAACCAAGAAAATAAAAAGGCTAGCAAGCTTCGACAAACTCCCAAAAGATATCTCTTCATAAGAAGTGCAATTTTCCAGCAGTGAAGAGATGATGTGTTGAATAGGTAGAAACTTTCGAGCTCATGAATATAGCTCCTTGAGAAAATTTATGATGAGTTGATACGTGTCCTGACTCTCTCCCAAAAGGAAGGTGAAAAATGAAAGCTACGTAGCCACCACGTGGCACATTACACACCTTTCTGATAACTCTACTTGAGTGCAGGCTTATTCGAAACTGAAAACATTGTACAAGCTGAAAATCAAAACAATCAAGGAAAAAATGCTTCACACTCTACATTTCATTAATTAGCTTTAAAATTAAACAACTTCAATTCATGATCTTTTTCTTCTATAGGTATTGATCTCTTAGATGTAGCCACACAACAAGTTCTTGACCTTGCTGGCCTCTCAAAAGCACTTGAAATGACATTTGTAAGATTTATTCCATCTTACCTCTTTTTCATTTTAAAGGATTTCTTTTCCTAAAATTTTCATGGTTTTTCCTTTTAACTATTTTTCCCCTCGCCTAATTCCTACTTTCAATTTCTCAATGCAGCTATCTAAACCAATGAAATTTAAAAATGCAACTCAGTTGGTGCTCATTGATCCTATAGTACCAGTTTCCAAAATCATAAATGTAGTTTTTTAGTGGGCATTAGACATTGCATAGAAACTCCTATTGCTTCTTATCTCGTTATACACATCACATATTGATGTTGATATGATTAAAATGAAATTATTATTTCCACATACATCAGTTTGACTTATTCAATGTACATAGAGCTATTCGATATTCTATAAATTACACATTTCATAATTCGTTGTCATCTGTCAAATATCATATTTTTTATTTAGATGACTCATTGAAGGATATTTATCCTCATCTTGATAAAACTTATCGAACAAAAGTTCTCATTAGATTTATGCACAATTTTTTTAATATGCACATTCATAGGATGTTTGTCTAATTTCACCTTATTACATTATAGTGTCATTTGATGTTTCCAAATAGACACTTGAGAATTTTTTATAATTTCCTACTATATCATGCTATGATGTATTATTTCATGGTTACTATTATTTGTATCTTTGCATATGACCTTAATTAATGTACATTGGTGCTTCATTTATTTGTACTTCTACTACTAAATACCTTAAGAAATCCTTCAAACAATAGCATTATGTTACACCCATTACTCATTTATCTGATCTTCTAACTTGAGCACTCTTCCTATATACATCCTAATGATCATATTTCTTTCTCTTTCTTCACATTCTACCTAAGATGCTTGTTGAATATATGATGAATGATGCAAATAAAATATTAATAATCAAGTTTTATAGTCTAATTAAACATGTAATTAAACCATAAGGATTAATGCCACGATGGAGAAGTGAACATAACTATTCAAAATGTTTGAACACCAAATATGTCTGGAGAAAACCTTGCAACAAAAAACACCACCAAAAAGACTCAAGCTTATATCAAAGTAAAAAAAGTACATTGATATAATATGCTTATCACTTTGTCTAATAATAATCTAGCACTATAACAATATCCACAAAAGAACACAAAAAACTTCTACCTTATGTATCCATTATCTACAAATATTACAAATAAATGGCCACAACACTATGAGTCAAAAACATAAGCCATAACAAAAATCCAAATTCACATAGTCATGATCAACATCCTAGATAAGAAAGTAACTCCTCTTATATGTCTTTATATATCATAGATTGTGTCATAGCAATCAAAATGAATAGTTTCTCAAATCTATGAACTCCATGAGAGTATTTGATTGGAAGGATTTTTTATAACTAATACTTTTGATATTTTCAATGTAACATCCCTATTCGATATCTTCTCACACAGTATTCCAATTATTTCAAAGAATAAATAATCTGCACATTTCATGATATTTGAAGATCATAAAATGTCTATCATCTACATGCTTAAATATGGGTAATCAAGACATAAAACTTACAAGATGAATCATATACCTAATCCTAACATTCTGCTACTTAATATTCACATTGCAAAGACACAATAAGAAAATTAAAAATGATGAATCAAGTGCTAGAAGACGAAAGATGCATGGCCTAGATGTACACCAACAAAAACTATATATGATTATTGGCTTAGTGAAGAAATCCACAATATTAATGAAAGTGTCATTCTTCTATATTGTGACTCTACCACCTACAACTATCTTATGGAGAAAGTGATAATGTACGTCTTATTCCTACCACCATGGTACATTAGGTCATATGCCTTATTATGCTCCTTCATTTTGTATTCAAGTTTTGATTCAAATATTAATGATATTTTCTATGTGTATGTTGTAACTTGTTTATTTGAAATCTAGCAATGTTTCTTCTTCACTATTTTCTATATATATATATACATATACATTTATACATGTATGTATGTATGTATGTATGTCTGCATATATATATATATACCATTGCTATATATATGTATACATCCATACTGTATATATCTTATGTATGGGTGTACATACATACACATACATATATACACATATAATATATATATCCACATGTACATACATATAATTAGTCATTATAATACTTGACTCAACATTACAAATTTTATGACATGATTTATAGTTAGTGATTTTATTTCTAAAATATTTTGATGTCGTGTTTATTTAGTCATTGGTTCATATTTTAACTAGGTGTGTGGGAACAAGTTCTCCCCATCAGTCATTAATTCAAGACTATTTCACTTGGGTAAATGACTCTAATTGTATTTTGATGTTGCACTCAATCTTTGATAATAATTAAAGACTATTTGACTTGGGTAAAAGAGTCTAGTTGTATTTCCATGTCTCAAAGACATAATAAGAAAATTTAAAATGATGAATCAAGTGCTAGAAGAGGAAACATGCATGGCCTAGTTCTACACCAACAAAACTTATATGTGATTATCTTATGGACAAAGTGATTTAATGAACATCTTATTCCTACCTTTGTGGTACATTCGCTTATGTGCCTTATTGCTCTAAATTGATGTTAGTTTCTCACTCAATTACAAATATCCAAAAGCAAAAAATTTCCACAATATTAACCAAAGTTTCATTCTTCTATATTGTGACTCTACCACCTACAACCATCTTATGGAAAAAATGATAATGAGAATCTTATTCCTACAACCTACAACCATCTTATGGAATAAATGATAATGAGCATCTTATTCCTACCACCATTTTACATTAGGTTATGTGCCTTTTTCTACTCCCTGGTTTTGCATTCAAAATTTGATTCAGATATTGATGATATTTTGTATTGCCACTAATATTCCCAACTATCTCTCATGCAATATGTATGTTGTAACTTGTTTCTTTGAAATCTAGTAATGTTTCTTCTTTACTATTTTCAATATATGTATATATGTTGTTAGAAACCAAGATCGCCTGCATGCAATCACCTATCACATGCAAAAGACATGCAGAACCAAAGAAGATATTCTGTAAACCTCAAAGTAAAAATGCATTAAAGAGAATCAATGATTACATAGAGATCAATCCTTACGAAGGAGATCAAGAAACCCTAAAAGGGAAACCCTAAATGAAACCCTAGTGTGCACAATTAATAATTAATCAATTATTAATGTGCCTAAGTTTAGCTTAAGTAACTAAAGGAATAAGTGACTTAATTAATTAACCAATATGATATAATTAATTAAGCATAATAACTTATTACTCTAACACCCCCCCTTAAAATGAACTTAGGAAGAAGCTAAAACACTAGAATAAGATGCATGAAAGAAAAGATGGGTCCCGGTAACTAGGTCTGATCAGGTACCCATTTACAAATGCAAGAATGAGGTAGAGAAGGAAAAACCCAGTGGGACAAAACCCCCCTACAATGAGATGACATGCTGCAAAGAAGCACTGGAAGAACTCTGTAGAGTAACACTGGAACCTGATACTGGCAAGCAAGGAAAGATTCTTCTGTTTACTACTGAAACCAGATGAGAGTCACTGATTGACTCAAGAAATCATGATAAAGCAACAGCAGACCCGATGCCACGGAACACTTGAAAACTCCAAACAGGAACAACTCTGGAATCTATGAAGCAGTAAACAATTATTGGATGATGTATTATTGAAAATAAAGTGCAAAGATGCAAGATGCACCCTCCCAACTACCAAAACATCCAAGTAATCTCCAAACAACCCATCAAGCCAAATCTGGACTAAGCGATCAACCTGGGACAAATACAAAAAAAGTGCATGGACAACAACATAGATCTCCTTAATACCTTTCCAATGCCGCAAAGATAGCAAAAAATTGGAGATCGTGGCAAAAGGTTATGAGCTCGAAAGCATAAAATAATCATCTGACTTCAAACAGCAATAAATGTAGATAAATATTAAAATACTAAAAAATAAACAACACTATTGGAAAGTGCTCAGAACCAGCTTTCCGGCGATATCTCGTTTGCCCGATTTCGATACCGTATGCCCAAGTTATGACCAAAAGAAAAAAAATTGCTTCTTTAGGGAAAATTGGGGTTAGGAGGGGGCTTGGAGCACCGTACGACCATTGACATCATGCTGACCACAACAGTTCATTAGAAAAAATCTAACGGCCGTCTGGCCGTTGCGGCAAAAAAATGCCCCCCCTGCCGGAAAACTTTTTCGATTGCTGGAATCTGCATAATCATTCCAGAATATTCCAGAATCTGGCGGTAGAATTCCAGAGAATATTCTCTGGCCGATGGTTGAATGCAGGGCCCCCGGTCCTCCATATGATCGGGGGTTTGCAGTGATGAGGCCCTTAGGGGTTGGCAGAGGGCCCCGACGGCGGACCGACAGTGAAGGCCAGCGGCGGAGATGAATGGGTGGTCGCCCAGTGGCGGAGCCCTTTTACATTGGAGGTGCTGGCGCTGGTCCCAAAAAATGCACGTTTTTAATTTTTATTTTATTTTCATGCATCGAAAGGTGTGCTGGGAGGCCGTATGGCCCCCCAGACAAATTTTTTTTGCCTTCCAGACCAACTACTTAGAAATCAACAAAACGAAGGGTGTTCTTAGGGTTTTTGGCCACTGTGAATGCAATGGTGGTGTCCGTTTGAGCCCAAAGTGTCTCAAAAAATTGGCTACCCCCAGATCTTGCAAAAAAGATGCATGTGGAAACCCTTGCATTAGAAACTCACTGAAAGGCCATATCTTCATATCACCAACATGTAGCTGCAGGTCTGGAGCTCTGATACCATGGTAGAAACCAAGATCACTTGCATGCAATCACCTATCACATGCAAAAGACATGTAGAACCAAAGAAGATGCTCTGTAAACCTTAAAGTAAAAATGCATTAAAGAGAATCAATGATTACATAGAGATCAATCCTTATGAAGGAGATCAAGAAACCCTAAAAGGGAAACCCTAAATGAAACCCTAGTGTGCACAATTAATAATTAATCAATTATTAATGTGTCTAAGTTTAGCTTAAGTAACTAAAGGAATAAGTGACTTAATTAATTAACCAGTATGATATAATTAATTAAGCATAATAACTTATTACTCTAACATATGTATGTATGTATGTATGTATATATGGATGGATGTATATGTATGTATGTACATATCTATATATATGTATATATTTATGTATATATATACATCTATACATATGTGTATGTCATTACTATATATATATGTATACATCCATACTATATAAAAAAAGTATGGGTGTATATACATACATACATACATGCATGCATGCATACATACATACATACATACATATATATATATATTATAATATTTGACTCAACATTAGAAATTTTATGAGATGATTTATGGTTAGTGACTTTATTACTAAAATATGTTGACGTTGTGTTGATTTATTCTATGGTTGATATTTTAACTAAGTCTATGGGCACAAGTTTTCCTTGCATAAATGAGTCTAGTTGTATTTCCATGCCTCACTCAAATTTAGTTATTAATTAAACACTATTTGACTTGGGTAAATGAGTCTAGTCCAGGTCTCACCCAATTTCATTTATGAGATGATTCTTTGTCCAACGATCTTTAACCAAGCTCTAAATTGATGTTAGTTTCTCACTCAATTGCAAATATCCAAAAGCATTTTTTTCCCCTTTGGCAAGGACTCCAGCTCCTTCAGAGCTCTTGTTTTAGTTTTAAATTTATACTTACATTAAGTGATAGTATGACTAGTATAGTTAGAATGTCAGTTTTTATATTAATTAGCATAGCGAATTTAGTATACCTATTATATGTATGTTGATATTGATTTATCAAGTTAAATATAGTTAAAATTATACTTTTGGAAAGTTTCCTCTAAGGGCTATGATCTTACAAATTATCTTATTATGTTGATTCCATTTGTTAATCCAACCCAAGGTTTGAGATAAAAGTTTATGCAAAAAAATTGAGGAAAAAAGGAGGAGATATGAAGGTTCTTTCTATGACCAAATAAATTAAAAATATTAATAATTTTAAAAAATATCAAATGAAGGTACACCTATGTTTGAAAGTATTTATATGAACACCTTCTAATGAAGGTATTTTTCAATATTTTATTTACAACTATACATTTTTTTAATGTTCCACAAGTGGGACATGTTGTTGTGGATTTATCCCTAGGTTGTTTTCTCATCAATTGCTCTAAACCTTCAACTCTTAAACTCAAATTTTCAAATCTTAAGTATTTTTGTATTTTTCACATTTAGTTGTTGTGAGCTAATTAAAGTGTAAATTATTTCAATTTTCTTAGTAGGGTAGTGTATTTAAGGACCAATCCTAGTTCATTTAAATCATTTGCGAGAATTGAAAGATTATCAAGGAATAGAAAGAATCTATTACACATTCAAAATCTTATTACATTAAAATGGTATAAATATCTTAGAAGCATATCACATGGATGCATTTTGTGTTTGATCCTTGCCTGTTATTATTAAATTAGCATTCCTAGGAGCTTGACCAAAGGAGAATAAATCATTGTCTAACAACATCTGAAATAGTGTTTGTAGACACTATTTTCTTAGATACAAATCATTTACATAGAGGGGAATAGCTTGCTAAATCCAAATCAGTGAAATATAGATATGCAACTACACATTTAATTCCATACACATTTTTTGATTTAATCTTGTAAAAATAAACCAAACAATTGTATTGTCAAGTTTCTAATTCCATTAGACATTCGACAAATCCTTATACTTTGATACCATAAATGACTTAGATTGCTAACACCAACAATTCCTTCTTCACATCTAAAACTAAATACTATCTAAATATTTAATTTATTACATCAATTAAAAGATTTATTATACTAGATATTATCAATCTGAACTTTATATCGTCTGCTCTAAGAAAAAATAGAATGAAAACATTTGTTTCATGTGAAAATAAATACAATAATTCCTAATAAATGCAATAGAACTAAGGTCTTCTAATATACTTACAATTCCCCACGATAACAGCGGGACTAGACACAACGATGGCCGGACGAGGCCTAACTGAATTATTTCCATCAACCTAATTTAGTTAAAAAAACACTTAAAATACTTAAGTCTTATAGAGTCGAAAATAATCCTGCGCGTCATCAATAGGCGCAACCATGTTGATTCTTACGCGCCAAACCATTATTACTCCATCATGGCTACCGCTAAAAGCAATGCAGTTATGGGTATCCTCTCTAATGGCAGAGATGCATTTCACAGGGTCTCCTTGGCCTTGAAGAACTGCGAGACAAGAGAACAAAGGCTTCACCTCCCTCATCCAAACTCGAATTGTACCATCCGCGGAGCCACTGAAAAGCAAATTATTTCCCACAGTAGAGAGACACAGAACCGCGTGTCGGTGGCCTCGAAGGAAGCAGGAATGCTGCATTGCTTGCCCCTTCTTCTCCCACACGGTGATACCCCCATCCGACGACCCGGCGTACAAAGCACTCCCGTCTGCACTCAACACTAGCGCCTTCACGGGCGAGTACTGCACATGGAGTCTTCTCATCATCACGAGCCTTGTGCGCCCTCCCAAGCACGGCCCACTTTCCCATATTTTGACGGTGCAGTCATCCGATCCGCTGTAAAGCAACCCGTCCGGCGCGACGGCGAGAGCGTTAACGGCCTCGTCGTGCGCAGGAATGGTCTCCACGCACTTTAGATCAGACATTCTCCACACCTTCACAGTCTTATCCCACGACCCCGAGTACAAAACACCTTTAGCCGCGTCGTAGGCGAGAGAAGAAATCACGTTCAAATGGCGACCTTTCCGCTGTTGCATTTTAATTCCGGGCATATACCCGTGGAGGGTGTCCTTCAACGTAGGGAGTGTAGCGACTCTCTTGTGAACGCTCGGATGAGAGCGCGAACGACGCCACACGCGAATTTTGAGGTCGCTATGCGCGCTGAAAATCTTGTCGCTCGCAACCAATACGGCCTTCACGGACCCGCTGCCGGACTTGAACCGGCTGTATTCGTTGAGCACCGGGTACGTCCAGACTCTGATGTTCTTGCTCTCAGACCCAGTGTACAGAAGCCCATTTCCGGCAGCCAGTGATAACACATTACCACCGTGTCTATACATGGAGGAGATGCACTTGTAGTTAACAAGTGCACCATTTTGCTGAGAATCGAGCATCAAGTCATCAGAAAGAGAATTAGCAAGGGCGCGGTTGGGCTGAGTGTCCACCATCAACTCAGCAGGAGACACATTGGTATTGATGTTGTTCCAAGGCGAAACCGCCATAGGAGAACCGGACGTAGAAGAGTATATACTGCATTCTGAAACTGTGCTCATCCTAGGCTGCACTGCTTCGTGGAAAAAACAAGTGTCGTCAATAGAAAAGCTCTTAGACAGAGATGGTAATTTTGGCTGACGCTCCATCTGCTCTGCAGACTGGAATGTTTCCATAACAGAATAAGAGTCTTGGCGTCTCATTTTTAACAAATCCTCTTATTCTCTCCATGCTGCCATACCTTCTCTTTATAAGGTTTCAGCTGGGACGCTACCTCTTATTCTCTGGCAATGCAAGTGAACGTGGGTGTAGTTATTCTCTATAAATGAGCATTTATACATGTATTAACTTCCTCATCAATGTTTCTTTCGCTGTCCTCTTTTTTAAGATATGGAAAAAGAAACATTTAAGTTCCAACTTTTTCCCTAATCTTTTTCCAGACCAACCTTTTCCAGATTTTTTTATGGAGGTGTTACAACCCGTGCTGTTAATTATCTTTCCACGAGAAAATCTAATTCCCCGTCAATTAATTTTTTTAATTTGTGACGGTAATCTGTAGATTCAAATATCAAAACGATATATATAGTATAATATTTGACGGTTCGAAAAAAAATGATTCAATTGATGTATATTTGAGAAATATCTTATAATATACACAGCGATCGAATTAAAGCTCGGCATTTCAATTTGAGGGCACCTGCAAAACATTTTGACATAAGCAAGAGGAATTAATTATGCATTCATATCACCATTTATGACGATCTGCTAAAACTTTTTGCCTACGAAATTCAGCAAGCTGTGAGTTGGGTGTTATCAATTGGAACGCAGCAAATTGTCCAGAACAGAAACACGTGGGACATTAAGCTTCTCAGTTAACTTTGTGCTTTCTTTCTGAATATCTCTGTTCATCGTGGAGAAGAAGAGTCTTATCGGTAACTGCACGCGGGATTACAACTGTCTTTAAAGACTTTAATACTTCAATTAATTCTTCAGCTTCAAAGAAATCAATTCTGTTCTTTTCACTTCCACTTCTGCTTGCAATCTGACCACAATCAGAGGAAGCAACAACGGTCACCACCGGCTGAAAAACTAGCTTTAAATGAAGTCTTTAATATTCTCCTAGATCCTATATCTTATGTCGGTATGGCCAATGCAATTATATTGTCTAGTTTAGGTCAGCTTCAATTTAAACTAGAAAGAGGACAACTAAACAAACCCCCCAAAAAAAAAACCAAAAACATTCTTTTATAAAAAAAAAAAATTTTAGATTAATTCGAAAAATATATTTGTGTTATAAAATATTTTTTATGTAAATTTTTATTTTAAAAAATTATAATAATTTATATTGCAAATTAATATGTTAAACTATTTAGTTAGTATGTTACATTTGTGTGTGATTTCATTTAGAATGTTATGCAATATTGAAAAATTGTCTCACACCAAATTAAAAATAGGTTTCACATGTTGATAAGTGTAGCATTATAAATTGTCACCTTTAACAATTTCACACTAGGTTTAGCTCTCCCTCATGTGCCAAGGCATAATTGTACACTTTTAATTCACTTGTTTTATAAGAATCTTTAAAAGATAATAGGTTGAATTGGGATTAAGGAATTAATATTCATTTACCATTCTTAAGGCTCCAAAATAAGTTTGGGTTAGGGTGCCTAATGTCCTTGTTCAACCTATTTTGGCCCCAATTCAAATATGTCGATGTTGATATTTTCAGATTTAGAAATCCAAAGTGATTTGTCAGCTATCCATAATTAATTTGTGAGAAATTAAAGAATTGCATATAAATACAAGTCTTATTCACCATTTAAAATCCTAACAACTTTGAGAAGTAATCCTTGCAATTTGAATTGAGTAGTCAAGGGTATAATTTACAAAATTATAAAAACATTATTTCAGTTAGGCATCATATTAGACATGCATTCTATTTTTATCTTAATTTGTTCATGTTTCATGTCTATGTGTTTTGTGAGTACTAACACTTACAAACTTCAAATCAAGCATCCAATTCTCCTTTAAGGTGATGAGTACAATTATTTTCATCTATCAAGGAATACAAATATGAGTGGTAAGTTGCATCAATTGTCATTATGTCACTTGTTTATCATTTAACCTCTACTTGACTAAGGGTAAGACCTCTTTTACATCGTCATAGCAATTGTGGGGGTAGAAATACCAAAACGAGGTTTGACTTAAGTAAACCCTTATATGGCACAAACCTTTCCACTATTTATTGTATACATGTTACATATTTGAACTAAATTGGAAATGAATTGAAGACCTAATTGTTCATTCAAGCATTTGAACCCTACAAGTCAAAAAAATAGGGAAATTAGATTTTTATAAATGATAGATGAAGTTTTGACACCGAGTTTAGAGGAAGAGAGCTTGTAGACAAAGACCAACTAAGATCTGAATTTTGATTTTGAGTATCTACACTTCTATGTCTAGGATGTTGAATGCCCATATTAATTTATCTCAAGCTCATATTTATATTTCAAGTTCTTCCATGTCTGCATTCCACTCTTCTAAACTTTGTTTCTAGTTTTTATTTTTTTATTTTCCATAAATCATCTCAATTTATTATATTTTCATAGTCAACTAATCATTATCAAATACACACATCAATGGACTAAAACTTTGATCCACCATTTTGGCTCTTCCGTTGAGGCTAGTAGCCAAGTGAATGTTTAATCTATCAATTTTTCATTTCCATTGTGATATAAGAGAAGGTGTGATTTAGACCCTAGATCTCTTTTTCCTACATCATATTTTGGTGAACCTAACATTTGTGTACTTTAAAACTTTCTAAAATATTGATTAGATCATGTTAAAATATGAATGCAACTTTCAAAAGTTTGAATTTGTCACTTATGCATGAAGATTTTGATAAAAATCATTGATAAATTAATCATTTTCATAGTATTTTAATTTCAAAAGATTAAAAAGTGTTAATTTTTAGTTGTTGCATGATAGATCCAATCAATTATTTCTCTCTAAAATCTTAATAAGGTCATCATAAGGTCTAAAACAAATTCAAATGAAAGTGTTCAATTTTGTGATTTATGCATGCATATATTGTTAAAAAGGTGAAAATTTACATTGTCATTGACATTTTAAAGGATATAAAATAATAAATTTCCGTATTTTTCAAACTAGGTTCAATTGATCATTCCAATCTACAATCTAAAACTTTCCTTTGGAACATATAACATTAAGTCAAGAATTTAAATTTGTATGCATACTTGTGTATTACACATAGAAAAAATTAGATTTTGTGCATTTCCATAATTTTTTTGTTGCTAGATTACACTTTTATAAATTTGGATCCTCGTGAACTAAAGTTTACTTTTATATTTTAAGACATTGAAACTCAACTCATCAATTCTAGGGTGCTAGTGCCCTTGTCCTAGCTATTTTGGACTAGATTTTGGTGATAGTAAATTTTCCTAAGTGTTTTGTTCCTAGTTTTTGTTTCACTATTCTCTAATAGTCATTATCTCTGTTAATATAATTTTTAGTCAAATATTTCAAAATTTTTGATTCTTTGGAAAAATTATTTCTTCTTTTAAATCTTTGGTTGATGTTTTATGTTGTGTCTATGGTAATGCTTCTCCAACAAGTGATGAAGCTCATGTATCCTTTTCTCCCAATGCATTCCTTTTAGTGAGGATATCTTGGTGCAAGAAGAAGAGATCATTGATAACTCTTCAAATAATACCTTACCTACCGTTAGAACCAACATCCTCCTTAAGAACATAACCCCCACACAAGAAGAATCCATATATCACTCTCCAACCTTGCCTACTCACCCTAGCGAAAAGTCCATAAAACCTAGGTCATACCTTCACTTGAAATGTTTTCATCCTCTCACAAAGATACTCCTTTACAATTCATCCATTTTACATTGTGTATCTATGCTATTCCATTGGTAACAAAGATAAAAAAATTCCCAAAAACATTCATCCATCATATGCAAATAGAGTTAAAGATATACCCATTGACTTAAAAAAGTGTTATGGCCATGGATTTAAGATTCTTGCTAAACAAGGTTGTGATGCAAAGAATGGACACAAAATTTACGCTCTCTTAGAACAAACACCACATTACTCCACAATAGGAATTGGTTATCAATGCCCCCACCTTTGCATTATATATTTACTCCAACTTGAACACCATCACCGCATATTCCAATTAGAGATGGTCTCTTACCTGATCCATATCCCTTTTTCAAAATAGAATGTACATTATGCATTCTTATACAATGTGAGTTAATCACCCTACTACCTCTTCATGAAATAAAATATAATTAAAAAACTCGAAACTTTTCTTTTTGTGTGTTCCATTAAACATTTTGTCATTCTACTGAATAATGTTGTGCTTTTGAACATACATTTTTGGGACCCTATGGACTACTCTTGCACTTCTAGGGTTTTTCACCTAAAAGGAGAGAGATAGGGCCAAAAATGCTAATGTATCACTCAAATTAGGATGTGTGTGATGTTCTATGATGTAAATGAAGTTAACTAAATGCAATAGATTAATCTAAGTGACTGAAAATGAATGCAAAAGTGTAATTACAACTATGTTTTAAAACACATTGTGATATGCAAACAACTATGTAAATGAAGAATTTATGCAAAAATGAAAGTATAGGGATAAATCTGAGTGTGCACCTAGATGAAATGTGAGATTTCTGTAGTGCTCTAGATGCTGGTGAAATTGAATAATTTTTCACAGTGGGACTCATTCGCCCAGGGTAGCGAATCGATCAACCTATTGGTGAAAAATTGTCAGAAGTTGGTTTTTGTCTGTTGGGATCTGAAATTTGACAAAAATCAAGTTTCTAGTCCTAAGGTGCGACTCATTCACCATAGGTGGTGAATCATTCCTCCCCTAAATTTCTGGAAAACTAGGAGACAACTCTACAACATCAAATCTGGGAATGTCTGCATGTCGGGTTACCAAAGTCAAAGCTGCAGAAAATGGACAAATAATTCTCTCCAAGCTTGACTTTGACTCAAGTTGACTTGAAGCACATAGTTGACTTGAAAATCACTCTTCAACACCTAATAACCTCTCAAATCTGCAAACAAAGTGCTACGAACAAACAAGCAAAAGGGGAAAAATGATTAGGGGTTAGTGAATAGGGGTTTACCTTGGTCAAACCCCACTTTTGGTAATTAAACCCTTGAAAAGACAATGAGATGAAAGGGAAATATAAACTAATAACATGCAAATGCTATCAACTCACCTAACTCTTGATAATACAAGTCTAAATTAATGTCAATGGTTGACTCAAAGTGCTTGAATTGATGATGTAGAATGCTTGGATGCTTGAAATGTAGAATTGAATGCTTGAATGAGTGAGGAGATGTAAAATGAGGTGAACATCACTTATTTATACAATTCTTGTGCCTTAGTATCCATTCATACCTCATCACAGGGCGACATCAAGTGATTTTGAATAAAATCTTGAAAGGAAATTTGAAATATTTTGAATTTGGGGTCAAGGGGGACTCATTCACCACCCATGGTGAATGGGTCCCACCTAGGACCTAAAAACATGTGTAAGGAAAAATTTTGTATTTAATGTTATTTAGCAAGATAAAATTAAAAAATACACTTACTTACAACTTATGAGGGCATAAAGAGACCAAATAAAGCATGAGAAGGGTGAAAATAGTTAAAATATGCCTAGAAGAGTATGAAAGTTTGTTACAAGACTTTACAACACTTCACAGTAGGGCTTGTTGACGTGTAAAATGGTGATTTTTAGTTAAATTGCATTAAATAGATTTTAGAAGAATGTAGAAATGTCTTACAACACCTTCACAAGATGTCGTACTTTGAGTTTCAATACCTAAATAAGCATGTTCAAGCCATGTTACAACATAAAATAAAAGCAACATAGTTCCAACACCATGAAACAAGACCTAAAAGGCCATGAAAATTACAAGGGGCCATTTTTCTATGACACATTTAGCCACCACTTTAGTGAGAGGATGAACCTACTTCAAACTCACATTAAATTAGCCATGAACATCGAGGGAAGGGTTCAAATGCACTTACGTTAGCAAGACAAAATGACAACGATCAAGAGGGATGATCAATCCCCCAAGATGAAGATCCCATGGCAAGCTAGACATAATAAAAAAGGAAATAGAAAAGTATTGAAATGATTGGATGAAGCTTCGATCGTCAATCCAACTAGTTGTGAAAAGAGATCTAGGCTAATTGTTTGAAAAAGAGAATGTGTACTCACTTTGGGGCCACGAAACTTTAGCCTATTTGTAGGGTGAAAATTCCCAACTGTATAATGACTCTGGGGCCATGGAACTAGTTGTCCACGGGGTGAGAAAGACCAAAAAGTAAGATACATATGCTAGTTGGTATGCACTCACAAACACAAAGGTGGCTATATGGGGAAAAGTTATGCCGCTAGGTGGGCTTCCCGCTCAACCATGCCAAATTTATACCCATTTGATAACTTTAACAAGGCACCACAAAAAAAAATGCTAAACATAAAGGTACCATAGTCATGCAAGTTGTGTTATGCAAGGTGGCAAAACAGAATGCAAAATGTAAAAATGCAAAAATGTAAAGTGTAAAATGTAAAATGATGTTCAAAGGAGTCTTGTTCAGTTTATGCAAGGTTAGTCACTTAGGGAACATTGTGTCTAATGTATACAAGAGAGGACCAATCAAAGAATAGTATATTCACAACTTAGGGGATTTAGTGCGTCACATCAAGCCACCAAGAGGAATGTAATATGCTGAGATAGATCACACTTATGAAGGACATCACACCCAAAGGCATCCACAAAGTGATGAACGCATCACACAAATGACAAGGCTACACTAGGAACCAAGAATGAAAATGAATTATGGTAATGGATGCCCCCCACTTAAAAGGAATTGCTACACATCGTTGTATGAGAAATTACTTTAAA
This sequence comes from Sequoia sempervirens, assembly GCA_007258455.2. Lineage (NCBI taxonomy): Eukaryota > Viridiplantae > Streptophyta > Pinopsida > Cupressales > Cupressaceae > Sequoia > Sequoia sempervirens. The sequence continues at coordinate 81,770,307 of VDFB02256132.1, read as the reverse complement.
GGAGAGAAGAAAAGAAAATGAAAAAAGAAAATAAGACATGAGAGCCAACCTGGAAATCCCTATGCCAAGTCATATTTTTTGAAGTTAGCCTAAATCATGTCAAGGACAATGAAAGACAAAGAAAAGGAGGTTGCTCCCCAGAAAAGAAAGGACACCAAACACATAAGGGATCTATGAATTTGGGGTCAGTATGTTTGTTGCTGCAATGTTTTTGATTAAAGAGCTCAGAACTATCATCATTCCCCAATGCACATAGAACTGGAAGAATGTGTCCACAAGAAGAGTGAAAACAAAGGAAAACTAAAGTCCATTTTGGGTCAACATGGAAGAGACATTGCGCTCTTAAGGCTTTGCATTGTCCCCAAAAGGAAAACACAAGAAAAAAGAAAGAAAACCAAAAAGAAAAGGAAAATATTTAGGGTCAACATGAAGGAGACATTGTGGTCTTGATGCCTTGCATCATCCCCAAAAGTAAAACACAAAACAAGAAAATAAAAATACGAGGACCGTGTGGGCCAACATGGAAGAGACATAGGGCGTCTCCACGCTTTGCGTCATGCCCAAAAAGAGAACAAAAAACAAAAGAAAAAAGACAAGGACCTTTTGGGTCAACATGGAAGAGACATAGGGAATCTCTATGCTTTGCGTCATCTCCAAAAGGAGAACACAAAACAAAAAGACAATGCACGACGAATAGAAGAATAGAGGTACGAACAAAAGAAGTGTACAAAGAGAGAGAAAATCAAACACATGATACGGGGGAACACAATATCCACATGAAAAGAAAGGAAAGAAAAGGACAAGTAATGGAAATTTAAGTCAACCATTAACTAAGGTATTGATTTCTCAATCTTAAATAGAGAAGCAGAAAAGGAATAACATTGTTAAGAGAACAAGACAAGTGTATTACAAGGACAAGGCTAACAATGTCTTGCCCTCCACAAAGTGTAAAGGAAAGAATGAGCTAAGGTGGGTGATGTAAAAGGATCATGCAATAGTGAGAATAGGGAATTCTACAACTATGGCATGATGATGGGATTTGGTTGCTTTAAGGTATGATGGGGAAACAATCGGTATTAGTGAAGTGATACTTATGCAGTATTTCCTTCAATGTCCAACATTCTTTAGTGCGATGTCCAAGGATGTGATGATATTTTCAAAATGGTATGTTAGAGTCTTTACGATGGATAACCAACCTATTCATAGGTGGTAAAAGTATAATACCTTTGTTTAAAAAGAGTTGAAGTCTTCATTCACATTTAGGTGGAGGATGTGTAGGAAACTTGATCTTTTTGAGTTTGTAAGGTTCTTTTTGCTTGCTAGATTCTCCTTGTTCATGAATAGAAGGAAGAGAAGGACCCATGGGGATCCTAACATCCTTATCATTAGAAGGAGATAGTGTTTGTTCTCATGGAAGAAGAATATTTAAGTTAGGAGGAGCATTCAAGATCACTATTCCAACATCCAGAAATCTCCTAGGTTTAAGGGGATGTCTCTCGGGATGAGAAGGATAGTGATATCCAAGGCTTGTTGTGTTTGGTTTGATTAGTTGTTGTTCAAAAAGTTGATGGATGTCATGTTCATGTTTTGTGTCACAACATTGTTTACTTAAGATAGTAAATCCTTTACCATAAGTCTCTTCAAGGTTGATAGGAATATTTGTGACCATGTGCTCATAGAGTGGTTGGGATTGTGGGGGTTGAGAGGAACTAGGTCCACTTGAGGGAGGAACCTTAGATCCTATAGTGACTTCAGGATGTAAATATGCAAAGTGATTAGGAGGTGCAACAATGGGAAGGTCTTGTGATCTCATTGATGGGTAAAAGGTTGCATTGGCCTCTAGGTTGTCAAGGCAGTCATTGTAGAACTTGTGCATTCAATCATCATCTTCTCCAATGATGTCTACATCATGAGGAGGACAATCATGAGGAGTTGAAGGAGCATGTGTGAGTTCAAGGTCATTAGGGTCACAACCAAAACCACAATTGGACATGTCTACCAATGACTTTAAGGAATTCCAAAACTTATTGAAAGAAAATTCCATGATGCAAATAAACTAAGATGCAATGAATGAGGGAAAAAAAAAGATTCTGGAAAGGAAAATAGAATGCAAGGGAAAGAAATTGTAATGCAGGAAAATGTCAAAAAGATTGCAGAAATGTTGTTTCAGAAGTGCAGAGGGACTAATTCACCCTGGGTGGCGAATGAGTCCTAGTATGAAGTTTTTTAGTGTTTTTCAAAAAAGTTTAAGATGATTTAAATTCTCTACGGTATGCAATTTTCAGATGTAGAATATAGATTTTGAATTTTTTTAATTAGATGTAATGCAAAAATGAAAGCTAAATGAATGTTTCACTAATGCAAAATGAAAAGTCCTAGAATACAATAACAAATCAATGTTTCAATTGAATGCTAATGCAAATGGAAACTTAGGATGCAATATGTGAATGCAATCAGAAATATAAGGTGTTTAAAATTTGGGTTCACCAAAATGAAACATAGATTTTTGGGACCCTATGGATTACTCTTGCACTTCTAGGGTTTTTCACCTAAAAGGAGAGAGATAGGGCAAAAAATTGTAATGTATTACTCAAATTAGGATGTGTGTGATGTGATATGATGTAAATGAAGTTAAATAAATGCAATATATTAATCTAGGTGACTAAAAATGAATGCAAAAGTGCAATTACAACTATATTTGAAAACACATTGTGATATGCAAACAACTATGTAAATGAAGAAATTATGCAAAACAAAAAGTATAGGGATAAATCTGAGTGCACCTGGATGAAATGTGAGCTTTCTGGAGTGTTCTGGATGTTGGTGAAATTCACTAATTTTTCACAGTGGGACTTATTCGCCTAGGGTGGTGAATTAGTCCACCTACTGGTGAAAAATTGTTGGGAGCTAGTTTCTATTTGTCGGGATCTAAAATCTAACAAAACTCAAGTTTCCAATCCTAAGGTGAGACTAATTCACCATAGGTGGAAAATCAGTCCTCCCCCAAATTTTTGAAAAACTAGGAGACAACTCTGCAACACCAGATCTGGGAATGTTTGCTTGTTGGGTTGTTGAAGTCAAATCTCTAGAAAACGGACAAATAACTCTCTCCAAGCTTGATTTTGACTCAAGTTGATTTGAAGCACCTAGTTGAATTTAAAATCACTCTTCAACACCTAATAACCTATCAAATCTACAAATAAAGGGTTGCAAACAAATAAGCAAAAGGGGAAAAATGATTACGGGTTAGTGAATAGGGGTTTGCCTTGGTCAAACCCCACTTTTGGTAATTAAACCCTTGAAAATACAATGGAATGAAAGAGAAAGATAAACTAATAACATGCAAATGGTATCAACTCACCTAACTCTTGATAATACAAGTCTGAAGTAATGTCAATGGTTGCCTGAAAGTGCTTGAATAGTGCTTGAATTGATGATGTAGAATGCTTGAATGCTTGAAATGTAGAATTGAATGCTAGAATGAGTGAGATGTAAAATGAGGTGAAAATAACTTATTTATACAATTTTTGTGCCTTAGTATCCATTTATACCTCATCACAAGGAAACATCAAGTGATTTTGAATAAAATCCCGAAAGGAAATTTGAAATATTTTGAATTTGGGGCCAAGGGGGACTCATTCACCACCCATGGTGAATGGGTCCCACCTAGGACCTAAAAACATGTGTCAAGAAAAATGTTGTATTTAATGTTTTTTGTCGAGATAACATTCAAAATTACACTTAATTACAACTTATGAGGGCATAAAGAGACCAAATAAAGCATGAGAAGGGTGTAAATAGTGAAAATATGCCTAGAAGAGTGTGAAAGTTTGTCTCAAGACTTTACAACACTTCACAATAGGGCTTGTTGATGTGTAAAAAGGTGATTTTTAGGTAAATTGCATTAAATAGAGTCTAGAAGAATGTAGAAATGTCTTACAACACCTTCACAAGATGTTGTTCTTTGAGTTTTAGTACCTAAATAAGCATGTTCAAGCCATGTTACAACATAAAATCAAAGCAACATAGTTCCAACACCATGAAACAAGACCTAAAAGGCCATAAAAATGACAAGGGGCCATTTTTATAGGGCACAACTTTAAAGAGAGAATTGTAGTGGTTAATTCAATTTTATGACATTAATTTATATCCATACAAAATAATAAATTAATTATTATGATATTGCTCCAAGTTGCTAGGTGAAATTTATTAACAAGGTAATGAAATATTAATAACATATATGAGAAACAAGTGAATTAATCATATAATACAATGTGTCATTATCTAATACATTTTAAAGTGTAATACTATCATGAATAGGTACTATTAGATGTATAATAATGCTCATCACAAGTCATACCATGATGAATTATGTAGATAAATGAGATAAAATATCTCAAAATAGAAGGAAAGATAGGGTAGGTATACATAACAACTCATTATTAGAGTAGGAAATATCATCAATGTAGAAAAGGGATATCATGTCATCAATGACCAAATGATAAAAATCAATGGAGAATGAGAATGCATTATAAGTGATAGAATCAATGATTGAGATCCCACAAGCCCTGGATGATATTCTGAAGAGAAACTTGTCACACACAAATAAGAAATTACACAACAAAATATGTGGGACAATAATGATTATTGATTATTGAATGAATACAATGAAGGATTGAATATCCTTATGTAGAATCAAGCGAACTCAACATGAGCCCCTTAATGATGGAGTTTTGACTGAGAGAGGAGTGAGATAAAATAATCCATGAATCAGTTAAGTGACTTTATCTTGCGTGCAACACAAAGAGTAAAGCACATGACTAATTGAAATAAATAATTAATGCAATAACACTCACAATAAGAAATAGATGACCTTTTCCTAAGTTTGCATTAAGCACTGGAGTAAATATTAATTAATTTACTCCAACACCCCCCTTCAATGACAACCAAGGAGAAGTAAAAAACTAATGAAGGAAAATAATGCAATGATGGATGGAGAGTGGGTCCCGACTACAAGGCTTGATGAGGTTCCCATGATGTGTTCCTCTAAAAACTGTTATCATGTCCACATGTCAGAAAGCGTTGATGTCGATCCAAGATCCTATGAAGACTGATAGAGAACAAGTTGCAAAGGCGATGAAGATGGTGGTCCAACATCATGTTGGAATCAAGGAACACTAATAGGGGGGGTGAATTAGTGTTCTACAAAATTTAACTTTATTAACTTGATCTTTAAACCACTTATAGCATTGAACCAAAAGAAAGATGCAAAAACACAAGGAAATCAACCACAACACCATAACACAAATATTTTTTTAGTGGAAACCCTGTTAGGGAAAACCCATGGTGGAGGTTAATCCACAAGATGAGTATACTCAAAATAAGTGTTTACAAATGGGGAATCCACATGCATTTAGGCACCCTTCCTAGAGCTCACTACTCAAATACAAAAGACTTACTACCCAAAATAAGTCTCATTGTATTAAAGTGACATTCAAAAGACAACTAGAGTGGATGAAATATGAGATAGCATCTACTAATGCCTGATTAGAGTTTTGATTAAGTACATTGACCAAATTCTTCACATTCTATCTAATTCTACTCTTGAAACTTTGTCTACTTTAATTTGAATCACCAATCTTTGTTCTTCTCAAGGGAAACTTAGCACAATTGATCTATATTCCTTCTAACTCTCGCATCATATCTCAAAATGATATGAATAACTGATTATATATATCTGAAACTAGAGATTAGAACAACTACATGTTGACTTTAAAAAAATATGCAATGTGCAAAAATTGTTGGCCCAATCCATAAACAATTATCAATGTGAACCAAACAATGTCAGCCAAAACATAGTAAGGACCTAAAACAACATGTCTCAAACATAAACACCTTAAACAATTATGCCTCTAAGATCCACAACATGCTATACTCATCTAGTCGGCCTTTTCTATCGGATGCCCTATTTTAGCTTTGACAGTTAACACATATATTCAATCTAACTTTCAATATAAGAAAATACTGAGGTGCGAATGGGATTACTGACTAGGGTTTCAATCAATGGAAACACCAGATGACTTGTGTAGTGTCTCTTGCTAACACATCAGTGATGTGGCTGTCAACAAAGAGGAAAGGAGAAAATATAGGTGGAAATACTCCTAAAAATTTATTCAAACTAAAGAAGAAAGTTGCAACTACTAAAGAACTACAAAGATGCCCTCTGGTTGGGATGATTCCATTGTTTATCCAATGCTCAATATTTTATTGCAAAAAAGAAACTCTAGAAGCACATGAGGATGCAACTCTAGAAGCTCATGTAGTCAGGAACTTAGAAGAGAAAAACACTTTTGGCTACCTATTGGAGGAATAGTGCAGAGCTTGACAGGTAATTAGCAACTTTTAATATTCTAAGTTTTTTTATTCTAAAGCAAAATGAAAGAAACCTATACTAGATGCTTTAAGTAGAAACCCCCATATGGAACTTTATATAAGTTTGATTTTTTACAAAGCTCCAAATTTTCCCAGATCTTTATCATGTGGTGCTCGCAAAGCACACATAATATTTAAAGAATCAATAAAGAAGAAAGAAAGGAGCATACAAAAAAAAATAGGGAAAGAAACATGCATGCATCGAGAAACAAAGGTTTACTTCTACCTCCATTGTGGTGAAAATATTCATTGAAATTTTCTTTCAAAAATACAAATGACACCCTTTAGAAGGAGAATCATAAACCTCACTAGAAAACAATAGGGTATGTGCAGGATCATGATGGGCCAAAAAGTGGCAATATGATGGGTATGTGGCTGACGACTTTTGTTTTATCCAAAATTGATGAAACGAAAAGGGTTTTTAAAGGAGATTCTCAAATTTCCACCAATATAAATTATGCTATACTTTAAATTTAATAAGTAATTATAATTCATTTTCTATTCAAATTATGACTAAAGTCCTGATTTATAGACTGATTGAAAAACATCTATAGCTTTCAAATGATATCACATTTTTGAATCCAAAACATGCGTCATATTCTATGCTTCACATACTATAGGATTAAAAAAAGAAAAATGAATTTCGTGTTTTGACCAAGTTAAGGTGGTCAGCCATATGAGTTTTTATATTTTTAAAAGTTGTAATAATAAATTAATAATTAATTATTTACTTGGAAAACAATTACCAAAAACTATGCATCACATCGGGACATGAGTCCTCTACTTATATCTAAAATCTTATAAAAAAATATTATCATTTTATTGTGGATAGAGTGGTCAGACACACCTACTTCTTATTTTTCCCTGAAATTTAAGTACTATGCATTGAAATTTCAAATTTTCACCAAATAGATTTTTATTTTTTAAACAAACCTAGTAGTTTAGAAACTACATTCATTTTGCTAAAGATTCTATTCTTACACATTTTTTAAATAATATAGATAACTTATTCAAATTTTTACATCAAGTTGCCTAACTCTGATTTTTCTAATTTTTTTGCCACTTAAGGGCTTGTTTTTTCCATGATGATCCTACACAGACCCAATAAACACTTTAAAAGGTGAATTGTTCCAGAATAGACGAGATTCGTGACATACATAGATTTCATTTACTAAAAGTAAATGTGAAGATAAGATGAGGTGAGGTGAAATGTTGATCTTCATGCCGAACAAGCTCGGCAAAGTCACGATGGTCATGGGAGGGTTGCATCAAGTGTGATAATATTTTTCCTCTACACAAGGTGACCAACAATCCAAATGAGCAACAAGCTCTCTAGTGCAGTTTCAAACAGGTGCCTCTATCCACCTTCAAAATTGTAGCTTCTAAGAAGAAAATCACAACTCCAATCATACCTTACATAGACTCTACACAAAGATGAGCATCCAAAGAGAGATTTCCCATATTTCAACAAAAAAAAATATGAACCCTACAATAGATATTCATGCCTATTCACGCACAAAGATCACAAATTTTAGGTCAATTAAAGATTTCTTCAGGCGAATCATAGATCTCAGCTAATTCACTCCTACTCTTGAGGTGCTTCATGAGGTGTATCATAGATATAAGGTTATTTGAGCCTAGATTCAGCTATAATTTGAATGGAAATCAAGTGCCCAAATTGAATGGATTTGGGGGCACCTGCAAGTTGCATGGAAATTGCACCTTCCTACCATCAAATGTGGCCTCGTCAAATCACTTCCTCTACATTTAATCATGCCTCAAAGCATATGAATGAAAATTTTTGACATGCATTCACCTATGGATGTGCAAATTGACTCCCAATAGTGCTTTTGATGTAAAAAACTCCTCAAAAAAGTGAACAAGGATCTTCAGATCTAGAACTCTGATACCATGAAAGAATCCATGATTGAGATCCCACAAGCCCTGTATGATATTCTAAAGAGAATCCTGTCACACACAAATGAGAAATTACATAGAAAAATATATGAAACAATAATGATTAATGATTACTTAATGAATACAATGAACGATTGAATATCCTTATGTAGACTCAGGGGAACTCAACATGAGACCTTGAATGATGGAGTTCTGACTGAGAGAGGAGTGAGATAATAGAATGCATGAATTAGTTAAGTGACTTTATCTTGTGTGTAACACAAAGAGTAAATCACATGACTAATTGAAATGTATAATTAATGTAATAACACTCGCAATTAGAACTAGATGAACTTTTACTAAGTTTGCATTATGCACTGGAGTAAATATTAATTAATTTACTCCAACAATAAGAATTGACATATGTATGAGGATAATCAAAAAATAGAGAATCACAAGAATCCATGGTAAATGATATATCAAAGAAGCACAATCCAAAAATTGGTAGGTATGTGTTGATTGAATATCAAATATGAAAGGCTAAAAATTATGAATAATAGATAATTGTAATATGAGTGAGGTTATGGATGATGTGAATCAAAAGATTAGTCAATAATTGTAGGATGGATGAAATAAATGTGACATAATGAAGCACAAACACCAAAAACATATAATTTTGAAGTGAAAATAGGAAAGGAAAATCAAAATCTAATAAAATATAAAATTAGGATAAATAATTCATAAAACATAGGCATAAAACCATCATTTAGAAGGAAAAATACTAAGGTGACTATGTATGATTATTTGGGTTTACTAAATATGTAAATAAATAAATGACATTACATAGATAGTTAGAGATATCTTAATAAGCACAAACTAGTTTAGATTACAATTTTCAACTCTAATAATTATAATAATATATGAAAACTTAAATGTAAAGGTTAGGTGTACTTTCTTCTAAAATTAATGATAAAAAATAATTCTAAAGATGTGCTAAATCAATTCACTATTGCTAAAAAAAATATCTTTTATATGATATTTACTCAAAATCCATATGTTATCATTAAATTCTATGATTCAAATCTTAGCCCCAAATGGTACATCTCAAGTACCAAGGTAATCCCACAATAAGGAGTCCCACTTTTTGGACAAGATGGACATTGCTATCACCATTTTTAACCAAATCTTCACTTTTTGAGACCTATAGCAGCTAAACCATTAAGATTTTTCTAAAGATATTATCGAGATCTTATTGTTTAATGAAGAAGATGGGAAATAAAAGGACAAGGAAAAATAAGGTTGCACAATGTCATTCAGTAGAAAGGGAACAAAAGTTGTGTGAAGAAAGTATGCAAAGATATTATGTCAAAGATAATGTAAGTATATTTTATATAAATTACATATGTTTTTTTTCAATTGAATCATCTTCTAGATAAGATTATGATTAATAAGATCAAATTTGTTTCAATTGAAGTAATTCTTTCAATTTAAGTATGTTTTAAATACTTCATTTATTTAAATGTTGCGTATCCCATTACCATGCCTAAGTCCTCTACTAAAACCATTAAATTCCCTAGGTCTACTTAACGAAACCCTACACCCTATTTACCCTAGAAACCCTAAATATTATTGAGTTAAATATATGGTTAGATGTTTTCACTAAATTCTCTTCCACTAAATTAAATAATCAAATTCCTTTCTACTAGATTTTTGTACCTGTAGACATCGAAAATATATTGATTGACATCATGCATTTGATCCTGACTTACTAACATCGTTTCTTCCTAAATCATCCCTCGGTCTAACCATTTAATCAAATTCCCTTATCTGATTAAATTCATCAATATTCATCTCTTAATTAAATAAATCATTTTGTTTGATTAAGTCACTTTCTCTTGTTAATTAAATCAATCCATCTGATCTAATTATCCTTATTTAATTAAATAATCAATTTATTTGATTAAATCTCTAAAGTCTATCCATTAAATTAAATAAATTAAAACCTTATTTGATTTAATCTAACACCATCCCTTTTGATTAAATAAATCAAAATATTTATTTAATTAGCCTCTTATCATATTCCTTTCTTATCTGATTTAAATAAATCCATAAATTTGAGTCAAATAAGTCACATCATCTAATCTCATGTTAAATTAATTAACCCTTGATTAATTTAACCTCATCTCATGTCATATCCTCTAGATAATGCAAGTTGCACATGAAAATAGATTTAATTCATTTATTAAATCCCTATTTTCCTCACAAGGCATCTTTTGGAATATTCTCTCAATTTGAATTCAAAAATTCCAAGTCAACATGTACATCCAACAAGGCATTTAAGATCTCTTACATGTCCTTTTTCTTGCATTTTATTGCATTTTTCCTTCCCTCTTACATGTCATTTCAACAAATTTGAATTTCAAATATTGGCATTTATTGGCACAAACCCCAAATCTTGCACAACCATCATCCATTCATAGCTTGACAAGTGGCACCATATCCTTGGATGAAAGTTAGTCCCACATTGCTCAAATTTGGGCTTTCATCCATCTTGAAATCCTAAATGAAGAGCTCCTCTCCTCATTTCATCATCCACAATTTGAGTAAAGTTACCATGCTCAAATATCTATCAAGTTTCACACCATTGAGTTCATAGCTAGGTTCTTTTGCAGATTTGGCTTGGAGTCTTCATCATTCATCATCAAAAGTGGATCAAAGTTCATCATCAAGTCTACATATCGAAGCTTGCAATCATAGGAATTGGGAAAGGGCCAAATTTCCACATCAAATTGGCACCAATTCCCCCATGGGATCAAGAGTTTGCTATTTAAATTAGGATTTCATCTTTGTTTTATCTCTTGTATTGTGTTCTTGCATATTTTCATTCCTAGTTTGAATTGTAAATGGATTCCATGGGGAATCCTTGTTTATGCTTGCAATATCTAACTTGAGGTGTTTAATCTCTTTGTTTTGCTGATACATAGATTTGGGGTTCATATTTTGGTGCTAGAAGGAGGGCTAGACATCATAAATTCTAACATTTTCTCAAAAAATTTGCGTTTTCTTGACACACAGGAAATTCCGATGCGGGCTCCCCAGCGTCGCTATTTTTTTAGCACCGCAAGCTCGTCAGCATCACTATTTTAGTGCCACGGGCTCGCCAGCGTTGCTATATAGCACCGCGTGAACATAAACTCTGTTGCTGGACTCATCCTGCCAGGAAATTTCAAATTTGAAATTGTGCCACTGGACTCGCCGATCTGTAGAAGTTTTGAAAAATTTTCAAACTCTGACACTTTTGAAAACTGCGACGCTTGGCGAAAAGAGTGATGCTATTGTGCTCTCTGTCTTGACACAGGGCACCACTGATTGGTAAAGTGGTGCTATAAGAGTGACGCTGGAGGAAAAAATAGCACGTGCTTCTTCCTCTGTTTTCTGCTTTTCAATTTCTGTGTTTTTCCAAAATTTAACTATTTTTCTTCTTTGTAGGTTGGTAGTCAAAAGCAAAGGAAGAAGGAGCATGGTGATGATATCTTATCTAATCAAAGTGTTTTTAAACACTTAAGTGTTTGTTTAACACTTCCTTATGGATTTTGTCATCTTTTTCTTTCTTTAGAACACTAGCTTTCATTTGGGTTTAAAAAGGATTCTTTTTGTTTATTTCTTGCAAAAGGATTAAAAAGAACCTTAGGATCAACAACTTACTAGATTTCATTTATGGATTAAATAATTGAACAAATGTCTTTCACTTGTGATTTGGTGCTCTAAAATGAACTCACATATTGCTTTGGGGGTTTAAAAAGAACAAGTGTAGTTGTGTTTTCCGTGAGGGCTTACTTAGACTAAAGCCATTGGAAAAGGATGTATGCGCTTCTCTCGTGCTTTATAGCGATCTTGAGAATCAAAAGGTCTTTTCCATGACTTTGGGTTAAGATAAAACAATCACCTCCACACTTCAATTTGGGCTTAAAATTGAACAAACTATTGTGCCAGTGTGAGTGGGGGCATTTTCATATACATTCTCTCTCTTTGTTGCTATCAAAGATTGATCGAGTTACAAATTTTGTTAGATTCATTCACTTTTGTTTATCTTAGAGGGCCTGCCTTGGGGCCTGCCTTGGGGAAAAAGTACTCACCCAAGGGAACGACTCAACTGGTAACACTCTAAAGCCAAGAGTATTTCTAGCTGGGATATAAATGTGGATATTAGAAGAAACGCCAATATCACGTGGTTGACTCCGACAAGATGGATCCGAAAGGGGACTCTTGCCACGTTGGGTCAACTCCTACAAACGGAAAGTCCTTACTGTTGTGCATGTTTTGCACACACGCCCCACCGTAGGCAGGGACCCCCCTTTTTTTTTCACTCCTGACAGGCTGCTTTCTTCCTGTCTTGTTTTGTGTGCCCCATTTCCAAGCCCAAATTGGTCATGTGCCTTCAAACGATCAAATTCCCCTACCCAAATTCACCTGCTTGGGGTATTCAAATTTGCGGAGAAATAAAGTCTCCCATCCCCTTTCTGCCTTTTGTCTTGCTTTGGCTGTTTCGAAAACATCCGTGGACCCCTGTCGGTCCAGTTTCCACATTTTTGGCTTTGGGGACAACTTTTTTGGTGGATTTGGGATGTGTTTGGGGTGTTTAAATGAACTGCCAAAGTTTCGTTGACCTTCCGTTAAGTTTCGATGGTTTCAGAACTTTCCCTCTGGAATTCCCTTCCTCCTTAGCTGTTTGGAAACATCCGTGGACCCCCGTCGCCCCCGTTTCCTCATTTTTGACTTTGGGGTCACCCTTTTTTGGATCTAGGATGTGTTTGAAGTACGTAAATGAACTACCAAGGTTTCTTCAAAGTTTAGTTGAGTTTCGATGGTTTCAGAACTTTCCCTCCATAATTCCCTTCGTCCTTGGTTGTTTGGAAACATCCGTGGACCCCTGTCGCCCCCGTTTCCTCATTTTCAACTTTGGGGTCAACATCTTTTTGGATCTGGGATGTGTTTGATGTGCTTAAATGAACTGCCAAGGTTTCATCAAAGTTTGGTTGAGTTTCGGTGGTTTTGGAGCTTCGTCCCCGTTTTGATGTTTTGGAACATCCGATGGCTGCCTCCTTCCCGGCCTCCGGAGCCCGGCCCCTCCGTGGCCGTTTCTGGGGTTTTGCTTCTCCATTGCCATTTTGGAACATCCGACGGCTGCCTCCTTCCCGGCCTCTGGAGCCCGGCCCCTCCGTGGCCGTTTCTGGGGTTCCGCCTCTTCGTCGTCGTTTTGGAACATCCAACGGTTGCCTCCTTCTCGGCCTCTGGAGCCTGGCCCCTCTATGGCTGTTTCCGGGGTTCCACCTCTCCATCGCCGTTTTGGATCATCCGACGGCTACCTACTTCCTGGCCTCTGGAGCCTGGCCCCTCCATGGCCATTTCCGGGGTTCCGCCTCTCCGTCGCCGTTTTGGAACATCCGACAACTGCCTCCTTCCCTGCCTCCGGAGCCCGGCCCATCCATGGCCATTTTCGGGAGTCCGTCCCTCTTTGGTTGTTTTGAACATCCGGGAGCCTGACTCCTTCCTGGTTGTTTTGAACATCCGAGAGCCTTCCTTCTTCCCGCCTGTTTTGAACATCCGAGAGCCTGCCTCCTTCCCGGTTGTTTTGGCTTCCGTCCGTTGTCTACCTTCTGGCTTTCTTCCGCCGTCTTTCCGCCCTTTGGCGCTCGCACCATTGAAGCATGCATTAATGTTTATGGTCCAAATGAGCTCCAAATATGAATATCAATATATTTTGATGATGCACGGATAGATCTAACAGGGAATTTGTAGGTTTGATTGACATTTTCCTTAACTCGTGTATAAATGCACTTACGACACTTCGTGTTTGTAGGAATCAAGAAGCCTTCCATAGGTCTATCGAAGAGGCCCATTGAGGGAGTTCTCCTACCCCTTTTTCCAGATGATGATGATTTCTAAAGGAGCTTTCTGTTGAAATCAGGGGCCACCGATCCATTGATTCTAATCGTCGATCGACTCGTTTGATCAAAGGAAGAACTCTGCAAACACATCAAGGAAAAGACAATTTTTAGGCAGTTTTAGCTACAGTGAAAAAGGGAAATCGGCTAAATGAAAAAATTGCTACAGTAACTGGCACTAGATGACAAAACAGAGAAAAGACAAGGAATGTATTTTTAATTGTTGAATATTGGAGGGTAGGTGAAGCCCTAACTTGTAATGAATCTGAGCCAGTCAATACAAATTGAATCCTAGCCATTCATTTGGGCTTTGGAAAACTATAAATAGGGGCTTGCCCCTCATTTGTAAGGGTTGGAGAATTGATGTAAAAATATTTTGCAGCAATAGAAAGCAACATTGCATGATTTATGGGTGTTCCTTTTGAGTTTGCTCTTTATGTATGCATGGTTGACCTTCCATGTTAGTTTTAGTGTTAGTTTCTTGAATGGGAGTGGTGATGGTGTTTGCTGTTTTAGTATTTGATGAACTTCCAACTCATGCTTTTTGTGGTTTATTGATGATGAATCACTTTGCAAAGCTAGTCTGCGCCTATTTCCTTTATTGCTGCAACTTAGTTCAATTACATGTGCATGATGTGCATGTGCAATTTGAAAATCTGTAGTCCTTAGAAGATTGCACTGGTTTTGTGTAGCTGTAGGTTTCTCTTGGTCAAACAAAACTCAGTTTAGGAAGTCTGTCTACTTTAGCAGCCACCATTATTACTGTTCATTCGTAGCTTAGGATTAGAATAACTTTCTTAACCCTTCTCCTTTTGCTGTTTTTTTTAATCCTTGGTTAGAGTAGGATCCAAAGCATCACCATGAAGCTAAATTAGATGAATTTGATGAGTTTCAACTTGCTGTTTTGAGTGGACAGCCACTGTTCATTCACTTTCAGCACTTTGAAACTGCATTTGCAAACCCAACTTCCATGCTTTGTAACTCATCCATAAGACCGCCTTGTGATTCCAGCAAATCACATCAAACAACTGAGATATTCCAAGCACTGTCAAGACCTAACATTAGAGACCTTGGGATAGTGTTCTGCAATCTGATTGTGGAAGATTGTCTTTCAAGACAGGTAGTGCACCTACGCATTGTCTGTGTTGAAAAGTGCATAAAAAATACATCAACAGAATTGGTGCTAGAAGGAGGGCTGACACGTTGGGAATGCAAAGTTGAAGGTTGGAAGTGATTCATTTTATGCCCTCCTCTTCCTAACGTCATCAACAAAACTAGTGCGAGAAGGAGGGCTTGACATGTTGAGGCTACGAAGTTGAAAGTTGGAAGTTGAGAAAGGAACATTCAGGAAGAAATCTAAGATAGGAGATCTCTTTAATTAAAAAATCAAAAAAATTTGAAGGAAAAAGAAGCTGAGTCGAAATGGAGCAGTATGCACAAATTGACATCACTCAGCTGCATGCAAATTTGAACAAGAGACTGAAGAAGCCATTGGAGAAATTCGCGTTGGTGGATAGATGTCGGATCCATTGCACTTGCAGTCATAGTGAATTGGGGTGTCTAACATTCTTGGACAGAATTGAGAAGGTCTTGCAGGGAGAAATTCTCTTTTGGGAAATATATCAGCCTTTAGCCCTTGTAGACTCGGAGGAAAAATTGACAACCATGGCAGCCAAGGCATTCAAGGAGCTGATCCAGGAACATTTGAGCAGCAAGGATGGACCAAGATTGGAGGAAATATTGATGTCAAGTTGGTGCAGATTTCACAATGCACCCCACTCTGAATTCACTTGCTCATCATGTGACAACATCATTGCTCAAGCCAAGGGTTGTTCGAACAAGTTGGAGCAGCCAACTCCCAATGAAGAGAAGTTATCCCATGAGGCAAAACAATTGTCAGCATCTGGAGAACAGTACATTGAAGATGAACCAAGAAACTCGATACAAGTTGATGTTGGAGCAGCAGACATCGAAGTTGAAAATCAGGAGGAAGAGACAGATTTCACTAGGACAGCAAGGTGCCTTAGTGAAAATCTGATTGAAATTAATTTAGAGGGCCTTCCCTCCACCAATCAAGGGCAGTCCTCCACTCTAGAAGAAGAGCAATTGGTAGGTGACGATGAACCAATGAAGTCTGCAGCCGTGCATGCTAGGACAGCCAATGAAGATGCTGAGATCAGGAAGAAGAGGAGGCTAAAAGCCTTGGGGCAGCAGAAGGAGATGGTTAAAGCATAAGAAAAATTAGATTGGAAGACCTCTCCATCTATAATGACAGTGATCAAGCATCTGAAAATGCAGATTTGGAGGAGTGGGAACAACCACTTGCCACAGCTATCTACTATTCACCTTCCTTCCCAAATGATGATGAGGACCCAGTAGCAGAAAGATATGACCAACTCATCTCTAGATTAGCAAGGGATTGGTTAGAGCTGAAATACCAAGTCGATTTGGAGGTGCTACTATTGCCAAATTGGTGCAGGCTCCATGATTCATCGCACTCAGAGTTCACATGTGAACTGTGCCAAGAAGCCATTAAGAAAGTCAAAGAACAAGCAATGAAGCCAAGTGCCCAACCTCCTCTACTTGCTGCCCATATCGAAGAAGAAGACCAAAAGCCCAAATCAACTAATGACTCAGTTGAAGGTAGTCCTCAAGAGGATGTTGGGGAAGCAATAGAAGAAGGACAACAATACAGTTTCAGACTTCCGAGCGATGAAGTAGATCAAGTGGGAATGCTGTCCACCAATCATCAAGAAGTTCTTCCTCTTGAATAATAGTTATGTGCCATGGACGGTGGGCTTTTTGACGAGTCTTTGGAGGGAAATTATGCAGCAGAATTTGGTCCCCTTGATGAGGTTCCATCAATTGATGATTTCTTTCCATTAGGAGCTGCACTATGGAGGAATGCTCATGTCGAGGAAGAGCACATCCCAGAAGACAGTAGTGATGAATACATACTCCTTGAGCCCTTGAACAATGATGCACTAGAGTTTCTAGATTGGGAGAGGAGCTCCTTCTCCATTTATAGCGATAGTGACCAAGAGGAAACAAGTGGGCGCCATGAGGAGATACATGAACAACAAAAGGAAGAATATAAAGGTGGAGGTGTTTTGATGGCTGCCAACAAATACGACGAGCTTGGTCAACCGTGGGCTACAACTGAGGGTCCTTTCGCCTCAATCCTTGCAGATTTTCCTTCACAACCAGAGAGCTGCAATGAGATAGATTCATACATGTCATCATCCCATGACATTGAACATCATAAAAAGGAGGTTGATACTTGGGGAAGGAGACAAGACAACATGCTGCCTCTTGAGGACAGCAACCGAGTGGATCCCAAGTTTGCAGATGATCAATGTGGAGAAGTATTTCTTTTTGAAGAATTTCCAACTGGGGTTGTAGGTCCCATTGGTGGATTGGAAGAGTTGTTTGCTGCCCCATCCTCCCAACCTTATGCCAGCTTAATGTCTGAAGTGCTGCACCCTCCACCGTGTCCGCCCGAGGCTGCCAATGCAACGACCAAGGATGTTGTGCTTGCTCTCAACTATCTAATGCTACCACCTCCATGTGATGACATCTAGGTTTTATCCTTCCTTGCCCCTATCATTTCTCATAATTGCACTTATTATTTTGATTATGGGAATAAGGGAAAACGAACATGTTTATGGATTAACCATGCGTTTGGTGAACCTCCTCAATTTCTGATTTTTCATGATGACGTGATTGAACTTGAGTGCTGCAACATTGAATTTCTTTCTTCAGAATATAAAGACAAGCTTGCATGGTTAAGAATGATAATGATTGCCTATTTACCCATACATGCATTACGAAATCCAATGAATGTTAATGTTGGTTTGTCATGCCTGAACATAGTTCATTGTAGATATCTTTGTACATAGCCTGTTTTGAGTAGTATAGGTTTCCTGTAAATACTCTACTTTCGTGCTTTCTTTAGGTTAGTTGGTTTGTGTAGGTTGCTTGCTTCGTTTGCTTTTTGTTTTCTTTTGCTTTGTTGTTGCTTTGCTCGGGGTCCCTTTGCTTTTAGCTGGGCACATTTGTGCGCACAACAACCATACTTATTTCCTGGGGTTGTTCTACGTATTTCTTTGTCAAACTCTAATCAAGTCTTCAGAGTGGATGTGGGTGATCCCACAATAGTGGTTTACAATTTTTGGCCAAACTGGACACTAAAATAATTTTTTTTAACTAAATCTTCACTTTTGGGAACCTATAGCGGCTAAACCATGAGGAATTTGAAGATGATGTAAAGTAGAGTTTCGTGAAATTTTGTCTATAGATTCTAAATATATTTTTTTCAAAATTTTTGGAATCATGTTGCACTTCTTTTTCCATCTCCCTCGAAAACTAGTTTTTTTCAGAAAACAACATTTTAAAAAGTGGCGCTCACCGTATAACGCATAACTCTTTTTCCATGAAGGATAAAATTCTAGTTCTTTCGAATTTAGATTCGTAACTCTGATATCTAGTGCTTCCACTTGATTAGATAGTTTTTTATTTAATATTTTTTCTTTAATCAAGTTTTGAATTCAAACCAATTATAATTCGGACATAGCACAACTGTATAATACGTAACTTTTTTTGTATGTATCGAAATTCAATATTTTTTTCTTTATTGGATGAAGGACTTCAATATCTGGTGCACTAATATTTTAAATTTTTTTTTTTTTATAATTTTCTAGTTTTCCACATGTGCAGATCAAAGAGCTTGATTTTCGGTGAAAAAAGAACATTCACAAGAAATAAAAAATAAATATAATAATAAAATTAAATTTATTTAAAATTATACTTTTTGGGAAGCTTCTAATAAGGACTACATACTTGCAAAAATTAAATTTTAAATGAATTTATTTGATCCCCCAAAAGGTAAATCAAAAGTGGCTTTTTATCAACATTTTGATAGGTGTAAAGGAGACTCTGTTATAGGTATGGTTTAAAACTAGCAGGGTTCTATCCAAGGGGATTTGATTTAAGTTAGTTTGATCAAACCCTCTTCAATTGGAATTCTTTATATAGAACCTTTTAAGGCTTAAATCATTATATTTTCTAAAAATATGTGATTTCAGCAAAAATCAGTTCCTCCTAGAAATTGTAAACTAGCTTTGTGGGATCACCAGATGGTGAAGGTCTTCTGTTAGTGTCAAGCGATCTGGGTGCTTAATTCAAAGAGGATAAGTTGTTGGTTTAGTTTGACTTTGACGTATTCTGAAATCTTATAGCTCTTACACATCTTAAGAATTTGACGGTCACTATAGGGCCTTTTGTGAAGTCTAGTTAAGTAAAAAATCTAAAATTATGCTCCAGCGCCACTGTGATTCTTAGCCCTGAGCGCGAGCTTCAATGCTTGCGGGTTGAAATAAAAGAGCTGAAAAGATAAAAGAAATAAAGAAAGAAAACATTCAAAATTAAAAGAAAGAGAAAATTCAACTTTTCAGGAGTATCCGAGCAACTCTACCAGGGCTATGGACGCCCGGCTGGCAGTAGAGCAATGTTCAAGAGAATCACAGCGATAACCTCATCGGGGCTATGGACGCCTGACTGGCAGCGAGGCAATGTCCCGGATGCTTTTGGAGTTAGAATAAACTACGTAGCTTAACTTGACGGAGCTTGGGTTCCTGTAGCAACCGAAGGATGGGAATTAATGCAATTGCACACACTTGGATTTTCAGCATACTGAAGGTTGGGTTGGCTAATGGTTTTGATCCTTTGGTTGGGTGTCTGGTTTGTTTTCCCTAGCGTGAATGTCAAAACCAGAGATTCTGGGTTCGTGATTCCAATTTGTCATCAAAATGCTCAAGAGCATTTCCCCAGCGAGTCGCCATTTGTTGTGCATGTTTTGCACACACGCCCCGCCGTAGGCAGGGACCCCCCTTTTTTTCACTCCCGACAGGTTGCTTTCTTCTTGTCTTGTTTTGCGTGCCCCATTTCCAAGCCCAAATTGGTCATGTGCCTTCAACCGATCAAATTCCCCTACCCAAATTCACCTGCTTGGGGTATTCAAATTTGCTGAGAAATAAAGTCCCCCATCCCCTTTCTACCTTTTGTCTTGCTTTGACTGTTTCGAAAACATCCGTAGACCCCTGTCGGTCCAGTTTCCACATTTTTGGCGTTGGGGACAACTTTTTGGTGGATTTGGGATGTGTTTGGAGTGTTTAAATGAACTTCCAAGGTTTCATTGACCTTCGTTAAGTTTCGATGGTTTGAACTTCCCTCAGAATTCCTTCCTCCTTGCTTGTTTGGAAACATCGAAGTGGACCCATTAGCCCGTTCCTCATTTTGACTTTGCGGGTCACACCCTTTTTGGATCTAGGATGTGTTTGATGCATTAAATGAAGCTGCCAAGGTTTTCTTCAAAGTTTAGGTTGAGTTCGATGGTTCGGAACTTTCACCAGAATTCCCTTAGATGTAGGCGTTTTAGAAGGCTTATCAGAGTGGACCCTGTCGCCCTCCGTTCCTCATTTTCAACATTAGGGTCAACCTTTTTTGGATGCAGGATGTGTTTGATGTGCTTAAATGAAGCGCCAAGGTTTAAAGTCAAAGTTTGCTTGAGTTTGGTGGTTTGAACCGTCCCCTTCTTTGTTTTGGAACATCCAGGCAATTTGCCTCCTTCCGGCCTCTGAATTTCCGGCCCCTCTGTGCATTTGTTTAAAGGTCTGCCTCTCCATTTGCCGTTTTGGAACATCGGCGGCTACCTCGCTCCCGGAAACCTCCGGAGCCCGGCCCCTCCGTGGCCGTTTCTGGGGTTCCGCCTCTCCATCGTCGTTTTGGAACATCTGACGGCTGCCTCCTTCCCGGCCTCTGGAGCCCGGCCCCTCTGTGGCCATTTCCGGGGTTCTTCCTCTCCGTTGCCATTTTGGATCATCCGACGGCTGCCTCCTTCCCTGCCTCCGGATCTCGGCCCCTCCGTGGCCGTTTCTGGGGTTCCGCCTCTCCGTCGCCGTTTTGGAACATCCGACGGCTACCTCCTTCCCGGCCTCCGGAGCCCGGCCCCTCCGTGGCTGTTTCCGGGAGTCCGTCCCTCTTTGGCTGTTTTGAACATCCGGGAGCCTGGCTCCTTCCTGGTTGTTTTGAACATCCGGGAGCCTTCCTTCTTCCTGACTGTTTTGAACATCCGAGAGCCTGCCTCATTCTCGGCTGTTTTGGCTTCCGTCCGCTGTCTACCTTCTGGCTTTCTTCCGCCATCTTTCCGCCCTTTGGCGCTCGCACCCTTGAAGCATGCATTAATGTTTATGGTCCAAATGAGCTCCAAATATGAATATCAATATATTTTGATGATGCATGGATAGATCTAACAGGGAATTGTAAGGTTTGATTGACATTTTCCTTCACTCGTGTATAAATGCACTTATGACACTTCGTGTTTGCAGGAATCAAGAAGTCTTCCGTAGGTTTATCGAAGAGGCCCATTGAGGGAGTTGTCCTACCCCTTTTTCCAGATGATGATGATTTCTAAAGGAGCTTTTTGCCCGAATCAGGGGCCACCGATCCATTGATGCCAATCGTCGATCGACTCGTTTGATCAAAGGAAGAACTCTGCAAACACATCAAGGAAAAGACAATTTTCAGGCAGTTTTAGCTACAGTGAAAAAGGGAAATCGGCTAAATGACAAAATTGCTACAGTAACTGGCACTAGATGACAAAATAGAGAAAAGACAAGGAATGTATTTTTAATTGTTGAATATTGGTGGGTAGGTGAAGCCCTAACTTGTAATGAATCTGAGCCACTCAATACAAATTGAATCCTAGCCATTCATTTGGGCTTTGGAAAACTATAAATAGGGGCTTGCCCCTCATTTGTAAGGGTTGGAGAATTGATGTAAAAACATTTTGCAGCAATAGAAAGCAACATTGCATGATTTATGGGTGTTCCTTTTGAGTTTTCTCTTTATGTATGTATGGTTGACCTTCCATGTTAGTTTTAGTGTTAGTTTCTTGAATGGGAGTGGTGATGGTGTTTGCTGTTTTAGTATTTGATGAACTTCCAGCTCATGCTTTTTGTGGTTCATTGATGATGAATCACTTTGCAAAGCTAGTCTGAGCCTCTCCTTTATTGCTGCAACTTGGTTCAATTACATGTGCATGATGTGCATGTGCAGATTTGAAAATCTGGAGTCCTTAGAAGATTGCACTAGTTTGTGTATTTGTAGGTTTCTCTTGGTCAAGCAAAACTTCGAGTTTAGGAAGTCACATCTGCCTTTAAAGTACCATTGTTCTTGTTCATTAAGTAGCCCAGGATTAGAATAGCTTTCTTAACCCTTCTCCTTTTTTTGTTTTGTTTAATCTTTGGTTAAGAGTAGGATCAAAGCATCACCATGGTAATCAGATGAATTTGATGAGTTTCAACTTGCTATTTTGGTGAATGATACTTGTTCATTCCTTTCAACACTGAGCTGCATTTGCAAACTAACTTCTATGCTTTGCTTAACTCATCAGTAAGACCTTGTGATTCCATTAATCACATCAAACAATTGAGATATTCAAGCCGTGGTTTGACATTAGAGACCTTGGGATGAGTGTTCTGCACTTTGATTGTGGAAATTGATAACTCTGAGGGTAGTGCACCCTCGCATTACCTGTGTTGAAGAAGGTGCCATAAAAACACATCAGCCTTACTATAGCCATGTGCTAGAGTGCCAAAATCCTTTAACTGTTGTTGAATTTTAAGAGCGATGGATTGAAGCCACTACACTGAGTCTTCTAGTGAAATGAAGAAGCGTAGGTTCATGGAGTGTTGATGTTTGGCTACCATTATAAAGTGAGTGTCATGGAGGGGAGCCAGTGGGGTCAAGCATCTAACCATTAGCTAGAGATAAGCATAGCTGGACTTGTCCAAGTGGGAATCCAAAAAATATTGTCTTACACATCCATAGGATTGTACTTATTCTTGGGTTACAAAATGCATTGCTTGTTCGAAAACACCATGGAAACAAACACTTAACATTATCCAAATTTCAAACCCTTTTGAGGACAAATACAATTGACTCAATCCACATGTTATTGCTTGCCCTTGGGAGTCACATCCTTAGAGGTTTCTAAGCATTGGATTATATCTCAATTTGTCTTCTTAAGTAAACAATAGGAAAACCCCTTGCCTTAAGTTCATTAAATTTCCACATAACATATCTTGTGGGGTTTGAAGAAATTAAGACATTGGACATCTTAGTTTGAAATCTAATTGAAGAAAGTGTTTTTGGTAAAATAAAGACATTAAGCAAAGCTAAGAAAAATGAACTTTCATGTGTGTTGAAAACTTTACAATCCCAAAAGCACAAGTCATTGTTTGAAAATCTGAAAATGCATGTCCAAATGAAATCATTTCTTGGTTACAAAGGCCTTTAAGAAGCATATGCATTCTCTTCAATACCTAGATCTAGGCAAACAAAGTGTCCTTTTAGGTTCATCTTAGGATCAAAACATATCAAAATAATTTTTCACCCATCCTCTGTACATCTAAACAAAATCCACCTCATCATCACCTTTTGATAAATCTTGAAATCATCCTTGATACTAGGCTTTATGGAAAAATCCAAACCATCATCAAAATAATTGAGACAAAATCCTTGAGAACATTATCAAAAACACCTTTGGCTAGGTATGTGTAAATGCATCCTTTTGCATATGCTTAGTCAAAGATATCAAAAAATCATCTTGTCTAGCTTAGTGTATGTAGATGAATCCTTCTCCATATGCTTAGTGAAACAATCATCTTGTTTGAATAGGTGTGGGTAGATGCATCCTTCTCCTCACACATATTCAAATTATCATCCTTTGGACAAAGCTATCCCTTAGATCATCATCCAACATCTTAGGATCTTTTTGTTCAAAAATCCAAATCCAAATCAAAAGCATAATCAAAAGTCAAGGACAAAATCTCAAAATCTTAAAATCTCAAAATCCAAAATCAAAATCCAAAAGTCCTAAAAAGCCTAGTGTCTCATTCAAGATTGATCAAAAGTCAAAAGCATCCATACCATTGTCACAACCCCTATTTTTATTATTCGTATTTTACAATGTTTAATTAAAATAATTGTGGTGAAATAAAAGTGCAAAGAAATAAACGAATTAATTATATTTTAATTAAAGATTTTATTTTGTAATTAATTCATAATTCTTATTAATTAGGATAATTATTTTATTTGTAGTTGATAGTTATTTTGTATGCAATTAAATCGTATTTCCTTAATTAATTATTGAGAATAATTACTTTTCAGTTGCAATTAAAAAAGGTAACTCTTCAATTATTTGTGGAGGATAAATATGATATGTAAATTTTTTTTTTTATTTTGATTCTATTTTAAAGATTAGGTTTTTCAAAACTGAAAAGAAAACTTTAAAAAGGAGGAAAATCATCAACGGAAACACACAATAGCTTTCATAAAAATATTCTTTTCTTCTTTGCAAAATATAACTGAAAATGGGCTCCGAAGTAGTTTTATGTACAACACAGCGAAACAAGGATGGAGGGAGAAAGAGGGACAATAGTAAGAAGAGGGAATTCATCTAAAATAAAATTCCAGGTTCTCGAATTCTTTTCCAAGCTTTTTAGTTTTATATGTGAGAATTGATGATTGCATGTGGAAAGATTTACTCTGCTTTTGAAACATTTTCTATATAACATTTGCAAAATTGTACAATAGTGTGCAAGGTTTAAATTGTTGTGCGAAATTTGACATTATGGCTGTACAAATCCATTTTATATATATATATATGTGTGTGTGTGTGTACTCTTCTACTGTAAATTGAATTCTTTTTTATTTTATTTCCAGAATACAAATTTATCCCCAATAAATTCATGGAATGCTATTTCTAATATTATTTTTAGAAACTAAATTTAAGGCTTTAGATTTCAACAATATTACGTATTTACTTATATACATAAATGTATATGCATTCCTGTAAATATATAATATTATTTATATATATGTGTGGTTGAGTATTGAAAACACCTAAGTCAAATCTTGTTGAAACACTGGTTTATGGCTGAATGGGCTATATTGTAGAGAAGGGAAGGCTTTATAACCTTTTCCCCAAGCCAACGCATCCCATAGGGAGATGGTTGCTTGTGGAGGCAGTTGCCCCTCCACAGGCTGCAGCCTGTGGAGTGGACGCTGCCCACCACAGGCAGCGCACCCCCATGAGGAGGGGCAGCGCTCTCACAAACAAATCTTGCTTTGTAAATTTTTATTCCCTTTAGATGCTTGAAAAGGGTGCTTATTACTTATTAAATGCAATAAAATTACATCTACATGCATATATACAGGTGTATGTTGTGTATATATTTTTGGAATATAAAATGAAACCTACTGTGAAATGCATACCTGGGTGTATATTCAATTTTTATAAAAGTATATATATATATATACACATTCATCCAATCAAATTTAAATAAATATCTCACTCTATTAAAATAAAGCTGAAAGTAAGTATGCATGTAGTTGAAATGGAATTATCTCAGTTGGGAATGTAGTTTTCTGTTATCCAGATAAATAATTATATAAATGTATATAAAAATATATAGATATATATATATTTATACATAAATATATATGTAAAAAGGAATAGATATTAAAACCTGACTTGGTATGATAATTACTTCTATTTTAAATTGATAATTTTTTTGTACTAGATTGATTTATTTTTATACAAACATGAGAACGGACAAGCTTTGCTACCTAAAAGTATATATATACACATGTTTCTGATTGGAGAGTATTTCTTTCAAATCTATACAAATCTATTATTTTTAGTTTAAATCACTAAAATTGAGTATTGGATACTTGTGAGCAACTAGAGAAGTGCACATATGCATTTTGTTTCTTTTATCCGTTGTTGAGTAGAGGAATGACTTAAATGAGTTTATGGAGAAATGTTAGACCTGATGTGAAAAGATTGTCTTCTCATGAGTACTTTCTATGCAATCAAATAGCAATCCTTACAAATATAACTCTTTTCCGAAAGAATGCTTGAATTATTGAACCTTGTGCGAATTGTAAGAATTATGCATTATCTACTCTTTTCATTCATTGAACAAAATGGTATGATAAGTTGTAATCCTTGTGTTTCTTTGTAAATCCAAAATATAATATGATGTAAGGCTTTTTCCCTAACATAAACTAGTTTTCTTTTAAATATTAAAATCAATGCTTAATATTTAACTCTAATTTTATCTTTGGATAATAATTACCTAGTTTTCCTTATATGTTATTAATAACGTTCCGCTATCATTTGAGATCGATGGTTTCTTTTCTTTCTCTCCATTTACTTAGTAACTATAGTTGGAAACGTGATGAAGGTAAGATGTTGATAACCCATGATAGTTTCTTGTTATCATATTTTTGCAATGCGTGTCATTCTTGTGAGAAGAAACTAAGTGTTCATATAAGAACATATATTCATATACTTTCACTAGCTTATATATGTTTATTCTAGCTCATTGTTAAACTCTACGAAATAACGAGTTGAAAGGTAAATAATCTGGTTATAATTGCATAGGCATGTGTGCGTTTACCAGTGCGAGGATTATTTTCATAAGCCTTATGTGATTGATCTAATAGTATACTTTTGTGATATTTGAGATGTCAATAGAGGTAAAGTTGTCTTATTAGCAATACTTGGGAGCGATTTATGATAGTGTAGACAATACCCTAACTTCTTATGCAAGGATGTTGCATTGGGGAAACATGAAAATGCTACTTGTAGATGTATGTAACTTGTAAAGGAACTGCAATAGGTTCCTTGTGGTATTGAAATATGTAATGAATGGTCATTGCCCATGAGGCATCTTGTAACCATTGAAACTTTGTAGCCAGTAAGGCTTTGCCAGTGAGACATTTCGTTAAGCCAATGCGGCACTTTTATGAGTGGTTTTTCACCCCTACAAGGGTTTTCCACTTAGGAAATTATTGTGTAATGGTGAGTTTGTGGATGTATTGATGATATTGTTGTTTCCCCTAATTTGCTTTCAGTATTTAAATTTATGTTTCTTAGGTAACTAAGCCTTTTTGGTTGATGTGGTAAAGGTAGGAGCTTGTGTTGATATACATATTAATTCATTAATGTATGTAGTTGCTTTGAAATGGTAATGAAATAATTTATATGTATTGAGTATCTCTAATGTACTTGCCTTTGAGTGCACATGGTTTTAAATATTATGCATGCTATCTCTTTTATGTTCTTGTGAAGTTCAATGATCAGTGTAAATTATGTATTGTGGAAGGTGTAAGTTTATCAAGCGTTACATTTGGTATCAGAGCACTCAGGTTCAACACTCGAACCTTGAGTCTATTGTGCGTAGGTTGTATAGTATATGAACTTGTTGAAGTAAATAAAGAACCCTAGTTGTGGGTGAAGATTATTTTGATGAGTTGGTGATTCTTGGATGGTTAGCTTGAATTAATTAGAATTTTCAGCGCAGTTTGATCATTGAGAGAACTCTAGAGGTGTAAGACCTCTCTGCCTTAAGTGTGTTTTCATAAGATACTTTGTGAGAGTGATGGAATGGAGAATTAAAAAGGGTGAATGATGAAGTAAGATGAATAGATATACTTGAACCGATAGGGATCAGATAAGGTGACAACCTATGAATGATGAGGTGGCAGTAAAAAAGAGTTCATAAGAGAAGTATATTGTGAAGAGAGATCTTCGTGATGACTTAAAGGATGAATGAGTCAGTAAGATACAAGGGGAAGAATAAAAGGAGAACTTTCCAATGAGAGGAAGAAGGAAGAACCCTTGTGTAGTAAATAAAGTTGTTGATAATGGATAAATATTAGTTGAGCCTTCTTGAGGAAAGGGAAACCTAAGATGGAAGTTTTAAAGACAAGTTGATTGTTAAGCAACGTCTTATTCCTACAGAAATTGGATTTGATAGAATCCACAAGATCTTTAGAAAGTGCAAGGTTTTGAGGTCTTGAGAATCTTCATTGGTAACTTATGATAGAAATTGAAATGATAAATAACTTCATTTATCTATCAGACAAAGTAAGAAGTGATTGATGTGATTGAATCGTGTAAGCTTGTGCAATGATGCACTTATTGTGCTCCGTAAATGACACATCTATATGGATGATTGCATTCATAGCATATAATATTTGTTTCCATAATTATATTTATATGTATACTTAAATGTGAAATATACACTATTCTTATACTAATGCGAGTAATGCATATTTCATATTATTGTTGTTCTTGTGTGAGTGATGCACTAGAGCAAGTTCTTGATTTCTTTGTGTGGATAAAACACTTGAGTAATTATTTCATTTTGCATTTGTGTGTGGGATACACTTTTCATACTCATTGTGTTTAGTAGATCGAGTAATGATCATTATGAATGCACTACTATAATTTATGCATATATCACCTTGTGTGTGAGCAATGCACTTGTGAGTGAGATCCACTTATCATAATTCATTTTATGAAAACTTGAATGAGTAATGTACATTGTGTACAAGACATGTTCCATATTTGTGCGAGTGAGGCACTATAGGTAAATTATGTATTCATACCCTGGGTGAGTTAGGCACCAAAGGTTATGTATTGTTTACTGTATCATTGAAATAGATGATTTGTAACACCCTTATTGGTGTATGTACATTGACAATGTTGTATGAAATTTCTTGAGCCTTTATGGATAATTCATGGAATACATGTTATCGATATACATTTTATGTTATGAATGTACCTTTATCTCCTTACTTGAAAGTGTGGTGTGTGATAAATTTGTAAGCTTACCTTCCGGGACAGGATGCCGAATGTGGATTAACAAAGAAGGTGATCTTATTTTCCAAGATCAACCAAATTTTCTTCTATATATGCTTTGGCCAAAGCAAGTTGTATCGTTGAAATAGACGGATAATGAATGCCTAGAATCTATTTATATATATATGTTTCTCTGCCACATCCTGTATGCAAGAAATATGTTCATTCTAGTATAAGAGTGCATATAAGGCATCAGGCATGCATCGAGAGTTTCCCCCCTGCCCTATTATTATTGGTTTCTAGGCGCCTCATGCAGGGTCGAGTGTTCTTCGAGTTAGGAAGAACCCCGAGGAAGTGTTATGCTTCATGGTTGGGTGGGAAAAGCACCTTAACCATGCTTTGACCTTCAGCTTGCGGAAGACCATTTAGTTATGGCAACTAAAGCTTGATTAAATGTTATATTTTCCTTATGAAATTCTGAAACTAGGATGTGTATCATTGCATGGATCAATGTATGACTTGATATAATGCACTTCTCTTGAGTGCACTCTTGTTGCATTTGTAAAAGTAACTATTTGAATCAGTAATGAGATCCTATTGATCTTTTTATCTTTCATTCTATTAATCAAAAGGAATCTACCTAAATGTAACCGGTTTGCATTTTCTAATTACTGAGACTTTTCTTTTCTTTTTATTAGTGTTTGCATTTACTAATGATGATAACAGGTAGTATGGGATGCTTGTTATTCATCATAAAGGTAAATATTCTGATGTCTCATGCGAGTAGGCATATTGACAAAATGATCATAATTGCTTTCCTTCGATCAGTAAATATCTTTGAATGTGAAAAGATTTGCATAAGATAGAAGATTGTAAGAAGTAAATGAGGTAGATGCATGCTTTTACTAGATAAGGAAAATAGAGTGAATTGATGAATCCATAAGATACTAATGAGGTGAGAAAGTTTGTGAATTCTAGCCACAGGAAGTTTTGTTATGAACAACTAGGTGTTGAAGTAAACGATATTCTTGGCAGGAGGGTTGTTTTCGACATTAAGGTTAAACAAAGTAGAGAGGTATGAATTTTTTTTTTATGTTTTTGACTTTGACTAACCAAGAGTGGAGTGATAGTCAGAGACTTCAAAGTTTATGTATGACATAACATTACTTGATTGTTGCTTGTATGATGCACTAGCATTGGTAGGAGTGGTGTGATTCGTAAACATACTAACATATTAACGATGTACTTGCGCATGTGGAGATATAACATGTATGTTGATTATATGTATTAGTTCAATTACTGTTGTTTTTGATTCATGTATATTGATGATCTTGGATCATAAATGATTCTCTATATGAGAATCTTTTTGTAAAGACAATATACCTTGGTGAATTGAGAACGTGTGTCGGCAGTATATAAACACACAAGACTATCAATCGTAAAAAAAAAAAAAAAGTATGTGAACAAATTTTATATGTAGTCCTACATACTTATGATCAAGTTGTGACCTATTTTAAAACTATTCATATATACAAGTCATAATCTTTTTCTTTGCAATATTTGATCCTTCCATGAGATACTGACATTTGAATGAGATAGAATTAGCACAACTGTGTATAAGAAAAGATAGGAATATCAAAGAGGAATCATGAGCAACTGGACCAGCCTATCAAACCACAAGGGTATGGTAAGAATAGTTATACAAGTGCATGAATATGATTTGGAAGTTAAGAAAATATTCAAAATTGATTCTTTTACTTAAGCATTGGGATGATTAAATCTTATGAAGATGAGAAGAAATTTTCAGAAGAATTTTTTTTTTTTTTTTGGAATTTGAATGGGTACTAATGTGGACTAAAGTGCAATGTTGTCATAGAAAGACCACTACCATCACAATGGAGAGAACATTGTTGAGTAGAGGTAACAAGACATCGAGACGATGTCTTTTCCTAAGTGGGGTAGGATATCACAACCCTTATTTTTATTATTCGTATTTTACAATGTTTAATTAAAATAATTGTGGTGAAATAAAAGTGCAAAGAAATAAACAAATTAATTATATTTTAATTAAAGATTTTATTTTGCAATTAATTGATAATTCTTATTAATTAGGATAATTATTTTATTTGTAGTTGATAGTTATTTTGTATCCAATTAAATGGTATTTCCATAATTAATTATTGAGAATAATTACTTTTCAGTTGCAATTAAAAAAGGTAATTCTTCAATTATTTGTGGAGGATAAATATGATGCGTAAAAAGAAATTTTATTTTTATTCTATTTTAAAGATTAGGTTTTTCAAAAACTGAAAAGAAAACTTTAAAAAGGAGGAAAATCATCAACGGAAACACAATTTAGCTTTAATAAAAATATTATTTTCTTCTTTGCAAAATATAACTGAAAATGGGCTCCGAAGTAGTTTTATGTATAGCACAGCGAAACAAGGACGGAGGGAGAAAGAGGGACAACAGTAAGAAGAGGGAATTCATCTAAAAGAAAATTCTAGGTTCTCGAATTCTTTTCCAAGCATTTTAGTTTTATATGTGAGAATTAATGATTGCATGTGGAAAGATTTACTCTTCTTTTGAAACCTTTTCTATATAACATTTGCAAAATTGTACAATAGTGTGCAAGGTTTAAATTGTTGTGCGAAATTCGACATTATGGCTGTACAAATCCATGTTATATATATATATATGTGTGTACTCTGCTACTGTAAATTGAATTCTTTTTATTTTATTTCTAGAATACAAATTTATCCCCAATAAATTGATGGAATGCTAAAATATTTCTAATATTATAAATTGTTCTTTTTTAGAAACTAAATTTAAGGCTTCAGGTTTCAGCAATATTACGTCTTTACTTATATACATAACCGTATATGCATTCCTATAAATATATAATATTATTTATATATATGTGTGGTTGAGTATTGAAAACACCTGAGTCGAATCTTGCTGAAACACTGGTTTATGGCTGAATGGGCTATATTGTAGAGAAGGGAAGGCTTTATAACCTTTCCCCCCAAGCCAACGCATCCCATAGGGAGATGGCTACTTGTGGAGCCAGTCCCCCCTCCATAGGTTGTAGCCTGTGGAGTGGGCACTGCCCACCACAGGCAGCGCACCCCCATGAGGAGGGGCAACACTCTCACAAACAAATCTTGCTTTGTAAATTTTTGTTCCCTTTAGATGCTTGAAAAGGTGCTTATTACTTATTAAATGCAATAAAATTACATCTACATGCATATATAGGCGTATGCTATGTATATATTTTTGGAATATAAAATGAAACCTACTGTGAAATGCATACTTGGGTGTATATTCAATTTTTATAAAAGTATATATATATATATATATACACATTCAACCAATCGAATTTAAATAAATATCTCACTCCATTAAAATAAATCTGAAAGTAAGTATGCCTGTAGTTGCAATTAGAACGAGTAGTTGAAATGGAATTATCTCAGCTGGGAATGTAATTTTTCTATTATCCAGATAAATAATTATATAAATGTATATAAAAATATATAAAGATATATATATATTTATACATAAATATATATGTAAAAAGGAATAGATATTAAAACCTGACTTGGTATGATAATTACTTATGTTTTAGATTGATAATTTTTCTGTAGTAGATTGATTTATTTTTATACAAACATGAGAACGGACAAGCTTTGCTACCTAAAAGTATATATATACACATGTTTCTGATTGGAGAGTATTTCTTTCAAATCTATACAAATCTATTATTTTTAGTTTAAATCACTAAAATTGAGTATTGGATACATGTGAGCAACTAGAGAAGTGCACATATGCATTTATTTTCTTTTATCCGTTGTTGAGTAGAGGAATGACTTAAATGAGTTTATGGAGAAATGTTAGACCTGATGTGAAAAAAAAATGTCTTCTCATGAGTACTTTATATGCAATCAAATAGCGATCCTTACAAATATAACTCTTTTCCGAAAGAATGCTTGAATTATTGACCCTTGTGCGAATTGTAAGAATTATGCATTACCTACTCTTTTATCTACTCTTTTCATTCATTGAACAAAATGGTATGATAAGTTGTATTCCTTGTGTTGCTTTGTGAATCCAAAATACAATATGATGTAAGGCTTTTTCCCTAACATAAACTAGTTTTCTTTTAAATATTAAAATCAATGCTTAATATTTAACTCTAATTTTATCTTTGGATAGTAGTTACCTACCTTTCCTTATATGTTATTAATAGCATTCCGCTGTCATTTGAGATCGATGGTTTTTTTCTTTCTCTCCATTTACTTAATAACTATAGTTGGAAACGTGATGAAGGAAAGATGTTGATAACCCATGATAGTTTCTTGTTATCATCTTTTTGCAACGCGTGTCAGTCTTGTGAGAAGAAACTAAGTGTTCATATAAGAATATATATTCATATTCTTTCACTAGCTTATATATGCTTATTCTAGCTCATTGTTAAACTCTCTACGAAATAATGAGTTTAAAGGTAAATAATCTGGTTATAATTGCATAGGCATGTGTGCGTTTAGTAGTGCTAGGATTATTTTCATAAGCCTTATGTGATTGATCTAATATTATACTTTTGTGATATTTGAGAAGTCAGTAGAGGTAAAGTTGTCTTATTAGCAATATTTGGGAGCTATTTATGATAGTGTAGACAATACCCCAACTTCTTATGCAAGGATGTTGCATTGGAGAAACATGAAAATGCTACTTGTAGATATATGTAACTTGTAAAGGAACTGCAATAGGTTCCTTGTGGTATTGAAATATGTAATGAATGGTCATTGCCCATGAGGCATCTTGTAACCATTGAAACTTTGTAGCCAGTAAGGCTTTTCCAGTGAGACATTTCATTAAGCCAATGCGGCACTTTTGCAAGTGGTTTTTCACCCCTACAAGGGTTTTCCACTCAAGAAATTATTGTGTAATGGTGTGTTTGTGGATGTATTGATGATATTGTTGTTTCCCCTAATTTTCTTTCAGTATTTAAATTTATGTTTCTTAGGTAACTAAGCCTTTTTGGTTGATGTGGTAAAGGTAGGACCTTGTGTTGATATACATATTAATTCATTAATGTATGTAGTTGCTTTGAAATGATAATGAATTAATTTATATGTATTGAGTATCTCTAATGAACTTGCCTTTGAGTGCACATGGTTATAAATATTATGCATGTTATCTCTTTTCCGTTCTTGTGAAGTGCAATGATCAATGTAAATTATGTATTGTGGAAGGTGTAAGTTTATCAAGCGTTACAGTTTCCAACAATTGGTATCAGAGCAAGTCCCTTGGAATAATTTTAACAACTTGGGGTGATCCAGGATGGCAACTTGTAAGAAGGATAGTCCAATATTTTATAGAAAAAATTACTCTCTGTGGAAGATTCCAATGGAGTGTCATCTGAGATGCATTGGTGAACCCTACTAGAGCATTACAAGTAATAGGTATGTTATTCCACAGTATGGTCCTACTACTATTACTGAGATTAGAGATGTTGAGTACAACATCAGGGCTAAGGAAGCATTGTTGAGTGCTTTGACTGATACTGAGATTACAAACGTCATGGATCTAACGACTGCTTATGAGATCTGGAAAAAGTTAGAAACTTTGTATGAAGGTGATACTAATGTGAAGATTTCTAAGCTACAAAATCTGAAAGGGAAATATGAAATGTTGAGAATAGGTGATGATGAGAACACTGCTACTTTCATGCGAAGAGTGAATGAACTTGTGTGTGGAATTAGATGTGCTAGTGGACAGTTGGACGAATCAATTTTTTTGCTAAAGTGCTTAGATCCTTGCCTACTTCATATAAATTCAAAGCTAGTGCTATTGAAGAGCTCTAGACTGTAACAAATGTAACAACAGATATTTCGATAGGTAAGCTTACTTCTTTTGAGTTGAGTGAATTTGGTGATGCCCTTCCTAAGGTAGAATCTGCATTCAAGGACACTACTTCCAGAAGAGATAAACATAGATATGATCCAGGTGAAATTTCATCTAGAAAGACATTCAAGTATGAGGATGAAATAAGATAGATTGAAGAAGAAGAAAGAGAGCTAGAAGAGCTGGAAGCACTTATTGTCAAAAGAGTACCGAGAGGAAAAGGTAAGTATGAAGGAAATTTTCCTCTTAAATGTTTTTCTTGCAATAAGATAGCTCATTTTGCATCAAGGTGTCCGAAAAGAGCTTCTAAGCCAAGACATAACAAGCCTAAATTTCAAAAGAAGTGTTACTATGTTGCTGATGAAGGTGTAGCAGATGATGAATCTAATAAAGGAAATGGAAGTGAGGAAAAATGGGTATTTATTGCTATCAAGGAAAATAATCATGTGTCTACTGAATCTGCTAGTTGTACAAATGTGGAGAAAGCCCTAGTTGCTCGAGTTGAAGAGAAAGATGAATCGATAATTGATAGTGGATGTTCACATCATATGACATGAGATAAAAGTAAGTTTGTGAGATTGGAAAAGTATGATGGTGGTGTTGTGAGATTTGGTGATGATAAATTTGGTGTGATCCATGGAAGAGGATGCATTTCTCTTAATGGTAAGCATAATACTAATGATGTCCTGTATGTGGAAGGTTTGAAGAATAATCTTTTAAGTGTTGGAAAAATGGTAGATAAGGGATAAAATCTTCAGTTCAAGGATGGAAAGTGCAGAATATTGGGAAGTTCTAGAAATGTAATTGCATCAAGTACAAAAAACTAAAGGTAATATCTTTCACCTAAGTGCTACTACTAAAAGTTGTTTGATTGCTCAAGTTGATGAAAGTTGGTTGTGGCATAAGAGAATGTGTCATGTTAACTTTAATAATATTGTCAAGATAAGTTATACTAAGGTTGTGAGAGATCTTCCTAAGTTGGTGAAACCTACTAATGCCATATTCAAGGAATGTCAGTTAGGAAAGAAAACTACAATTTCATTTTTGAGAAAACAACATTCTTCAAATGAATTGTTGGAACTTGTGCATATTGATCTGTGTGGTCCTTCTAGAGTCAGAAGTTTACAAGGTTACAA
The DNA here is from genome assembly GCA_007258455.2 of Sequoia sempervirens. NCBI lineage: Eukaryota > Viridiplantae > Streptophyta > Pinopsida > Cupressales > Cupressaceae > Sequoia > Sequoia sempervirens. Next base: position 81,734,278 of record VDFB02256132.1, on the reverse strand, counting down.
GTATTTCAAGTTGCTTATTGATGATTATTCTAGAATGATGTGGGTTACTTTCTTAAGGGAGAAATCTGAACCTCTGGAAAAGTTCAAGATCTTAAAGGCTATGGTTGAGACAGAGACAGGTTAGAAGATTAAATATCTGAGATCAGATAGAGGCGGTAAATTCACTTCCAGTGAGTTTAATTTTTTTCATGAAAAACATGGGATAAGGAGACAATTATCTGCCCTGTAGACCCCTCAGCAAAATGGAGTTATGGAAAGGAAGAACAAGACTATTCAATATACTACTAGAACTATGATGTTGGAAGGAAATTTTCCTCATATCTTCTGGAGAGAATTTGTGAGTACTACTATGCACACTCTCAACTGGATACAAATCAAAGGAGATACTACTAAGGTGTATGTGCAAGATCATGATGGGCCAAAAAGTGGCAATATGATGGGTATGTGGTTGACGACTATTTTTTACCCAAAATTGATGAAACGAAAAGGATTTTTAAAGGAGATTCTCAATTTTCCACTAATATAAATTATGCTTTACTTTGAATTTAATAAGTAATTATTATTCATTTTCTATTAAAATTACGACTAAAGTATTGATTGATAGGCTGATTGAAAAACATCTATAGCTTTCAGACGGTATCACATTTTTTGAATCCAAAACATGAGTCACATTGTATGCTTCACATACTATAGGATAAAAAAAGAAAAAATGGATTTCATGAAGTTTTGACCAAGTTAAGGTGGTCAGACATATGATTTTTTATATTTTTTAAAAAGTTGTAATAAAAATTCATAATTAATTATTTACTTGGAAAAAAATTACAAAAATATACATCACATCTGGCATGAATCCTCTATTTATATCTAAAATATTATCATTTTATTGTAGCTAGGTGGTCAAACAGACACCTACTTCTTATTTTTTCCTTGAAATTCAAGTACTATTGCATTGAAATTTCAAATTTTCACCAAATAGATTTTTCTTTTTAAACAAACCTATTAGTTTAGAAACTACATTCAATTTGTTATAGATTCTATTCTTACATATTTTTGAAATAATATAGATAACTTATTCAAATTTTTATGTCAAGTTTCCTAACTCTGATTTTTCTTAATTTTTTGCCACTTAAGGGCCTATTTTTTCCATGATGATCCTAGACATACCCTAAGACCCCTTTTGACTAGTCATAAGCCTACTGTTAGATATTTCAAGATCTTTGGAAGCAAATGTTATATCAAAAGAGATGAAGATATAGTAAAGTTTGATGCTAGGAGTGATGAAGGTATCTTTCTAGGTTATTCTACTAAAAGTAAGGCCTACCAGTGCTACAATAAGAGATTGAGGAAAATGGTTGAAAGTGAAAATTTCAAGGTTGATGAAGACATAGCTACACCATCTAGAACCTATGGATATGATTCTAATAATCAAAATGATAGTACAAATAAAGGAAAACAAGTTCAGACTTCAAATCAAGTTCAAATCATTCTGGTGAATCAACAAGATCAAGAGGAAGGAGAAAATAGTGAAAGTGCGGGAGAGAGAACACAAGAGCCTGAAGTTCAAGAACATCCTAAGACTCTGAGGTATGTAAGATTGAATCATTCAGATCATATCATAGGTGATAAGAACAAAGGTGTCTAGACTAGGAGAAAGATTACAGAAGAGTATTGTTTGATTTCAAAGACTGAGCTTACTAGTGTGAATGAAGCATGTAAAGAGGAACATTAGATACAAGCAATGAAAGAAGAGCTACAACAAATTGAGAATAATGATACATGGATTCTTGCTCCTAGACCTAAGGATAAAAATTTAATTGGAACTAAATGGGTCTTTAGAAAAAAACTGAATGAGCAAGGTGAAGTGGTTAGAAACAAAGCAAGATTGGTATGTAAAGGATATTCCTAGATGGAAGGAATTGCTTTTGAAGAGACTTTCTCCCTTGTTGCTAGAATTGAATTTGTGAGATTGTTTCTTGCTTATGCTACTTACAAAACTATAAGGTTTATCAGATGGGTGTCAAGTCAGCTTTTCTAAATGGCGAGTTGGAAGAAAAGGTGTATGTTGAGCAACCAGACAGATTTCAATTGACTAATCAGGGAGATATGGTTTATCGATTAAAGAAATCATTGTATGGACATAAGCAAGCCCCTAGAGCTTGGTATGCCAGATTGGATAAGTATTTACTAAAGCTTGGATTTAACAAAGGTACCGCTGATAGTAATCTATATTTCAAGATTGATCATGATACAGATTTGATTGTGGAAGTCTTTGTTGATGATATCATTTTTAGAGGAGATGATAGTTTGTGCATGAAGTTTGTCGATGAGATGCAGAGTGAATTTAAGATGTCAATGATTGGTGAGATGAAATTATTTTTGGGATTGTAAATTACTCAGTTGGATAAAGGGATCTTTATATCTCAGTCCAAGTATGTGAAAGAATTGTTGAAGTTTGGTATAGAAGATTCTAAGCTAGTTGGTACACCCATGGTGACCAGATGTAAGTTGACAACAGAAGATGAATCTCTAAAAGAAAATAAAACTAGATATAGATCAATGATTGGTGGATTGTTGTATTTAACTCAAACTAGACTTGATATCATGAATGTTATATGTATTGTTGCAATATTTCAAGCTGATCCTAAGGAATCTCATGTGACTGTTGTGAAGAGAATTTTCAGATACTTGAAGGGGACAGTTGACTTTGGCCTATGGTATCCTAAAGATGATGATCTTACTTTGAGTGTCTTTACTGATGTTGATTGGGTAGGAGATGTGAATGATAGGAAAAGTACTAGTGGTGGTGCATTTTTCTTGGGAAAGAAGTTGATTTCATGGTTAAGTAAAAAGTAGAATTCCATTTCTTTATCCACTACAGAGACAGACTACATTGTTGCCACTAACAATTGTACTTAAGTATTATGGATGAAACAGATGTTGAAGGATATCAAAGTTGTGTATAATGATCCTATAGCTATATTATGTGATAATTCAAATGCCATATATCTATCAAGTTTCACTTTTTGAGAGAGAAGGTTTCGGTGTTGCATTCTAAGACCAAGCATATATCTATCAAGTTTCACTTTTTGAGAGAGAAGGTGAGTGAAAAGGAAATAATATTGGAGGGTATGTGTAGGATCATGATGGGCCAAAAAGTGGCGATATGATGGGTATGTGTAGGTTATGTGGCTTACGACTTTTTTTTTGCCTGGGTAAATCGATGAAACAAAAAGGGTTTCCTAAAGGAGATTCTGCCCAATTAATATAATTATGCTTATTTTTAATTTAATAAAATTATTATTCTTTTTCTGCTTGAATTGTCTTCTACCATAGGTCGACCGAAAAACATACTTCATAGCTCAAGATCACATTGCTGAACTAAAACATATCACATTCTATGTTTCAAATACTATAGGATTAAAAAAAAATGAATTTCATGAAGTTTTGACCAAGTTAAGGTGGTTAGACATACGAGTTTTTATATTTTTAAAAATTTGTACTAAAAAATTCATAATTAATTATTTACTTAGAAAAAAATTACAAAAAAATATTCATCACATGAGGACATGAATCCTCTACTTA
>VDFB02256132.1:81681335-81730596 GCA_007258455.2 Sequoia sempervirens | reverse complement strand
CTTTTCTACTATTTCAACAAAGGAGGTGCAATAGTGAACTCTTAGGTCACTTCTCAATTTTGAATTAAGGTTTTCTAGGAATATGGTGACCTTTTTCTATTTGGGTGTTTCAACTGGACATTGACTAGCTAAGCTTCGCCACCGTTGAAAGAAAATAATAAAGTTTTTTCCTTCCTCTTGTGTGGTATGACATAAACTATCTATTGAGATTTCATTGTCAACATTAAAGGTGAAATGTTCAATAATTTTTTTGGCTAGTTCACCCAATGTTCTTATGCCAGTTGGGAGTTTACAAAACCATTCGAGTGTTATACCAGTAAGGCTTCATGGAAAAGGTCTCATGAGATACGTAGGCCTAAATTTGATGTCTATGCAATGTTTGGTAAATTCCATTATGTGTTCAAGAGTGTTACACCTCCCATTGTACTTTGGAAAGTTTGGTATAACATATCCATGCAGGAAGGGTGCCATGTATAAATTTTTTTCAAAGGGAAATAGACATAAGTCTTGTGTTGTGTATGCCATTTTGGTTGTCATTTGCATGTTTTCCATTTTTTGTTGAAGGGATATCACTTGTGTTTGCAAGACATCCACTTGTGTATTGTTTGGGTCTACATGGCCACGTTGTAATCCAACACTATGTGATGGGTTTTGATTTAATGTGTGGGTGTAGGATGAATTTTGGTTTTGAAAATGGGATGTATATGTCATGTTTTGAGTTGGTATGTTTTGGGTGGGAATGTATTGTGTTGGAATGTTTTAGGTAGGTATGTTTTGGGTTGGAATGTTTTGGGTTGGAATTTTTTGAGTTGGAATGTTTTAGGTAGGAATGTTTTGGGTTGGAATATTTTGAGTCGAAATGTTTTGGGTTGGAATGTGTTGGGTAGGAATGTGTTGGGTAGGAATGTTTTGGGTTGGAATGTTTTGAGTCAAAATGTTTTTAGTTGGAATGTGTATGTTATGGAATTCATTGGATGAGCTTGCAAGGATATGAACATGTGGGTTACCTTGTGTGTTTGGTATAGTCGTTTTAGTGTTAAGGACAATTTTAGTTGTGTCATGTAATCCTAATGGGTTTGATGATGAATATCATATGGTAAGTGATGTGCCTTGTGTCATTCCTTGGGTGTCAAATAAGGATGTATGGATTTTAGTTGCATCTCTTATGGAATAGATGTGGTGTTCCCTTGAGTTTGGCTATTAGGTGTGGGTGTGGATTGTATGGTACTTATGTCAAACCCAGGGGGAGTGTGGAACCTTTTGTCAAGAGTTTTTCTAGGTAATGTTGGTTGTCTTATGCCAATTAGTCATCTATAAAGGAAGAAAATTTAGGATCTTGTGAGGTGGATTCTATGTATTCTACCATAATATGTCTGTTTTGGTCTCTAGTGACAATTTTTTTTAATAGTGACTTGTATGATTTGGGAGACCCTTGTGAGGAACTTTCAAATGGGTTGATAAAGTCCTTGTCTGTTGGGAAAGCCATCTCGTCTTCTCATTTATTTTCCAACCTAGTTTTGACTATGTAAGACTTGCAAGATGTATTGTTTGTGATATGGTATGACTATGCAAATACTATGTCTAAGGATGACCAAGGTACATGCCTAAAACCAAGGTTATGCAACTATATTTTTTTTTTGGATTTTTGGATTTTTTGAGGTATAGTATGCCTAAGGATGATAACCAACTATGGATTCAAAGTGAAAAAATGTCAAGATCTCAAATGTAAGTGTCACAATGAGGTCCAAAGTAGGGTAATTCCAATGTAAGCAAAATTCAAGTGTAATGGAAATGATCTAGAAATGAGACTAAAAGTACTATCCTATGAGGAAACCAAAGGTAAGATTGCTCAACTAAAGCAAGAGGACCATGGACACCAATTTGGGTTGCCAAGAATTCAATGGTAATGGTGAATAAGTGATTTTTTTTGATAAAGGTGACCTTCAAACTAGCATTGGGAGTTGAGGAATAACTTAGGTTTCAAAAGGACTAAAATGATGGAGGATGGTGAAATCAATGCAACTTTAATTTGGTCTATATGGACTGATCTTAAGTTTTCTAAGGTTCCCACCAAGGTCTATGCAAGCTAAAAGGTAAGTCAATGCTTTTTCTATTATGGATGCAAGGTATATAATGGTAACTAAATGATCAAATGCTAAATGAAAAGCTTGCAAGTCTATACATGAAAACTCTGGTTATGCTCAGGACTGATTAAAGAGAGTTTTTGTTTCAGTTTTGGTCTCAAATTTTTTTCTTAGGAATTTGTGGCTTAGGACAATTAATTGTGGTCTATAGAATTGTTGGTTGGAGCTAAGATTTGTCAATTGTTGTTTACAACAATTGTCATTGTGGTTCAAGACAGTTAGTTGTAGTTCACTATATACTGGTTTGAGTTTTAGTTGAATTTTGTCAAACGTTTGATATGAAATGTGAAATCAAACTTTGGAAAACACTCTAAAAAAAAATGTTTTTCTCTTTTCTGAATGTTGAAATGTGTAAAAGACACTTCCAAACACACTTTACAACCTATGACTTCAAAAGGATACCACCTACTAGATCCCCACTCATATTTCTCCAACCGCTTAAACAAGGTGGACAACTAGAGACTTGATGGCACAAGCTCCCCCTTATAGTGCACTCACTTCTCAAGCTCACTAAGTCTCAATTCCCCACAAGGAGGAATTCCTATCTCTACACAATGCTTAGTGAAGACGTGAGGTTGCTTCACAACGACCGTTGTTGTGCTAGCAAGCGAAAGGTATTTTGGCCACTACAACTTAGTGAATACTCAGGGACACAGCTCCCCGCTAGTGTCGAACAAGCCACTTAAGGCTTTAATCACTCTACTAGGGGCTCTTATACCTTTAAAATAAAAGGTAGGTACCTGGTTTCAAGTGTCACTATACGACAAAGGAAAATCCTGCTGTGAGAACTTGACAGTTTAGTCTTATCCTTTTGTATACTGGCTTGAGTGAAAAATTGAGTGGAGTCATTCCCTCTTTCAAGGCTGGCCCCTCTAAAGGTAACAAAATCAAGACAAAGACGATGGTTTTGATCACCCAAGATTGCACAAAGCACAAGCAGAGTGCATACACAGACATCTTTTCCTCACACTTGCATGAGGTTCAGTTTAATTCCAAAATAAAAATGTGTGGGTGGCAAAGCAATAATCCCTAAGTTCCTTTAACTCTCGAGATCGCTATGAGGCATAAGAGAAGTATATATGCACTAAGAAATCACTACCATACTACAAAACATGCCAATAAATTATTCATTTAAGGCACCAAATGAAATGTATTCCAAGCTATAAAAACAATCAATTTTAAAAACCAAGCCTTTGGCGAACATCTTGCATCATATTTCATTAGTAATGTCAAATTTAAGTCTTCAATAAATGAGAGTTTTAGATTTTTTTTTTTTCAATTCTCTGGCATGCGAACCTACAAAAGAAACCATCTTAACTAAGTTAGCCTTAAAATTAAAAAGAAACCAAAACATAAAAAGACACTAATCTAAAATTTAATAAGAACAATTAATCAAAATCTAAATTAATCTAATTAACTAATTTAAATTAAACTAAAAAATTGAACTAACTTAAAATATAAATTAAATTAGAAACCTAAATTATCAATCCAATTAGAATTCTAAAAATCCAATTAAAGAATAATTAAAATCTAAAAATCTAATTAAAAACTAGTTAAAAATCTTAAAAAAAATCTAACTAAAAGCTAATATAAAGAAAAGAGCTAATTTAAAAATATGAAATAAAAAGACTATACTAAATCTAACTCTAAATTACAACTAAATCAAATCTAATTTGAATCTAATGTTCAATCCAAAGTAAATATAAATTAAATATAATTAAATCCTGAAATAGTAAATCTTAGACTTAAATCTAAAATTTAAATTAAATCTAAACTAGAAAAACCTAAATCTTAAATCTAAAATCCAAATTTAACTTAAATCTAGATTAACTGTTAGAATTATTTAAAGATGATTAAAATTTCCTCTCTTAGATCCTATCATAGCCTACAGAGGTTGATTTGCAAATTTGAATAAGTGAAATGACATCCAAAAATGAAGTGCGGGCCTATGTGGCTAAGAATGCCTCTTATGGCCTACAAACACCTCAAATTTCCATGCAACAGGTGAGAAAAATAGCTCCAAATAGAATGGTGCATAAGGTAGGTGAGCATGGGCTCAAATTAGTGTCAATTTCCCCCTACAACTCAGGTGCGATGTGGTCGAAGTGGAGAGTGGGGCTAAACCAATGGCTCGAAATGGTGGTGATTGGAGGTCAAGGGAGACCAAATGGTGGTGGTAGAGTGTGAGGAACATGTTGACGAGGAAGGAAATAAAGCCAAAGTTGTAACAAGAGTTCACCTGCGACCACAAAATTAAACCTACAACCAAGACATTAATAACAACGAATCCATATCAAAACAAAATCAAAGCCTTAAAATTTCACACAGGGTGGATTAGCCACAAAAACCATGAAAACAAGGGATCCAAAAACCAATCATGCCAAATATTGGGTTCACCAAATGTAGCACAGGGAAAATTAGAAGTTAGCAACCAAACAACATGAATAAACTAAACCATAGCTAGTAATTAAGCACAAAGGAGTAAAAAGCATAAACCAAAGAACGATCTCACCAAAAAAATTTCATGTAGTCCATGATTAATCTTCATTGCACTTCTCCATTTTTTTATATAATAAATGCCCTCAGATTTCTCTCAAGTATGTAAGTATGACCTAATCATAATGTCTAGGAAAAATATTGAAGATTTCTAAATAGCTATGGATGAACTAAGCAAGATAGGAAAAGAGTGGAAGACATCCAAGATTTTTAAGATGAAGAAATGACGGCGATAGATCCTTTTTATAGGAAAGCCAATTTCGAATGAAAGGTTGAGATCGAGAGATAATTAATCGATGGTCAAGATTAAAAAGATGAGGCATGGGATAAGATTAGGCCTAAATTAGAGCAAGTGATAAATATTGAATGGTGGAGATTAAATTAAGGATAATTTAATCAACGAAAGAGGTTGGTCGAGAAAAGATGGATAAGGATTTTGATGAAGAAGATAAGATTGACACAAAAAAAGCGATCTGTTAGAGAAAATCAAATCTTATCTCATATGAGTGACCAATAACTAATTAGATAATAAATATATTATCTAATTATAGAGGAATATGATAAGGAGAAATAATTTTGAATTAAATAATAATAATTCAATTCAAAATTCGGGATATTGGACCAAATTAAATAAATAAATATTTATTTAATTAAAAAGAGAAAAGGCTAACAAATAACTAAATAATTAAAGTAATTATTTAATTATAGTAGAAAGTGTCATAGAAATTAAATAAATTAGAATTTATTTAAGTTTAGAAAGAAGATAGGTTTAATTAGTGACATAATTAAATATCATTTATTTAATTAATCAAGGAGGAATAAGGATAGAAATGAATTAATTAAATAATTAAAATTATTTAATTAATAGACGACATATGACTTTAGGAGATAATTAAATAATTAAGATTATTTAATTATGAAGAATGAAAGGGGAAAGGGGTGAAAGAATTATGAAGAAATTAAGAGTCAGAGATTTAGGACAATTTTTAATGTCTACAACACCAAGCCATGGTTGAACATGTATAGGTCTCTATCTAGGCTGAACAGGCTATCTCATGCATTCTCCATACACCAGGAGGGTGTGTGAGGCACAATCGTGAACACCAACCTATCACAAGCATGCATCAGGATCCCAAATGAGGTACTAGAAACTCGAACCAACCCTACACGTCTTATCTAGGTATCATCCTAGCTTCAACGATTCACTAGACATGATGTGATTGGATTGGGGTACAGCTTTGGTTCTCCCCCTTTATATACCCCACTGGTAACATGTGGTGGAGATTGTTCCCCGGGAGATGAAATCCCAGGAAGGTCTCACTAAGGGAAGATAATACTAGATGTTTCTACTAGTCCCAAGGCTCGCACGTAGAGCATATGTGTACTAGCACTCTCTGGATAGACTAGACTAGACTAGAACAAGTTGCAATTTCTCGTCACCCAAGATCACTGAAAGGTGTGAGGGGAGTGGATACATAAACAACTCACTCCCAAACATAGCAAATAGATTAATTGACCCTTTAACTAATCTACGTATGCCTAAATTAGTATGAAAAAAAGACACATAGATAGAGATAAACTAAGGGTCTTCAACCGATTGTCCTACAACAAATACATGAGTAGTTTTCACCACTAGTTTTTGTCAAATGTGAGAGACAAGCTATGAAAATTGTTAGTTAAATGCCACAATCACGGATGAAAAAGTTAGCTAATTAGTACCTAAAACCAAAACTGAATTAAAGCACAAATAAAAAACTTTATCATTCTAGAATACCTCAAATTCGCCCATGCATGGAGAAAATTTTCCTATGACTATGATGTAGGATTGACTATATTAGGAAGAGGCAAGATTGTATTCACCTTTCAAATGGAGGGGTGTTTGCACTTATGCCTCTGTGACTCAAGAAATTTCACCTTTCCTTTGAGCAGGTTTACCTGTTTCGATTGTGCTATGTATATTCACCTCTGAACTTGGTGGTCTCGATTGAGGGATTCAAGTTTTCCCTTTCTCTCGAAGGGCAAGAGCAAATTTTTGTGTTCTTACTTTAGGTCTGCCTCTGTATCCAAAAATTCTCCCATCGGGGGTGGATTCGCCCCTGTGTGTAAAACCCAAACCTACAAAATTTGAAACAACAAGTAAACGTAAACTAGACCCATGATGTGGGTCCCATCGAGCATGCCAAAAATGTGGTGAAAGTGATTTCTAACTGAGAAACAAAAAACAACAACGGAAATGCAAGCTGGAAAACACAAATAAAATGCTCAATGATAAGCCTAGTTGAATCCAAACAAAGCACAAAGAAATATTATCTTTACCTTGCTTGAATTGATGAGTTTGGTTGGCCCTTGTTGATGCTTGATTGTGTGCTCCTTTCTTGGAAAAATGACATGCAAATATGATCAAAATGAAGCTAAAGTGATGAGGAATGTAATGGTGGATATGGGTATTTGGATAGATGCAATATGATGGAAACAATGGTGGATGTTTGTTTGCATGAAAATAGCTAAGTGTGTGTGCTTGAGAGTTTGAGTGATTGAATTTGGATGCTAGAGTGATTGTCAAAATGGAGACAATTCCACCATTTTTAGGGGAATTGTTTATAAGTAATTGAGATTATTTAGCATTGTTGTCATTGATGTCAAAACCCGGATCTAGAAGGTTGAGCTCTGAATGATATACAAAAATGATATATCCTATTGTATTCTTTGATGTTGCATATTATGGATGTTATCTCTGATCTGGATATGACAATACTTCTTTTTTGGACACTCGTGGAACATAGTCAATGTAGAATAATGAAGTCTAATATTTTGATGTTGTCTATTGTGCTCAAAGCTTACTCTGGGTAACCTTTCTATCTGGACATTCATGTAGCATGTTACAAGTTTTGGTGTGTCAAATTGTGTTTCTCCGGTTGATACTAAAATTGATGATAATCAAGATTTGGTCTTGTTTCTAGCATTCCCATCAACTCTAGAATATATTTTATGTAATTCAAAGTTTGATAATTATGTGATGTAATGAACATATCTTAGGTATGACCTATTTATGGGTCCCTTGATAATATGGCAAGAAGATATTTATGTGTGGCCTATCTTTTGGGTATGGTGCTAGAATGCAAGGCCTTATTGAATATTTCAAGGTTGTTCAGGTCATGCCAACATGCTTTGTGGTGATCTAATTAAAATTTTATTTGGTCGACCTAGGAGATTATGAAGACATTATGTCTAGCCAACATAGGAGACTATGAAGGCATGAAATGGTATAAGTTAAAGTTGTTTTTGTTTGATGAAAGGAGAAGTGTGGTTTATGGTCTGTGCAAATAGATAAAACGGTGTGAAAGAAGAAGTAATCTAATTTGTAGAGGTTGTGCGAAGAAGGTGTGTAGAAGAATCTTGACTAGATCAGCTATGAACAAATATTGTGTTCTTAACCAGAACTAAATTCATGCATATGTAGATACAAATTCATTAGTTCATTTTTGTCAGTGAGACTTTTGTAATCAGTTGATTAATTGGGAAATGAGACTAATGACAGTGAGCATTACTTGCAATAAGAATTTTGGCAGTGAGCCTTTGTAAATATCACCTTAACCAGTGTTCTATAATTGAGAATTAGCATTCTCCATGGTTTTTCCCTTCTTGGGTTCCTACATAAATTCTAGTGTTCATTGTGCTTAGTGTTGTTGTGTACATTCATGTTCATATGTATTTGTTTTTTTTTATTGTTATAGGCCTGCTCCGGATTAATTAAAGAAAATAAAATTTCTTTATGATAACTGATTCACCCCCCCTCTCAATTATCTAGATTGTTCAACAATTGGTATTAGAGCTTGGTCCCTTTGAGATAGAGCTTAACTGCTTGAGGGAGATCTTGGTAGTTTTAACAGATGGCAAGAGCTTATCACTTTGAGGAAGAACTGAAGATAATGTTAGATGATATGGAAAGAAAAAAAACTAAAATTAATAATTCAAAGAAAACCTTAAGGAAGCAAATTCCTGTATCTCAAAGCTAAGGGAGAAAATCCAAAAATTCAAAGCAAGACATAGAGATGTTAGCAAGGAATTAAAGGATTCAAAGGAAAGTATTGTGGATTTAAAGTAGCAAGTAGATGAATGCAAGAAGACTAGAGAAAATATCAAAGATACTATCAAACAAAAAATGGAAGAATGGAAGAAGATTGAAGAAAATCTCAAGGATACCATCAAACAAAAATTAGAAGTGCACCATAGAAAAAAGGGATCTCTTGCTTCACATGGGAATAATTCATGATAAATTGGACTTAATGAGGCCTTAGTTTGGTCTTGTGAGGTATTTTTCACATCCCCACTAGGTCTTGGACCCTTTCAAATACATTTAACAATATCTTGTAAAGGTGTTGTAAAGTATTGTAAAATATTTTTATTCCTTTCTAGACTTAATGAACCCATCTCTCCCTAATTTAACATTATAAAATGTATATAATTTCATCTTCACATCAATCTAGAAGGATTTTGAATTAAACTTAATGTTAAACTAGTGCTGCAGTGTTTCTTTCACATTCACATTGGTTCTTATGCCTTTCTAGGGTATGTGGAGCTCATTTTAGTGTTGTAAAGTGTATGTAATCACACTTTCACATTGAATTATGTGTCCCAATCTGTAATTTACCTTTACATAATTATTAGTAGGCCCCTATTAACCCATATTATGCATCTTGAGGCTTAAATTGATCAAATACCTGACAAAGTTGCAATTTAAACCTTATTTCCTTATCTCTTAGCATCTTAGCTATCAAATTGGCCCTTGTGGGACCCATTCACCATCCATGGTGAATCAGTACCATCTAGGTGAGACCCATTCACCATCCATGGCGAATGAGTCCCATTTGGCCCAATTTTGACCTTTGAGTTGGAAAAAAGTGAAATTCAAGTTTAATATTACTTCATGTCGGCCTGTGATGAGGTATTAATGGGTGAATAAGGTGAAATTCCTATAAATATAATTCTTTTAACTCTAATTCACATATCTTATATCTTATCATTCATTCATCCACCAATCTTCCATCTCAAGTCAAGCAACTTAGGGTTTAAGATATAAATTTTTAGACCATCAAGGGCAGATCCTTCATTTTTTTCTACATAATGGAAAGGAAATCAACTCCATTATTGCATGTTTCATTGCATTCTTTCATCATTTTGGTTTAATTACCTAAAAGGGTTTGACCAAGGCAAACCCCCATGCCCTAACATTCAACATTTCTCCTTATTTTTGTGTGTGTGCATATTTAGGCATCTTGGAAGCTTGGAAATCATTGAAGATTGCATTTCAAGTTTTTTAGGCTTTCTATTCATTAAACAAGTCAAAATATCAACAAACACTCATTTTCAGATTTGTAAATCAAAGTTTTGGAAGCAGACACCTGTAGAGAATCAAAATGAAAACTGAAAGCTCTAGAATCAACCTTTGAATATTCAAAAATTCAAAATTGGAATCATTCTCCATGGATGGTGAATAAGTCTCACCTGTAGGTCAATTTTGAGTTCTCTGCATTTTTAGATACCCTTTTGTCAGAAACAGGTTTCAGCTCAGTTGTGTAGAACTGGGACTCATTTGCCCAAAATGGCGAATGAGTCCATCCAGGCCTTAAAATCAACATTTCAAATGTAATTTCTAGTCTTCATCCATATCTTAGGTGCACTTCTTCAATTTCTTTCAGTTTTGTTATAGTTTGCATTCATTTCTAGGTGCTTTTGGATTACACAATGTGTTTTCAAAAATCACTTACTTCTTAGGTTTTGCATTCATATTTGATCAATTTCATAACTTAGTTACATTTATATCATCTCATTTAGCCTAAATAGCAACATACTTTGCATAATTTGAGTGAAACTAGCTAGAATTTTGAGTGAGGTTTATCTCTCTCCTTTTAGGTGAAACATCCTAAGAGTGCAAGAGTATCCTATAAGCCCTACCCAAAAATCAATGGTCCATTTTGGTGAACTTGATTTTTAGAATAATTTCTTGTTTGATTTGGAGTCCTTCGTCATACATCTAGCTTACATTGATCTTGCATTGGGGTTTGCATGATAGGTTTCAACTTTTGCATTCATAAAAAAGTGCATTTTGGTTGCATTTTTGGCATCTATTTTCATGTAAATTTTCTTAAATTCTGCATTTTTAACTTAGGTCTACATCATAGCACTCAAAAAGCATACAAATCACTTAAAATTCTCTTCTTTTTTTTGAAAAAATCCCATATTGGGACCCATTCGCCGCCCTGGGCGAATCAATCCCTTTTGACCCCTAAAACTACCTTTTATAGAGCTAAAAACCCTATTTTTAGGCTTTTGTTTGGTGCCATATCCTAGTTGTAATAGTTGGTTGTATTTCTGTAACATGTATTTCATCAAATCTAGCCTAAATTAGCTCATTTCATGCCTAGTTTACATTTCAAATTTGCATTCTCATATTGTTACATATCATAATCAGTCAATTATTCTTTGAAAATTATAATTCATTTCAGCCTTTTGCATTGCATTTTGAGTTAGAATAGAATGTTCTTTCATAATTTTAGTTTCAATTTTCTCCAAATTTTCAAAGAAAAAGTTAGTTAATAAGCATGATGATCATCCATTCAATGCATGTCCTAGTTATGAGAGTCTCTTAATACAAGAGAGTGAAAATGAAAATGTTAGCCTTAAACTCACACCCTCTCCTATATCCCCTATTTGTGTGGATAATGTGATAGAAGAGCATACAAACATAGATACTTATGATGATCATAATTGTGCTTCTCCTAATACCTCTCCTTTTAGTGATGAAGGTATCTTGGCGAAAGAATACACAATCATTGAGAATCATCAGGATCTTGTTTTTCCTTCTCCTCATCCCCTTTGGTAAGATATTTTAGCACAAGCGAATGAAATCATACACATTCTTAAACATCACCTTACCTAATTTTCATTATGAGGATAATTTTAAGGAAGGTAAGCTTATAAATGATGAGGATGTATTGGTCTACCACAACCCTCTTTATGATCCTTCCCCCATCTATCATATTTTGGAAGACATTCATGAACAAAGTCATGAAGTTGTAAATGCTCATGATAATCATACTTGTTTTTCTCCTAGTATCCCCCTAGTTGTAAGGAAGATAGTTTGATGTTAGAAAACAAAACCAATGAGAGTCATGAGAATCTTAGTTATCCCCTTTCACCTAAGAAAAACCTTCTTGAGCAAGCCAATTCAATCATTGATCATCCTCATACTTGTGATGAAGTCCTTCTAGAAGAAACGACCTTAGAATGTCAAGAAAATTCAGTTTGTAGTTCTCCTCAAAACCCTCCTCCTAGGAAGGATATCATGATGCACGACAAAAACCACAATAATGATATAGACTCTCACTTGCTAAGGGATGTTAACATTATTCAACCTCAACTCATCTCTTACCCCCTTCACATAAACCTCCACCTCAAAAAAAACCTGAACTTGTCCTTTACCCACCTAAGAATAATGTATCACAATAGATGAGTTATAATACCATTGCTCATAGATATAACACTCAAAATAATCTACAACTGCTACAACCAACCCCGCCCTCTTTACCTTAACCCAATCCACCTAGTGCCCCTCGTTACCTCTCACACACAAAGGAGTATGACCTTGTTGAACAATTAAAGAATACTCCTGAAAATATTTCCCTTTGGGATTTACTTTAGAACTCACCAAATTGCCACACTATTCTTCAAACAACCTTACAACAGATTGCAGTTCCTCTTGGTACAATCTAAATGATGTAGAAGTTTTAATCCATAGAATGAACCAAGTTAATCTAGACATTACTTTCCATCAACATGAGCTCCCTCCTTAGAGTTGCACAAACAAAATGAGGCCTTTATGATAATTGCTCAATTCAATCACATAGGTATCAAAAGAACCATTATTGACAATGGTTCTTCCCTTAATGTGTATAGTGTGACTCTCCTTGATAGATTGTGCATTGATAAGTCACAAATAATACCTAATTCTCTATCTTTTCGAGGATTTGACAATACAACAACGCAACTGGTTGGTATAATCACTTTACCTATTATGGTTGGGGTAGCTACTTTGCAAACTCCTATTCATGTCATGCCTTATGATATTTCATATAATATTATTTTAGGAAGACCATGGATTCATGAGATGCATCTAGTGCCTTCAACCCTTCATCATATAATAAAATATGTCTATAACAATCACATTTATCAAGTTTAAATAGACCCTAAGCCTGAAAGTTGCTTGCACCTTGAAAAAGGAGCTATAAGTCCTCTAAAAGCATTAATTCCAAGTTCAACATAGATCCTCTTGAAATTGAACACAATGATGAGGAATCACCATCTAAATTATTTGGTGATGATTGGGGATCCTTAGAATTCACACCTTCATTTATGGGTGAATACATAATCACACAAAAGAAAGATGAGAAACATAAACAACCAACCATCATGACAACTCAAAATCTTGCACAATCTTCTCAACCATCTATGCAAGAAAATACAACATACACAACAACCTTTGATGAACACAATAAAAAACCATCACCTGATCCAAAAGAAATGAAGACACTTTATGGAAAAGGTTATGACCTCATGAAACAACTTGGTTATAATGGAAAAGGATGTGGTGCTCGAGAAAAAGGTATCCACAACCCTATCAATCCTACCACACAACAAACAACTCATGGTCTTGGCTATTGTCATGTGATAGAGATCTCCAAACCCTCACTCAACATCAACAACCCCACACACCAGACTCCTAAATCAACCTTCACCATCGTCCATCCTAAACTCCTCACCACTAGTGGTCTTGAACCTCATCCTTTACCAAACATAAAACAAACAAATACACCTTCTCTTAATGTCAATGTCATCTCACAAAATGTTCATGATTTAAATTCATTAGATTTTATACCCTCCTATTATGAAGAAAATAAAATCTCACAATCTAAATAGTCTTGCAAAGATATGCAAACCATTACTAAGCAAGATGTATCTT
The DNA here is from genome assembly GCA_007258455.2 of Sequoia sempervirens. NCBI lineage: Eukaryota > Viridiplantae > Streptophyta > Pinopsida > Cupressales > Cupressaceae > Sequoia > Sequoia sempervirens. The sequence goes on along the minus strand of VDFB02256132.1, from coordinate 81,716,937 downwards.
TGTCACATACCACAAGACCACCTTCTACCATAGATCAAGAGGGTATCTTGTTGAGACTCCTCCAAGATCACTTGATCATGCTCCCTCCTAGAGCTCATAAGAAATGTTATAACAAAACTTCATTCTGCGCCTATCATGAGTTCATGGTCACTCCACTAATGAATGTAAGGCTTTGAGTCATAAAATCCAACATTTTCAGAAGTTTGGTTTGCTTCCTTTTGTGGGGAAACCTAATTCCTCTACTTGATACTGATTTTCACTCTTGCATACACTTCATCAATCGTTTCAGCTCACCCTTGTCCTGCACTAAGTGGGGGCAAGGGGTTAAGTAGCCTTGTCCTCATATGTCACTTGTAATTTCCTCCTTTGGCTAGTTAACCTTTCATGAACATATAAGAGCAAGCTTGGGACATGGAAAATGTACCTTAAGTTGGCTCACGTGTGACATACTAGCCTTATTCATGACGTATCTTATCATAAACATATGACTTGGTATAGGGCTTTCTAAATAAGCTCTCATGTTCTCCATCTTCTACTTTAAATAAATTCCTCACCATACTAGTGTTTGCAACTGCTTTAAAGTGGGGGAATAGATCACCACTCACATTTCATTGTGTGATTCTTTTTCTTGTGATTTCCTCTCTTGGACACATGTGGTACAACATTCCCCAGGATGAGACCTTACACTTGTCCTCTCTTGGAAATAAGATGAGACTGTTTGCACTTATCAGGTCTCTTGGAGACATTGAGCATAATGTTCCCTAAGATGTGACATTCACATTGGTTCTTGTGCCTTTCTAGGGTATGTGGACCTCATTTTAGTGTTGTAAAGTGTATTTAGTCATACTTTCACATTGAATTATGTGTCCCAAGCCCTAATTGACCTTGACATCACCATTAATAGGCCCCTATTAACCCATATTGTACATCTCGAGGCTTAAATTGATCAAATACCTGACAAAGTTGCAATTTAAACCTTATTTCATTATCTCTTAGCATCTTAGTTGTCAAATTGGCCCCTGTGGAACCCATTCACCATCTATGGTGAATCAGTCCCATCAAGGTGGGACCCATTCACCATGGGTGGAAAATGAGTCCCATTTGGCCCAATTTTGACCTTTAAGTGGGAAAAAAGTGAAATTTAAGTTTAATATTACTTCATGTTAGCCTATGATAAGGTATTAACGAGTGAATAAGGTGAAATGCCTATAAATATAAGTATTTTAGCTCTAATTCACATCTTTGATCTCTTATCATTCATTCATCCACCAATCTTCCATCTCAAGTCAAGCAACTTAGGGTTTCTTCATTTCAAGTCATCAAGATATCAATTTTTAGACCTTCAAGGTTAGCTCCTTCATGTTTTGTTGTATAATTTCAAGATCAAACATCATGGAAAGGTAATCAACTCAATTTTTGCATGTTTCATTACATTCTTTCATCATTTTGGTTCAGTTACCTAAAACGGGTTTAACCAAGGGAAACCCCCATGCCCTAACATTCAAAATTTATCCTTGTCTTCTGTGTATGCAGATTTAGGCATCTTGGAAGCTTGAAATCATTGAATATTTCATTGCAAATATTTTTAGGTTTTCTCTCCATTGAACAAGTCAAAATATCAACAAAAACTCATTTTTAGACCCGTAAATCAAAGTTTTGGAAGCGAACACCTGTAGAGAATCAAAGTGCAGACCAAAAACTTCAAAATCCACCTTTGAATATTTAGAGATTCAAAAGTGGACTCATTCACCATGGGTGCCAAATGAGTCCCACTTCCAGTTCAATTTTTATTTCTTTGCATTTTTAGATACCCTTTTGTCAGAAACAGGTTTCGGCTCATTTTTGTAGAACTAGTACTGATTCGCCTAGAATGGTGAATGAGTCCCTCTAGGCCCAAAAGTTAGCATCAGTGGCATTTCAAATGTCATTTCCAGTCTTCATCCATATCTCAGGTGCACTTCTTCAATTTCTTTCAGTTCTATTACAATTTGCATTCATTTCTAGGTACTTTTGGATTACACAATGTGTTTTCAAACATCACTTGCTTCTTAGGTTTTGCATTCATAGTCGATCAATTTCATAGCTTAGTTGCATTTAGATCATCTCATTTAGCCTAAATAACATCACACACTACATAATTTGAGTGAACCTAGCTAGACTTTTGAGTGGGGTTTTATCTCTCATTTTAGGTGAAACATCCTAAGAGTGCAAGAGTAGCCTATAAGCCCTACCCAAAAATCTATGGTTGAAGAATAAAATGAGAAATTATATCAAGAGTTAAGAAGTTTTAAAATAGAAGCAAGAGTATGTGAAAGTAGCATAATTATAGATCAACTCTTGTCCCTACAGAAATGTGACAAGGATAAGGGAGGACTTGGCTTCACCGGTGAAAACTTAAATTAGAACACTAAGGGTGAAGACAAAGCAGCTGAAGCTGAAGCGAGATCTAGTGTAACAAGTATGGTCTGGAACTCTAGATAATCTACAAAAGACCTCTAGTCAGGCAACCAAATGCTCAAAAGTACTTATCATTTAATGGGTATTGTTTTCTATGCAAAAATTTTAGACATAAGGCTGTAGAGTGTAGAAGCAAGAAGGAACCAAGTACTCAATGCTTTAACAATCAAAATTTTGGTCATAAATAAATTCATTGTAGAAGTTAATTATCTAATCCAGATAGAAGGAATGAAATGAATAATCTCTTTCATGGTAATTTCTATTTATGCCATAGTTATGGTCACAAAGGTAATCAATGCAGATCTAGGGCTCACTTAGTTAAGTCATGACAAAGATGTTACAAGTGTAGTCAACACAGACATTATGCTAAACCATGTAGATATGCTACTCTTGGAAAGCCTGAAAACAAAAAGAAGGGTATGTGCAGGATCATGATGGGCCAAAAAGTGGCAATATGATGGGTATGTGGCTGGCGACTATTTTTTTACCCAAAATTGATGAAATGAAAAGGGTTTTTAAAGGAGATTCTTAGCTTTCCATCGATATAAATTATGCTTTATTTTGAATTTAATAAGTAATTATTATTAATTTTCTATTCAAATTATGACTAAAGTCCTAATTGATAGGCTGATTGAAAAACATCTATAGATTTCAAACGGTATCACATTTTTTGAATCCAAAACATGTGTCACATTCTATGTTTCACATACTATAGGATTAAAAAAACAAAAATTAAATTTCATGAAGTTTTGACCAAGTTGAGGTGGTCAGACATACAAGTTTTTTCATTTTTTAAAAAGTTGTAATAAAAAATTCATAATTAATTATGTACTTGGAAAAAAATTACAACAAAATATGCATCACATCGGGGCATGAGTCCTCTACTTATATCTAAAATCTTATAAAAAAATATTATCATTTTATTGTGGTTAGGGTGGTCAGACAAACACCTACTTCTTATTTTTTCCCTAAAATTTAAGTACCATTACATTGAAATTCCAAATTTTCACCAAATATAATTTTTTTTTTAAACAAACCTAAAAGTTTAGAAACTACATTCAATTTTCTACAGATTATATTCTTACATATTTTTGAAATAATATAGATAACTTATTCAAATTTTTATGTCAAGTTGCCTAACTCTGATTTTTTTGAATTTTTTGCCACTTAAGGGCCTATTTTTTCCATGATGATCCTGCACATACCCAGAAGCTTGCAGAATTAGGTGAATATAAGAAGAAGGCTATCATGGTTTGGAAGAAAAATGAAATGAGTGTGGAGAACTCTTCTTTGGTATCAGATCCTGGTACAAGCTCTTCCAGAAATTGAGCCAACTGCTTTGGCTTAGGGGGAGTGCTGCTATGCATATCCTATCAGTTCCCCCTCTTCAAAGTAATATTGATGTGTTTTTGACATGACTAAATTTGATCCGGTTGGTGATATATGATGAAGCTTAATCTAGTTGATTGAAAAGAGAAGTACAATTGATGGTGTAATCAATGTAAATTTTTGGCAGCAAGTTCATCATCAGCAATTAAGGTTAAAAGGTGAAGTTTTCAAAACATTTCTCATAGTTTGCAAAGAAGAAGAAGTTTCACAGAGTGATAGAAGATTGAAGAAGATAAGTATGACGATGGAATCTGTTGACAGAGAATCAAGTGGTGATATTCCACTAAGGCTGAAGAGAGTAGAGTTGGACGAATTTGATCATCAGAAGATGAAGGTGTACTGTAGAAAAAAGTATCTCTTGCTTGATATGTGAATAATTTATGATAAATTGGACTTAATATCACCTTGATCTAGTGTTGTGAGATGTTTTACACATCCAAATTATGTTTTGAACCCTTGCAAATTAAATAAAATGCATTTATCGATGCCTTGTAAAGGTGTTCTAAAGTGTTGTGAATGACTTTCACACTTTTCTAGACATTTTTTAAGCACTTAAGTCTAATGGACCTATCTTTCCCTTAATTCAATAGTGTAAAATGTATTTATTTGTGTTCTCACATTAATCTGAGAGGCTTGTAAAATAAACCTAACTTTAATCTAGTGTTGTAATGTATTTTACACATTCACATTGGATGTTGTGTCTTTCTAGGCTATGTGGACATCATTTTAGTGTTGTAAAGTGTATTTAATCACACTTTCACATTGAAATTTGTGTCTCTATCCCTAATTTCCCTTTACATCATCATTAATAGGCCCCTATGACCCCATATTGTGCATCTTGGGGCATAATTTGATAAAAAAACCTGATTATATCAACATATAAACTTGATTTCTTCATTCCCCGACATCCTAGCTGAAAAAATAGCCCCTATGGGACCCATTTTCCACTTTGGGAAAATGAGTCCCATCTAGGTGGGACTAAGTCACCCAATATGGCAAATGAGTCTCAATTAGGCCATTTTCGAGGTTTGAGTAGAAAAAATTGGGGTTTAAGTTTAATTTTCTTCAATGTCAGCTTTGGGGATCAAATTAACGGGCATTTTAGGTGGATTTCCTATATAAAAAATCTTTTAAAACCTAATTCTTAATTCATTCATCATTCATTCTCCATCTTAAGTCAAGCAAGCTGGGTTTTAGCATTTTAAGTCATCAAGATATTTTTATAAGGCATTCAAGGGAAAATGCTTCATCCATTGTTGTAGAAATTCAAGATCTCTTATCATGGAAAGTTTCTAATTCCTTCATTTTATGTTCATGCTACATCTTATTTCTTCATTTGGAATACTAAAATGTGATCAGCTAATTCCATATACCAAAGGGAAATGAGATATCACCAATATTGCACCAATCTAGTTCACTTGGATAAGGAAAAATCCATCATAGACCAATTGGTATGTAAGGACATGTAGATATAGATAAGTATAATATAAAATATTTAAGCATGTGTAAGTAAAAGAACATGTAGATTTAAAACTCAATAATATTTAAGGTTTAAGGTATATGGTTTATGAGTCTAGGGTATATAAGAAACTCTCACAAGTCCTTAATTTTCTATAATTTATTTTAAAAATTACAACTTTAATACTTAATTATTATTTATTTATGTTGTATACAATACATTATAAATTCCTAATTTATGTGTGCAGATTTAACTCAAATTATAATATTTAAGGAACTTAGGTTTTAGGGTTTAGGGTTTAAGACTTAGACTTTAGGACTAGGGATTTTTTGAGAATAGTCAAATTACACGTGTCCATTATGGGAGGGTCCTAGATAGGACCTAGTGTTTATCATAGATGCACTTGGACAGTAAGGTACTGTGAACCCCAAATCTATGTACGTGCAAAACAAAGAGATTAAACACCTCAAGTTAGATATTGCAAGCATCAACAAGGATTCCCCATGGAATCCATTTACAATTCAAACTAGGAATGAAAATATGCAAGAACACAATACAAGAGATAAAACAAAGATGAAATCCTAATTTAAATAGCAAACTCTTGATCCCATGGGGGAATTGGTGCCAATTTGATGTGGAAATTTGGCCCTTTCCCAATTCCTATGATTGCAAGCTTCGATATATAGACTTGATGATGAACTTTGATCCACTTTTGATGATGAATTATGAAGACTCCAAGCCAAATCTGCAAAAGAACCTAGCTATGAACTCAATGGTGTGAAACTTGATATATATTTGAGCATGGTAACTTTACTCAAATTGTGGATGATGAAATGAGGAGAGGAGCTCTTCATTTATAGGATTTCAAGATGGATGAAAGCCCAAATTTGAGCAATGTGGGACTAACTTTCATCCAAGGATATGGTGCCACTTGTCAAGCTATGAATGGATGATGGTTGTGCAAGATTTGGGGTTTGTGCGAATAAATGCTAATATTTGAAATTCAAATTTGTTGAAATGACATGTAAGAGGGAAGGGAAAATGCAATAAATGCCACTTGGCTCAAGGAAAAGGACATGTAAGAGATCTTAAATGCCTTGTTGGATGTACATGTTGACTTGAAATTTTTGAATTCAAATTGAGAGAATATTCCAAAAGATGCCTTATGAGGGAAAATAGGGATTTAATAGATGAATTAAATCTATTTTCATCTGCAACTTGCATTATCTAGAGGATGTGACATGAGATGAGGTTAAATTAATCAAGGGTTAATTAATTTAACATGAGATTAGATGATGTGACTTATTTGACTCAAATTTATGGATTTATTTAAATCAGATAAGAAAATAATATGATAAGAGGCTAATTAATTAAATATTTTGATTTATTTAATGAAAAGGAATGGTGTTAGATTAAATCAAATAAGGTTTTAATTTATTTAATTTAATGGATAGAATTTAGAGATTTAATCAAATAAATTGATTATTTAATTAAATAAGGATAATTAGATCAGATGGATTGATTTAATTAATAAGAGAAAGTGACTTAATCAGACAAAATGATTTATTTAATTAAGAGACAAATATTGATGAATTTAATCAGATAAGGGAATTTGATTAAACAGTTAGACCGAGGGATGATTTAGGAAGAAACGATGTTAGTAAGTCAGGATCAGATGCATGATGTCAATCAATATATTTTTGATGTCTACATTTTGCCCCTCTTTGAAGCAATGCACTTGTCGTGTTGGTTCAAAGAATACACAATCTCAATAAAAGCCAAATTTTTTGATTATTTAAAAACTTGCCCTACTATTGCATGGCAAGAGAAAACATACCATTATGATGCCCCCTCGAGAGATCGGACGAAAATTTCAATTTTTTGGGTGATCTCGCGAAAAAAGGTGACTAAGTGCCCGAGAGGTCCGAAAGGGGTCCGGGAGGCTAAAAATGTGTCTAAACACAATAAAACGATGAAAAACAAGCCTCGAATGGACGAAAACAGGTTCGGGGGTCCAAAGCCCTAGCATGACAGCCCTAAAGGGTCAAAAAACTCTAATTTTTAGGCTTAAAAGGGGCCCGAGGGTTCACTTTCAAGTCATTTTCACACACCTCCACTAGCAAACCTCGAGATTTGAGCTCTAACCTCCTGACGATATGGCACAATGACAACTTCCTCTGCACATTTCCGACCGAGTTCAGACCTACCAGCGGCCTCTCAACATCGGTGCCCCGGTATGTGATCCTTACCTTAGCTTAAATTTTTCATTTTAACGCATTTATGACATGTTTTAGGGAGAACTCGCCTCTAGTGGTGCTATTATAGCGCTGCTCGGTGTTTAAAGTGCACCGCTTTTTTGCCTTCTTGCGCCATAGCGGTGCAATTGGGAATTTAAAAACTCTACCGCTGGGCTCGGGTTCAACACGGACTCACGGGCCAATTTGGAAAAGTGTGCCGCGGTGGCGCCCTTTTCAAAAAAAGTGAGACGCTGAGGGCTAAAGTGAGTGGCAGTGGCTCAGTTTAACAAAATTCTGGGTCCAGCGTCGAAGTTTGAGAAAACTCAAACTGCGACGCCTTCACAAACTACGCCGCTGGATGTATGTTTGGAGCGTTAGGTAAGGATTTTTTTCAAAATTTTCAACATGCTGACTTTCCTTGCTATAGGACAGACCCAGGGAGCTCTATTCTCAGGAGCACCGGTCGCAGGATTTGGCGAGTGTTCTCCAGGACTTCAGCGACAAAGATCAGGATTGGTTGGGTGCCGCAGGACTATGACACATTGCGTATGTAGCACCTGTGCGTACACGCCTCAAGATGTTGTCAGCACTGGCAGAGCGATGGCACAACAAGACGTTGTCATTTCATCTTCCCATTGGTGAGGCGACCATCACATTGGAGGACGTATGGCGTATATTACGATTGCCCATTCATGGTCGCCGAGTAATCTACGACATGGAGGAGGGACGCGCTTGCTACACCCAAGTCCTCGCCACTCGAGACATTATCTACTGTGAGGGGTAGATCGAGCTGGAGAGGTACAGAGTTATAGAACCTCCCTTCTGTTGGGCGATTGTGGCGATCATTTCAAGTTTGGTTGCCCCAGACAGATGAGGGCGGTACTTCAGTCCTTGATGGGGATACTGCTGGGAGAGGATGGTCCGGGATAGGCCAGTTCGATTTGCATGGGGGCCTGTACTTTTGGCTTCACTTTACAGGGATCTCCATGAGTATGCCTATGCAGATGGCAGAGCGTTGGGAGCTGGAGTTACCTTGCTGCATTTCTGGGCATGGGAGCACATTTCTGTGCTACGTCCACGAGTGGTTCCAGTTCCGATGGGCGCAGAGGATGCCCTTGTCGCACGGTACAGAGGTGGTGTGTCCTTCACACACACTGGAGAGCACGGGATCCCGTATTGGAGGCGGGTCATAGATGAGATGCTCGTATTCACATGGAGACCATACCTTGGTCACCCTGGATGGACTGATGATGCAAACCAGCTCTTCTACTACTGGCATGAAAGATACATGCAAGGCTGAGAGCATACTATGATAGAGAGGTATCTGCCCAGGCGCATGCAGCATCAGTTTGGAGAGCTGCAGGATCGGCCAGATGATGACTACGTAGCCGTGTTTGCACCCAGCATGATAAAGGTGTCATGGGGGCCTGACATTTCTACCGCAGAGGCAGTTGATAGCTTCTGACATTTGGTGGTTCGACCCTGGGCCTACAATAAGGGATTGGCAAATCCGGGCACTACACAGGCATACAGGGATTGGTTCAGGCCTCCTCTCCGGTTGACTGTTCTAAGTGAGGACCCAGAGGCACACAGGATCAGAGGCAGGGGCAGAGGACGAGGTCCGAGGATCGAGATCCGTCGGGATCCACGAGAGATGCCCCCAGTTCCACCAGATCATGGAGATGTCCTTATGTAGGACTAGCAGCAGGATCCGCTAGTCCCACCACCATGAGTAGAGGGTGAGGGTCAAGTTCCTATATAGCCATGGGCACAGCCAGCAGGGCAGGTAGACGCATAGGATGCCTTGATTTTGCAGCTTCAGGCATAGGTGCAGGCAGTGACGGCTGAGAGGGACCAGGCACGGGCTGAGAGAGAGCAGCTCAGGGCAGAGAGAGATCAGGCTGCATAGCAGCGATAGGTCGCCGAGCTACAGGCAACTACAGAGCTAGGCCATAGGCAATAGATAGAGAGCATGATAGCCGCTTCGTCCTCCCAGGGTATAGTGCCGGTCCGATCTTACAGGGAGGCCGTTCGAGAGGCAAAGTACTACCGCCGAACCTATCATGACCATGTGCCTAGAGCAGCTTGGGTTCCAGAGTACTCAGAGCGGGCCAGTCAGAGACCACCAGAGGGTCATGGTGACAGGGGCAAGGGTAGCATCCATGGAGATCAGACATGACTCAGATGATAGACATTTTTGGTGCCTTATGGGCTCATTTTTTATAGCCCCGATGGGCATTTTGTACCGATTGACATACACATATAGTGATCCGATTATTCTTGTACTATGACAGTGATATGGATGCTATGATATATATATATATATATGAGCTGATTTTGATGCGATGCCATGTGTACTTCTTTATTTATGCATGTATGATTCCTCTCTTATATGTTATGGATGCATTTATTTCTAATGGTGTATGCGATGATGTGCAATAATGTGTATAAGACTTAATTATGAGATGATTTATGAATGTAATATGATGTGATGGTCGTGATATGATGCAAATAGTTTCATGAGATGATTTTTTAGAATAACCATTGTTATTATCCTAAATGATGTATGTGATGCAATGATATGTCAATGCAAAGTGATATGCTGATGTGTAATGAATTAAATGCTTATATGCCTATTTGTTTCTGATTATGCAATAAATGATTATGAAATGATTTTATAAATGCTATGTGATGATTTAGATGGTAATGTTAAATGGTTATGAAGTGCAAATGAAATGTTTATGCAATGATTAATATAATGCTATGAGATGCAATGTAATGGGTGAAATGCGATGATATGGATGCACCTATTTATATGATGATGAGAATGCGATGTTTTGCATATGATATGCAATGCAATGTGCTAATGATATCTATATGATGTGCTTATGTAATATGCTAATGATGTGTGGATGCAGGGTTGATGGTGATGATGGTGATGATGAGCAACTGTCATAGTACCTTGGTTAGCATGGTTAGTAAGAAAAGAAGAAGTCATTTCAACAAGACACATGATGACACAAATACAGACGGTAATGATGATGATGATGATGATTATGACTTGCCAAGGAATTGGGATTTTCAAAGGGCCAAATTTTCTTATGTTTGATAACACACGTGGTACGATGCATCAAGGTATAGACAACAAGGATGGCGTGGTACTTAGTGTGATGGAATTTGACTCGACAATTAGATAAGAGTAATCTTGTTCACACCTGACATACGAAAACCTTGTTAGGATGCACTTCAGAAGTTTTAGACATCTCGAACCAAAACACAGAAAGGTAAACCTATCCCTGTAATAGTCAACAAGTTGTCCTAGACCTCTTCCATATATGCCTAACAAAGCAAGTATTCGCGGAGGTTATATTGCAAGAACGTCCAACAAGCACAAGAGACAAAAGATAATGATCATTGCCCCATTCCTATTTCTCTAAATCCATTGTTTTGGGATATCATCGAGATTTCCATGGAATGAGCGCAAAATAAGATAAGTTGAAAGAAAAGATCAAGTAAATAAACAGACTAATGCTCTTCAATACTGTTAATGGAAAAAGATGTGTTTTCTAAGATGATAAGCGAAACTTATTGCCAAAAGATAATGCCCATTGTAGGAAGGATTCATCCTAGGACATGTTAGTGGATGGCGACATGCCATTTCATTTATGAGGGATGATTGATATGGGACAAATTCAGATGATGGTGTTACCGATACGAAGAGATAACCAATTTGTTTACTCACTGACCTAGACTTAAGACTTGGCGTTTTTGAGTTCTACTTTTAAACCTGCTAGACTTGTTTTGAATTGTTTCACCAAAGATTGAGGATGACGATCCATTTATTATGGGTGGTGCTTATTGCGGGTGCAAGCGAGATGAGGCGGATGGAATTTTTTCAGATATTTGGATGTTTTATATGTTTTGAAATGTTCTGAGGCTATTTTTGATGTTTTTTGGATTTTACAAATGCTTTAATTTTTTGGATTTTCCAATGTTTTGGGATTTTCCAATATTTTGACCAAGAGACTAACCTAAAGACCTATCCTAGGGGTCTCGAGGGCTGATCGACAGATTAGCCTTGCCTACGTTATATATGCAGAGACCACGTAGTTCGACTGACGACTTGACCGATTTATAGATGATGATATACATGATGAAGTGTTAGTTTATTATGACGAACTCCTATAGGACTGACCTAAATGTCTCGGGGGATGATCAAAGATCAACCTTTCCTACGTTCAAGCTCAGAGACGATGTAGTTGGACAAGACGACCCTATTTTTTGACTTTTTGACAGACTTTTTGACTTGTTTTTGGATTTTGATGTTTTGAATGTTTTTGGATTTTTGATTTTCTGATGTTTTGATGTTTTTGGATTTTCTGATTTTGAGGTCTTTAAGACCATACATGAATCCGATCCGATGAGAACATGCCCCCAACAGGATGCAATAGACTACCCCGATAAAGGCAGGAGAAACTGACCTTGAGGATGGGCCAAGTAGTACAGGAGGAATCATGATACAAACACAGGACCAAGCTATGTTGCGGATGCGAGTGGATGAGTGATGGATGGAGACCTGAATGTGATGGATGATGGGAGCAAAATGGAGGGATAATTCAGATCAAGCCATAAGGGTCCTGGTGGATGGAAAGTGCTTATTTACATAAGGCGCCCGTTTTCCAAGTTTTCACCAAGGTACTTGCCCAAAGTGCCACCGAAGTGGTTTTCACTAGAGGACGATTTTTTTGATCCTTTTTCTGATTTTTTTGGATTTTTTGCTTCTTTTTTTTTTGGTTACCAAGATGCCTATTTTCCAGGTTTTCGCCGAAGTAACAATTTTTTAGGACTTTTCTAATTTTTTTGGATTTTTTGGTTCTATACCTTGAAGAAATTAGGCATAAAACTTTTTGAGATGGGAGTTATTCATGGGTTCTTGCAGAGGTTCCCCTTCAGTGTTGATAATTGATATGCCCTTGATTTATAGCTTGTTGTGATGATGAAAGGCCCTAACCAATTGGGTTCGAACTTGCCTTTGCTACTGGGATTCAGGACATTCTTCTGATTTTCTTTTAAGACCAATTCTCTGACTTGGAAAGTCTTGCTTCTGATCTTCTTGTTGTAGCTCCGTTTGAGTCTATTTTGATAGACTTGAAGATGATTCAAAGCATCTACGCGTCTCTCATCCAGTAACTCCAGCTCGTTTAATCTTGACACCCGATAGTCTTCATCAGTGATGAGATTTTGCAATGATATTCTAAGGGATGGGAGCTTGATCTCAATGGGGAGTACGACTTCTTATCCATAGACCAAGGAGAAGGGAGTGGCGCTAGTGGGTGTGTGGATGCTGGTGTGATAAGCCCAGAGGATGAGATTAAGCTGCAAGTGCCATCACGACCTGCATCATTGAGTGTTTTCTTGAGGATTTTGAGGATGGTTTTGTTCGTGGCTTTTGTTTGGCCATTGCCTTGGGGATAGTATGGGGTGGAGAAGTGATGCTGGATTTTGAATTTCTCGCACAAGTCATGAACCTCCTGGTTCTTGAATGGTGTCCCATTATCTGAGATAATGGCTTGTGGAACACCGTAACGACAGATGAGATAGTTTAGGATAAATTTTGAGATTTGCTTCCCAGTGATATACGTCATGGGTATGGCTTCCACCCACTTTGTGAAGTACTCAGTTGCAGTTATAATGAATTTGTGGCCATTGGATGAGGTGGGTTAGATTTTCCCAATGAGATTGAGTCCCCACTACAAAAAGGGCCATGGTGTGATGATCAGGTGAAGCTCTTGAGCTGGAGCATGGATGAGATCCCCATGCTACTGACATTGTAAAAACCTTTTAGTGTGATCGTGTGCTTCTCGCTCCATTGTGGGCCAATAGTACCCCAGCCTCAGCAATTTCTTGGCTATGGTTATTCCGCTCGAGTGTGAGCCACAGATACCATTATGAACCTCGGTTAGAGCGATTAATGCCCCCTCAACATTTAGACAGCATAACAAGGTACCTTCTATGCTTCTACGGTATAAGGTATCACCTAGGATGACAAATTTAGATGCCTTTTTGATAAAGGTTCATTTTAGGCTCGATGGTAGGTCAGCGGGTATGACTCCTATGCGAAGATATGTGTAGACATCATGGTACCAAGGATCGCCAGGACCAACAATTTCACACACATATTCTGATTCCGGTACCTCGAATGTGGGAACGAGAAGCTGCTCAATCAGAAATTCATATTTTGGTACATTATGAGAGATGTCTAATAGGGACCCAATTGTAGCCATGGCATTAGCTACTCTGTTGTTAGTTCTTGGAATCTACTCAAATGTTATGTCAATGAAGGATTCCTTTAAAGTCTCCACTAGTTTCTTATATGGGGTTATCTTGTCATCCTTAGTCTGATATTCATTATTGACCTGATTTATGATCAACTAAGAGTCTCCATATACCTTGAGAGTTATGATATTCCATTGTACTGCTATCCTGAGACCTATAGTCAGAGCCTCGTATTCTGCTATGTTATTGGTGCAAGGAAATGCCAATTTGTATGACTTTGGTATGCAATCCCCTTATGGGGTGATGAAGAAGACACCAGCTCCTGATCCATGTTGTGTATATGAACCATCGAAGTATAGTTTCCAGTGGTCCGCTACATTGAGATTAAAGATAGATTCGTTTGGAAATTCAGATACAAGAGGATTCTCCGCATAAATATGTGCCTCTACCAGTTGATCTGCAATAACTTGACCTTTAATGGCTTTTCGCTCAACATACTTAATGTCGTACTCTAACAATATCATAACCCATTTTTCCATTCTTCTAGTTAACATTGCCTTTGATAAGAGATATTTAAGGGGGTCAATTTTAGCAATGAGCTTGATCTTGTGTGCCAACATGTAATGTTTGAATTTTTGGGATGCAAACACTACTGTGAGGCAAGCTTTTTCGATGAATGAGTAATTTAGCTCGTGACCGACCATTGTCCTGCTAATATAGTAGATAGCCCTCTCCGCTCCGTTTTCATCATGCTGAGCTAGGAGAGCTCCAAGGGCTGCTACTGTTGCTGACACATATAAGATCAATGGCTTTCTCGGGATAGGTGGCATTAACACTAGTGGTGTCAGTAGGTATTCCTTGATTTTGTTAAATGCTTCTTCACATTTTGCATCCCATTTGTACGCTACCTTCTTGTGGAGTAGGTGAGAGTATGGGCTTTGCTTGTCTGCCAGTTGTGCTATAAATCATCGGATGGATTGAAGTCGGCCTTGGAGGCCTCTCAGTTGTTTTAGTGTCTTAGGTGATTCCATCTCAAGGATTGCCTTCACCTTTGCCGGATTCACCTCAATACCCCTCATGGAGACTATGTATCCTAGTAGTTTACCTGATTGTACGCCAAAGACACACTTCTTGGGATTTAGTCTTAATTTGTATTCCACCAGTCTGTCAAAGATAGCGCTTAGGGTTGCTACATGATCTTGTCTTTTCCTTGACTTTGTTAGGATGTCATCAACATAGTCCTCAACTGTCTTATGAATCATATCATGAAATATTAGTGTCATGGCCCTTTGATAGGTTGCTCCTGCATTTTTTAGGCCAAATGGCATCATGTTCCAGCAATAGGTCCCCCATGGACAAGTGAAGGCAGTCTTATGTTGATCTTCCTTTGCTATCATGATTTGGTTGTATCCTGAAAATCCATCCATTAGTGATAGCATCTCATGCCCTGCTGTCATATCTACTATCATGTCGATGTTGGGGAGAGGAAAATCATCCTTGGGACATGCTTTTTTCAAATATCTGAAATTCATACAGATTATGATGGCTCCATCAGGTTTTGAAACAAGTACCAAATTTGACACCCATTCTGGATAATCGATTGGTCAGATAAATCCTGCATCTAACAACTTTTTGAGCTCCATTTTGACCAATAAGGCTATTTGAGGATGCATTTTTTGGAGTTTTTGTTTGACGGGCTTTGCTTCTGGGTATACTGCTAAATGATGAACCACAGTTTCTAGATCTAGCCCTGGCATATCAACATAACTCCATGCAAAGTTTATTTTTCTTTCCTTTAGGAATGCTGCTAGGAGTTCTTGATCTTCTGTTAATAGTGATTTCACGTAGAATGTGATATGCAGGGTCTCCTATGTTCCTATTTTGACCGGATTGCACTTTTTGGCCAAGACTACTAACTTCTGCTGATGAATAGCTCTCAAGGGAAGATTGAATCCTTCATCCTCAGGTGCCTCAGGGAGGTTTTCACCGTTGGATACGTCCTTTCTTTTTACTATTTTGTTGTCAGAGAGTGCCACAGTGTGGTTTTCACTCAAGGACTTGGATATGATTCTTAGTTTTTCACTTTTGCAACTGAAGGATTCAATCGTTTCCCCGTAATAGTTGTGTGTGTCTAACTCCATTATAAATCCTTCCTTGTGATCTCCATCTGGAATGTTATCCCTCAATCCCATGAATTTTGAGAGCGCTTCATCGTTTTCGAATGTATCAAGAACTGGTGGTCCTCATTAGTCGTAATCGATCAGTTGGGGGTAGACTAAACGTATCTCATGATTTGGACTATTTGGTTCAAAGGATATGATACTAATCATACACAGGGTGGTATCTTCGAATAGCCTAGGTATATTGGATAAGGTATCTTCGTCATCGCTACTAATATAGGGCTCGGTTATAAAATTATGTGTGTCCCTACCTGTGACTATTGGTGAGTGTACTTGTACTAGTACTAGCTGAGGAGAAACAATAGTGGCTCTAACCGGAGAACTTCGACCACGTATGGTTATTCTCAGAGTGGCACATCCAAGACCAAGATTTGTTATGGGTCGCATCTCAGGCATGATAGGTATTATGAGCCCATTGTCATTTTGTCCCAGTCTTTGATTTCGGTCATAGCCCATTGCAAGCATCATGTATAGGCCTTTGCTTCTTTCGTCCATTGGTAAATTAGCTTCCGGTCTTTCATCTTGATACAACATGTGAGATGGATCTACTTCAATGACCTCATGACCAAGGTCTCCCCATCTTGTGAATTTAGGATAATCCTCAGGATACGTTTGTGATGTGGAAGCTTGATTTTCTTGTGGGCATCCTCATGATCTAGGAGATTGTGGTAACTCTCCTATCACAAAAGAATCGTTAGGGAGCTTGTAACTTCCACAACCATCCTCTTGGATAATAAGCTTGATGTCAGATATGGTGGGAATGGCAGGTGTCTCTGTCGCAGAAGTGGATGCGAGAGTGGTGGGATCGATGTATTGTGTGGATGGTCCCTCATCATTCTTTGGCACTTGGGGAATTTTGTAATACTTGGCTTCAAGATTCTTGCAATATGAAAACAGCTCAGGATCTCCATGGATGGTAACCTCTTGTACATTATGTGTGAATTTCACACATTGGTGGAAGGTTGATGCTATGGCTTTCATCACATGAATCCATGGGCATCCCAGGAGGATATTGTATGGCAATTCGAGGTCCAAGATCTGACATGTATTTTCCATGAGTGTTGGCCTTACTTGGATAGGGAGCTTAATTGTGCCCTGAGACACTCTTTCTTGGTCATCATATGCTTTGATTGTGATGCCCTTGCCTTTGTCGATGGAATCTTCTGATATTTTCAACTGCTTGATGAGGCTAAGAGAACATATGTTCAAACCTGCACCTCCATCCACCAAGACCCTTTTGATTTTGCTCTTGTTTACAATGGCTTCCAAATGAACTGCATGGTTGTGAGATGGCTGGGCGGGGAAATCTTGGTTAGAGAATGTAAGGAGATTAGGTGTTATGATATTCCCGACCATAGCTTGGAATTGGTCCACATCGAGATCTGCGAGGACAGTGGATGAGGTTAATGCTTCATCAAGGATCTTTTTATGCGCTGATGAGATTTTTAACAACTCCATGATGGAGATGTGTGTTGGTGTTCTTTTGAGTTGCTCTACAACATTGTAGGTATGCGGAACAGCTCTAGATGAAGGGACTCTGTGAGGTTGGGATGATCCTGCAATGGTGATTTTTTCGTCTCTTGTGGTGACTCCACAATCTTCGGCATGGGCCCCCTTGATGGTGATGACTATGCAGTCCTCATTTAGGGAAGCAACATCTATTTCATATACATGATTTACACTGCCCTTCCCTTTATCGTTTCTATTCCCTTTGTTGCCATGATTCAGCATCAGATTCATGTAGATTTTAAGATCCTGATTTCCTGTGGGTGTTTCCAGGTTTATGATTTTCTTGTCGATAAGATCCTGGATGATATTTTTGAGTCTCATGCAGTTGTTCATGGTATGAACTTTGATTTTGTGAAATTCGCAAAGTTGGTTCTCGTTATACCACGGAGGTTTGACATCAGGTTCTTGGTAGTTTTCGAATGTAGGAGGTTTGATAAGTTTTTCATCAATCAATTTTTTCATTATGTCCTCCAATGGTTCCTCCAAATTAGCGTATTTGTGTTTTGGATAAGTTTTGCGTTGTGGCGGTCCCCTTTGGTCATTAAGATTGTTGACAATTGGATTGTTATTGGGTTGATATGTTGTGTGATAAGTGTTTTTGTGTTGTGTTTGGACTTGTGGTGCGGGTGTATTTTGGCCTGGACCACTAATGACCACCTTGGCATCGACGATGCTATCATTAGTGATGTTCTTATTTCTTGCCCATGTACAAGGTTTATCATTGTAGTTTGATGGTGGGCGATTGTTTTGTGGCTTGTGATATGCTGTTGATTCGGCGGGTTGGGTCACAAGGGCTCTTTCGATGCTAAGCGCCTTGGAGATTAATTGCTCATATGTGGTGATTCCCTGAACCTTGAAATGAAATGACATGCGGCTTTCAAGGTTGGCTATGATTGTGCATACTTGTTGTTCATCTGGCATGGTCCACTTGCTCCGATTGGCCTTGGATCACCATCATTGAAGGAATGAGGTGAAAGACTCATTCTTTCCTTGTTTTAAAGTAGAGAGTTCTTTGAGACTGACATCCATTGTAATGTTACATGCGTAATTCCTAATGAATTCATCTCTAATTTCTAATGCCTGTGGGTAAGCAAGAGAACCATTCTATAGCGGGACCTGCCAAGCTCCTAGGGAATAGCTGCATCAGATAAGGATCGTCATATGCGACCTCCATATAATGAACCTGGAATTCCCTAATGTGATCTTCAGGGTTTCCCATCCCTTGATACTTGTCAAATTTAGGGATTTCAAATCCCTTAGGGAATGGTTTCATGTCTAGGCTCCTATCAAATGGATAGGGACACAAGTTGCTTTGCGTTTTGGTTGTCTGCCTCGATTGAAGGTCGAGCACTTGTTGTGAGAGCAACCTGAGTTGTGTCATCACATCATTCTGGGGATCAGGGGGTGGGATGAAAGTGTTTTGGGGTGTTTGAATTGTTAGTTGGATGGATGTATTGGTCGGTTCGTTGTTTGATGGTATCTGCATGCTCTGTCAAGCGAAGTAGGCTTCTACTTGCTTTTGTATGAACGATGCCAGTTGTTGATCATGTTGTTGTTGCGCTAGGATTTGGGCTTGTTGTTGCAGTTGTTGCTGCTCCAACAATGCTTATTGTTGTGCTTGCTGCTGTTCCCACAATGCTTGTTGTTGGGCTACCAATTCTGCTGCTTCTTGTTGCTCTTGGTATTGCTTCAATGCTTGTTGATATGCCTGCAATTGCGCTGCTTGTGCAAGAAGTTGTGCTTGTGCTTGTGCTTGTTGTGCTTGATATTGAGATTGCGCTTGAGCTTGGGCTTGCGCTTGTGCTGCTTGCACTTGTGCGGCTTGTTGTTGTAATAAAATTTGTGCTTGTAATACTTGTGTAGCTTGGGTGGCTTGTTGTGCTTGTTGCGCTTGTATTGTGGCTTGTGCAGCTTTGGCAGCTTGAGTGGCTTGTTGCATGGCTTTTTTTTTCTGCACTTGTTGGTATCCTCTTTGAAAAGTGGCTTGTAATGCTGCATCAAATTGGTTTGATGTGGGGAACGTTGGTGGTGGTGGAGGTGGTGGTGGATTTCGAATGGTGGTAGATGATGATGTTGTGTTGATATTTTGCGTGTTGGATAATGGTATTGATGTGATTAGTCCTTGTGAGACCATGCTTTGTGATGTTAAGGGTGTGTTTGATGATGTTGCCATTGCTTGTGTGTTTATCATTTGTTATTGCGATATCAACGATAAATTTTGAGTGTTTGGTGCAATGCTTTGATTGATGGTTGGGATGTAGGTTTGATTGATACTTAATAGGAGAGGAATCCCTAAACCAAGGAGTGGTGTGGATGATAATGGTAATGGCGGAAGAGGTGGAAATGTAAGAGGCATAAGTTGTGAAAACGTCGTGGTGTCGAATAAGCCCCCTAGTCCGAACGTATCTCCCTCTTCTTGTGAATTTGTTAGAAGAGGTGTTTGTGGTGTTGCGTGAAAATATGATGATGACGGATCATGATGGAATGTGAGAGGAACATTCTTGTGTAATGGGTTTTCGGGTATATTTTGTTCCAATGTGGTGCTTGCGTCCAAACTTTGATTATTATCAAGGAGATGTGATTGAAGAGCATTGAGAAATGGGTTTCCCTTGTTGACATTGGGTTGGGTTGGAGCAAATGATGTTGTGATTTGCGGAATTTTTTGTGTGTCGTTTTGGGATGGAGGTGTAGATGAGATGGGGATGGTGGATGAGATTGGGGGAAATGATGTGTCCACGATAGTACTTACATCAAAATCCGAAGGAAACTTGGCCCCTTGTTTTGCTAGTTCAAGCATGTACAACGAAGGGTTAAGTCTCATCATAATGTTGATGATTCTATGGTTGTCTGGATTTTGGAGCATTTCTATCATTTCCTCGCGAGACATTCCGAAAGTGAGGTCCTCTCCTTGATTTTCTTCTTGGGGATGTTGTGATGATGAGAGGGTTAATGGGTTGCTTGATTCTGTTGGATTCATTTCTGCATTGGTTTGGCTAAGGTCACTTAAAGCGGGTGTTTCTTTGTTGGCTTCCACACTCTTCTTGTATTGAGATCTTGTTTGGACCATAAACCAAGGATCAAGAATATAGGAGATGAAATCTCTTGATTATTTGGATTGATCTCTATTTTATGTCCCAAAGTGAAAGATTTTAGGATGCTTTTGAGGATCAAAGGTGATGATATGATGATGATGCTTTGGGGATGGATGGTTGTAACGCTTGATAAACTTACACCTTCCACAATACATAATTTAAATTGATCATTGCACTTCACAATAACGGAAAAGAGATAGCATGCATAATATTTATAACCATGTGCACTCAAAGGCAAGTACATTAGAGATACTCAATATATATAAATTATTTCATTACCATTTCAAAGCAACTACATACATTAATGAATTAATATGTATATCAACACAAGCTCCTACCTTTACCACATCAACCAAAAAGGCTTAGTTACCTAAGAAACATAAATTTAAATACTAAAAGCAAATTAGGGGAAACAACAATATCATCAATACATCCACAAACTCACCATTACACAATAATTTCTTGAGTGGAAAACCCTTGCAGGGGTGAAAAACCACTCGTAAAAGTGCCGCACTGGCTTAATGAAATGTCTCACTGGCAAAGCCTTACTGGCTATAAAGTTTCAATGGTTACAAGATGCCTCATGGGCAGTGACCATTCATTACATATTTCAATACCACAAGGAACCTATTGCAGTTCCTTTACAAGTTACATATATCTACAAGTAGCATTTTCATGTTTCCCCAATGCAACATCCTTGCATAAGAAGTTAGGGTATTGTCTACACTATCATAAATCACTCCCATGTATTGCTAATAAGACAGCTTTACCTCTATTGACTTCTCAAATATCACAAAAGTATACTATTAGATCAATCACATAAGGCTTATGAAAATAATCCTAGCACTACTAAACGCACACATGCCTATGCAATTATAACCAGATTATTTACCTTTAAACTCATTATTTCGTAGAGAGTTTAACAATGAGATAGAATAAACATATATAAGCTAGTGAAAGTATATGAATATATGTTCTTATATGAACACTTAGTTTCTTCTCACAAGAATGACACGCGTTGCAAAAAGATGATAACAAGAAACTATCATGGGTTATCAACATCTTACCTTCATCACATTTCCAACTATAGTTATTAAGTAAATGGAGAGAAATAAAAGAAACCATCGATCTCAAATGACAGCGGAACGTTATTAATAACATATAAGGAAAACTAGGTAATTATTATCCAAAGATAAAATTAGAGTTAAATATTAAGCATTGATTTTAATATTTAAAAGAAAACTAGTTTATGTTAGGGAAAAAGCCTTATATCATATTATATTTTGGATTTACAAAGCAACACAAGGAATACAACTTATCATACCATTTTGTTCAATGAATGAAAAGAGTAGATAAAAGAGTAGATAATGCATAATTCTTACAATTCGCACAAGGTTCAATAATTCAAGCATTCTTTTGGAAAAGAGTTATATTTGTAAGGATTGCTATTTGATTGCATAGAAAGTACTCATGAGAAGATAATTTTTTCACATCATGTCTAACATTTCTCCATAAACTCATTTAAGTCATTCCTCTACTCAACAACGGATAAAAGAAACAAAATGCATATGTGCACTTCTCTAGTTGCTCACAGGTATCCAATACTCAATTTTAGTGATTTAAACTAAAAATAATAGATTTGTATAGATTTGACAGAAATACTCTCCAATCAGAAACATGTGTATATATATACTTTTAGGTAGCAAAGCTTGTCCGTTCTCATGTTTGTATAAAAATAAATCAATCTAGTACAGAAAAATTATCAATTTAAAACAGAAGTAATTATCATACCAAGTCAGGTTTTAATATCTATTCCTTTTTACATATATATTTATGTATAAATATATATATATATATATATCTCTATATATTTTTATATACATTTATATAATTATTTATCTGGATAACAGAAAATTACATTCCCAACTGAGATAATTCCATTTCAACTACTCGTTCCAATTGCAACTACATGCATACTTACTTTCAGCTTTATTTTAATAGAGTGAGATATTTATTTAAATTCGATTGGATGAATGTGTATATATATGTATACTTTTATAAAAATTGAATATACACCCAGGTATGCATTTCACAGTAGGTTTCATTTTATATTCCAAAAATATATACATAGCATACGCCTATATATATGCATGTAGATGTAATTTTATTGCATTTAATAAGTAATAAGCACCCTTTTCAAGCATCTAAAGGGAACAAAAGTTTACAAAGCAAGATTTGTTTGTGAGAGCACTGCCCCTCCTCATGGGGGTGCACTGCCTGTGGTGGGCAGCGTCCACTCCACAGGTTGCAGCCTGTGGAGGGGTGACTGCCTCCACAAGAAGCCATCTCCCTATGGGATGCGTTGGCTTGGGGAAAAGATTATAAAGCCTTCCCTTCTCTACAATATAGCCCATTCAGCCATAAACCAGTGTTTCAGCAAGATTCGACTCAGGTGTTTTCAATACTCAGCCACACACATATATAAATAATATTATATATTTATAGGAATGCATATACGGTTATGTATATAAGTAAATACGTAATATTGCTAAAATATGAAGCCTTAAATTTAGTTTCTAAAAACACAATTTATAATATTAGAAATAGCATTCCATCAATTTATTGGGGATAAATTTGTATTCTGGAAATAAAATAAAAAAGAATTCAATTTACAGTAGCAGAGTACACACACACACACACACACACACACACACACACACACATATATATATATATATAACATGGATTTGTACAGCCATAATGTCGAATTTCGCACAACAATTTAAACCTTGCACACTATTGTACAATTTTCCAAATGTTATATAGAAAAGGTTTGAAAAGCAGAGTAAATATTTCCACATGCAATCATCAATTCTCACATATAAAACTAAAAATCTCGGAAAAGAATTTGAGAACTTGGAATTTTCTTTTAGATGAATTCCCTCTTCTTACTGTTGTCCCTCTTTCTCCCTCCGTCCTTGTTTCGCTGTGCTGTACATAAAACTACTTCGGAGCCCATTTTCAGTTATATTTTGCAAAGAAGAAAATAATATTTTTATGAAAGCTATTGTGTGTTTCCGTTGATTATTTTCCTCCTTTTTAAAGTTTTCTTTTCAGTTTTGAAAAACCTAATCTTTAAAATAGAATAAAAATAAAATTTCCTTTACGCATCATATTTATCCTCCACAAATAATTGAAGAATTACCTTTTTTAATTACAACTGAAAAGTAATTATTCTCAATAATTAATTACGGAAATATGATTTAATTGCATACAAAATAACTATCAACTACAAATAAAATAATTATCCTAATTAATAAGAATTATGAATTAATTACAAAATAAAATCTTTAATTAAAATATAATTAATTTGTTTATTTCTTTGCACTTTTATTTCACCACAGTTATTTTAATTAAACATTGTAAAATACGAATAATAAAAATAGGGGTTGTGACATCCTACCCCACTTAGGAAAAGACATCGTCCTGATGTCTTGTTACCTCTACTCAACAATGTTCTCTCCATTGTGATGGTAGTGGTCTTTCCTTGTGGTTTGATAGGCTGGTCCAGTTGCTCATGATTCCTCTTTGATATTCCTATCTTTTCTTATACACAGTTGTGCTAATTCTATCTCATTCAAATGTTAGTATCTCATGGAAGGATCAAATATTGCAAAGAAAAAGATTATGACTTGTATATATGAATAGTTTTAAAATAGGTCACAACTTGATCATAAGTATGTAGGACTGCATATAAAATTTGTTCACATACCTTTTTTTTTTTACAATTGATAGTCTTGTGTGTCTATATATTGCCGACGCACGTTCTCAATTCACCAAGGTATATTGTCTTTACAAAAAGATTCTCATATAGAGACTCATTTATGATCCAAGATCATCAATATACATGAATAAAAAACAACAGTAATTGAACCAATACATATAATCAACATACATGTTATATCTCCACATGCACAAGTACATCATTCATATGTTAGTATGTTTATGAATCACACCACTCCTACCAATGCTAGTGCATCATACAAGCAGCAATCAAGTAATGTTATGTCATACATAAACTTTGAAGTCGCTAACTATCACTCCACTCTTGGTTAGTCAAAGTCAAAAACATAAAAAAAATAATACCTCTCTACTTTGTTTAACCTTAATGTTGAAAACAACCCTCCTGCCTAGAATATCGTTTACTTCAACACCCAGTTGTTCATAACAAAACTTCCTGTGGCTAGAATTCATAAACTTTATCACCTCATTAGTATCTTATGGATTCATCAATTCACTCTATTTACCTTATCTAGTAAAAGCATGCATCTAACTCATTTACTTCTTACAATCTTCTATCTTATGCAAATCTTTTCACATTCAAAGATATTTACTGATAAAAGGAAAGCAATTATGATCATTTTGTCAATATGCCTACTTGCATGAGACATCAGAATATTTACCTTTATGATGAATAACAAGCATCCCATACTACCTGTTATCATCATTAGTAAATGCAAACACTAATAAAAAAAAGAAAAGTCTCAGTAATTAGAAAATGCAAACTAGTTACATTTAGGTAGATTCCTTTTGATTAATAGTATGAAAGATAAAAAGATCAACAAGATCTCATTTCTGATTCAAATAGTTACTTTTACAAATGCAACAAGAGTGCACTCAAGAGAAGTGCATTATATCAAGTCATACATTGATCCATGCAATGATACACATCCTACTTTTAGAATTTCATAAGGAAAATATAACATTTAATCAAGCTTCAGTTGCCATAACCAAATGGTCTTCCGCAAGCTGAAGGTCAAAGCATGGTTAAGGTGCTTTTCCCACCCAACCATGAAGCATAACACTTCCTCGAGGTTCTTCCTAACTCGAAGAACACTCGACCCTGCATGAGGCGCCTAGAAACCAATAATAATAGGGCAGGGGGGAAACTCTCGATGCATGCCTGATGCCTTATACACACTCTTATACTAGAATGAACACATTTCTTGCATACAGGATGTGGCAGAGAAACATATATATAAATAGATTCTAGGCATTCATTATCCATCTATTTCAACGGTACAACTCGCTTTGGCCAAAGCATATATAGAAGAAAATTTGGTTGATCTTGGAAAAGAAGATCACCTTCTCTGTTAATCCAAATTCGGCATCCTGTCCCGAAAGGTAAGCTTACAAATTTATCACTCACCGCACTTTCAAGTAAGGAGATAAAGGTACATTCATAACATAAAATCTATATCGATAACATGTATTCCATGAATTATCCATCAAATCTCAAGAAATTTCATATAACACTGTCAATGTACATACACCAATAAGGGTGTTACAAATCATCTATTTCAATGATACAGTAAACTAGAATACATAACCTTTGGTGCCTAACTCACCCAGGGTATGAATACATAATTTACCTATAGTGCCTCACTCGCACAAATATGGAACATGTCTTGTACACAATGTACATTACTCATTCAAGTTTTCATAAAATGAATTATGATAAGTGGATCTCACTCACAAGTGCATTGCTCACACACAAGGTGATATATGCATAAATTATAGTAGTGCATTCATAATGATCATTACTCGATCTACTAAACACAATGAGTATGAAAAGTGTATCCCACACACAAATGCAAAATGAAATAATTACTCAAGTGTTTTATCCACACAAAGAAATCAAGAACTTGCTCTAGTGCATCACTCACACAAGAACAACAATAATATGAAATATGCATTACTCGCATTAGTATAAGAATAGTGTATATTTCACATTTAAGTATACATATAAATATAATTATGGAAACAAATATTATATGCTATGAATGCAATCATCCATATAGATGTGTCATTTACGGAGCACAATAAGTGCATCATTGCACAAGCTTACACGATTCAATCACATCAATCACTTCTTACTTTGTCTGATAGATAAATGAAGTTATTTATCATTTCAATTTCTATCATAAGTTACCAATGAAGATTCTCAAGACCTCAAAACCTTGCACTTTCTAAAGATCTTGTGGATTCTATCAAATCCAATTTCTGTAGGAATAAGACGTTGCTTAACAATCAACTTGTCTTTAAAACTTCCATCTTAGGTTTCCCTTTCCTCAAGAAGGCTCAACTAATATTTATCCATTATCAACAACTTTATTTACTACACAAGGGTTCTTCCTTCTTCCTCTCATTGGAAAGTTCTCCTTTTATTCTTCCCCTTGTATCTTACTGACTCATTCATCCTTTAAGTCATCACGAAGATCTCTCTTCACAATATACTTCTCTTATGAACTCTTTTTTACTGCCACCTCATCATTCATAGGTTGTCACCTTATCTGATCCCTATCGGTTCAAGTATATCTATTCATCTTACTTCATCATTCACCCTTTTTAATTCTCCATTCCATCACTCTCACAAAGTATCTTATGAAAACACACTTAAGGCAGAGAGGTCTTACACCTCTAGAGTTCTCTCAATGATCAAACTGCGCTGAAAATTCTAATTAATTCAAGCTAACCATCCAAGAATCACCAACTCATCAAAATAATCTTCACCCACAACTAGGGTTCTTTATTTACTTCAACAAGTTCATATACTATACAACCTACGCACAATAGACTCAAGGTTCGAGTGTTGAACCTGAGTGCTCTGATACCAAATGTAACGCTTGATAAACTTACACCTTCCACAATACATAATTTACACTGATCATTGAACTTCACAAGAACATAAAAGAGATAGCATGCATAATATTTAAAACCATGTGCACTCAAAGGCAAGTACATTAGAGATACTCAATACATATAAATTATTTCATTACCATTTCAAAGCAACTACATACATTAATGAATTAATATGTATATCAACACAAGCTCCTACCTTTACCACATCAACCAAAAAGGCTTAGTTACCTAAGAAACATAAATTTAAATACTGAAAGCAAATTAGGGGAAACAACAATATCATCAATACATCCACAAACTCACCATTACACAATAATTTCCTAAGTGGAAAACCCTTGTAGGGGTGAAAAACCACTCATAAAAGTGCCGCATTGGCTTAACGAAATGTCTCACTGGCAAAGCCTTACTGGCTACAAAGTTTCAATGGTTACAAGATGCCTCATGGGCAATGACCATTCATTACATATTTCAATACCACAAGGAACCTATTGCAGTTCCTTTACAAGTTACATACATCTACAAGTAGCATTTTCATGTTTCCCCAATGCAACATCCTTGCATAAGAAGTTAGGGTATTGTCTACACTATCATAAATCGCTCCCAAGTATTGCTAATAAGACAACTTTACCTCTATTGACATCTCAAATATCACAAAAGTATACTATTAGATCAATCACATAAGGCTTATGAAAATAATCCTCGCACTGGTAAACGCACACATGCCTATGCAATTATAACCAGATTATTTACCTTTCAACTCGTTATTTCGTAGAGTTTAACAATGAGCTAGAATAAACATATATAAGCTAGTGAAAGTATATGAATATATGTTCTTATATGAACACTTAGTTTCTTCTCACAAGAATGACACGCATTGCAAAAATATGATAACAAGAAACTATCATGGGTTATCAACATCTTACCTTCATCACGTTTCCAACTATAGTTACTAAGTAAATGGAGAGAAAGAAAAGAAACCATCGATCTCAAATGATAGCGGAACGTTATTAATAACATATAAGGAAAACTAGGTAATTATTATCCAAAGATAAAATTAGAGTTAAATATTAAGCATTGATTTTAATATTTAAAAGAAAACTAGTTTATGTTAGGGAAAAAGCCTTACATCATATTATATTTTGGATTTACAAAGAAACACAAGGATTACAACTTATCATACCATTTTGTTCAATGAATGAAAAGAGTAGATAATGCATAATTCTTACAATTCGCACAAGGTTCAATAATTCAAGCATTCTTTCGGAAAAGAGTTATATTTGTAAGGATTGCTATTTGATTGCATAGAAAGTACTCATGAGAAGACAATCTTTTCACATCAGGTCTAACATTTCTCCATAAACTCATTTAAGTCATTCCTCTACTCAACAACGGATAAAAGAAACAAAATGCATATGTGCACTTCTCTAGTTGCTCACAAGTATCCAATACTCAATTTTAGTGATTTAAACTAAAAATAATAGATTTGTATAGATTTGAAAGAAATACTCTCCAATCAGAAACATGTGTATATATATACTTTTAGGTAGCAAAGCTTGTCCGTTCTCATGTTTGTATAAAAATAAATCAATCTAGTACAAAAAAATTATCAATTTAAAATAGAAGTAATTATCATACCAAGTCAGGTTTTAATATCTATTCCTTTTTACATATATATTTATGTATAAATATATATATATCTATATATTTTTATATACATTTATATAATTATTTATCTGGATAACAGAAAACTACATTCCCAACTGAGATAATTCCATTTCAACTACATGCATACTTACTTTCAGCTTTATTTTAATAGAGTGAGATATTTATTTAAATTTGATTGGATGAATGTGTATATATATATATATACTTTTATAAAAATTGAATATACACCCAGGTATGCATTTCACAGTAGGTTTCATTTTATATTCCAAAAATATATACACAACATACACCTGTATATATGCATGTAGATGTAATTTTATTGCATTTAATAAGTAATAAGCACCCTTTTCAAGCATCTAAAGGGAATAAAAATTTACAAAGCAAGATTTGTTTGTGAGAGCGCTGCCCCTCCTCATGGGGGTGCGCTGCCTGTGGTGGGCAGCGTCCACTCCACAGGCTGCAGCCTGTGGAGGGGCAACTGCCTCCACAAGCAACCATCTCCCTATGGGATGCGTTGGCTTGGGGAAAAGGTTATAAAGCCTTCCCTTCTCTACAATATAGCCCATTCAGCCATAAACCAGTGTTTCAACAAGATTTGACTTAGGTGTTTTCAATACTCAACCACACATATATATAAATAATATTATATATTTACAGGAATGCATATACATTTATGTATATAAGTAAATACGTAATATTGTTGAAATCTAAAGCCTTAAATTTAGTTTCTAAAAATAATATTAGAAATAGCATTCCATGAATTTATTGGGGATAAATTTGTATTAAAATAAAATAAAAGGAATTCAATTCTGATGAAAGTACACACATATATATATATATAAAATGGTTGTACAGCCATAATATTAGTTACTTTAACAATTTAAACCTTACTGTGTACATTTGATATATATGAAATGTTTCAAGCGAGGTAAATCTGCTTTCCACATGCAATCATCAGTTCTCACATATAAAATAAAGCTTTGAAAGAATTAAAGAGACACGGAATTTGTTTTGATTCCTCTTCTTACTATTGTCCCTCTTTCTCCCTCCGTCCTTGTTTCCCTGTGTTGTACATAAAACTACTTTGGAGCCCATTTTCAGTTATATTTTGCAAAGAAGAAAAGAATATTTTTATGAAAGCTATTGTGTGTTTCCGTTGATGATTTTCCTCCTTTTTAAAGTTTTCTTTTCAGTTTTGAAAAACCTAATCTTTAAAATAGAATCAAAATAAAAAAAAAAATTTACATATCATATTTATCCTCCACAAATAATTGAAGAGTTACCTTTTTTAATTGCAACTGAAAAGTAATTATTCTCAATAATTAATTAAGGAAATACGATTTAATTGCATACAAAATAACTATCAACTACAAATAAAATAATTATCCTAATTAATAAGAATTATGAATTAATTACAAAATAAAATCTTTAATTAAAATATAATTAATTCGTTTATTTCTTTGCACTTTTATTTCACCACAATTATTTTAATTAAACATTGTAAAATACGAATAATAAAAATAGGGGTTGTGACAATGGTATGGATGCTTTTGACTTTTGATCAATCTTGAATGAGACACTAGGCTTTTTAGGACTTTTGGATTTTGATTTTGGATTTTGAGATTTTAAGATTTTGAGATTTTGTCCTTGACTTTTGATTATGCTTTTGATTTGGATTTGGATTTTTGAACAAAAAGATCCTAAGATGTTGGATGATGATCTAAGGGATAGCTTTGTCCAAAGGATGATAATTTGAATATGTGTGAGGAGAAGGATGCATCTACCCACACCTATTCAAACAAGATGATTGTTTCACTAAGCATATGGAGAAGGATTCATCTACATACACTAAGCTAGACAAGATGATTTTTTGATATCTTTGACTAAGCATATGCAAAAGGATGCATTTACACATACCTAGCCAAAGGTGTTTTTGATAATGTTCTCAAGGATTTTGTCTCAATTATTTTGATGATGGTTTGGATTTTTCCATAAAGCCTAGTATCAAGGATGATTTCAAGATTTATCAAAAGGTGATGATGAGGTGGATTTTGTTTAGATGTACAGAGGATGGGTGAAAAATTATTTTGATATGTTTTGATCCTAAGATGAACCTAAAAGGACACTTTGTTTGCCTAGATCTAGGTATTGAAGAGAATGCATATGCTTCTTAAAGGCCTTTGTAACCAAGAAATGATTTCATTTGGACATGCATTTTCAGATTTTCAAACAATGACTTGTGCTTTTGGGATTGTAAAGTTTTCAACACACATGAAAGTTCATTTTTCTTAGCTTTGCTTAATGTCTTTATTTTACCAAAAACACTTTCTTCAATTAGATTTCAAACTAAGATGTCCAATGTCTTAATTTCTTCAAACCCCACAAGATATGTTATGTGGAAATTTAATGAACTTAAGGCAAGGGGTTTTCCTATTGTTTACTTAAGAAGACAAATTGAGATATAATCCAATGCTTAGAAACCTCTAAGGATGTGACTCCCAAGGGCAAGCAATAACATGTGGATTGAGTCAATTGTATTTGTCCTCAAAAGGGTTTGAAATTTGGATAATGTTAAGTGTTTGTTTCCATGGTGTTTTCGAACAAGCAATGCATTTTGTAACCCAAGAATAAGTACAATCCTATGGATGTGTAAGACAATATTTGTTGGGTTCCCACTTGGACAAGTCCATCTATGCCTATCTCTAGTGGATGGTTAGAAGCTTGACCCCACTGGCTCCCCTCCGACACTCATATCACGGGGTAGCTGAAACATCAACACCCACATGGAAACTCCCATGGCATGTTTCCATTTCTACTAGAAGGCCCGTAAAAGTGTGGGGTGGCTTGAGCAGTTTGCTCTTGCACCCGGCAAATAGTTAAGTTTGGAAAATTCTAGCACATGGGTTTATAGTAAGTGTTGATGTGTTTTTATGCACTTTTTCAACCTGAGGCGATGCGTGGGTGCACTGCCTCTCCTAGAAAGACAATTTTCCACACAATCAAAGTGCGAACACTATCCCAAGGTCTCTAATATCGGTCTTCTTGGCCAGTGCTTGGAATATCTCGGTTGTTGATGTGATTGCTGGAATCACAAAGGCGGTCTTCTGGATGAGTTACAAAGCATAAGTGGGTTTAAATCACGGTTTCAAAGTCTTTGAAAGTGAATGAGCTTGATGGTTGTCCTCAAATAGCAAATTGAAACTCATCAAATTCATCGATTTT
Source organism: Sequoia sempervirens (assembly GCA_007258455.2). Classification (NCBI taxonomy): domain Eukaryota; kingdom Viridiplantae; phylum Streptophyta; class Pinopsida; order Cupressales; family Cupressaceae; genus Sequoia; species Sequoia sempervirens. Next base: position 81,684,749 of record VDFB02256132.1, on the reverse strand, counting down.
AGCTTCATGGTGATGCTTTGGATCCTAATCTAACCAAAGATTAAAAGAAACAAAAAAATGAGAAGGGTTAAGAAAGCTATTCTAATCCTAAGAAAAGAATGAATAGTAACAATGGTGGCTGCTAAAGTAGATAGGCTTCCTAAAATGAGTTTTGCTTGACCAAGAGAAACCTACGAAGCTACACAAAACCAGTACCCAATCTTCTGAGACTGTGATTTTTTCAAATTGCACATGCATCATGCACATGTAATTGAACTAAGTGCGACAATAAAGAAAGAGAGCTCGGAACTAGCTTTGCAAAGTGATTCATCATCAATGAACCACAAAAAGCATGAGCTGGAAGTTCATCAAATACTAAAACAGCAAACACCATCACCACTCCCATTCAAGAAACTAACACTAAAACTAACATGGAAGGTCAACCATACATACATAAAGAGAAAACTCAAAAGGAACACCCATAAATCATGCAATGTTGCTTTCTATTGCTGCAAAATGTTTTTACATCAATTCTCCAACCCTTACAAATGAGGGGCAAGCCCCTATTTATAGTTTTCCAAAGCCCAAATGAATGGCTAGGATTCAATTTGTATTGAGTGGCTCAGATTCATTACAAGTTAGGGCTTCACCTACCCACCAATATTCAACAATTAAAAATACATTCCTTGTCTTTTCTCTATTTTGTCATCTAGTGCCAGTTACTGTAGCAATTTTGTCATTTAGCCGATTTCCCTTTTTCACTGTAGCTAAAACTGCCTGAAAATTGTCTTTTCCTTGATGTGTTTGCAGAGTTCTTCCTTTGATCAAACGAGTCGATCGACGATTGGCATCAATGGATCGGTGGCCCCTGATTCGGGCAAAAAGCTCCTTTAGAAATCATCATCATCTGGAAAAAGGGGTAGGACAACTCCCTCAATGGGCCTCTTCGATAAACCTACGGAAGACTTCTTGATTCCTGCAAACACGAAGTGTCATAAGTGCATTTATACACGAGTGAAGGAAAATGTCAATCAAACCTTACAATTCCCTGTTAGATCTATCCATGCATCATCAAAATATATTGATATTCATATTTGGAGCTCATTTGGACCATAAACATTAATGCATGCTTCAAGGGTGCGAGCGCCAAAGGGCGGAAAGATGGCGGAAGAAAGCCAGAAGGTAGACAGCGGACGGAAGCCAAAACAGCCGAGAATGAGGCAGGCTCTCGGATGTTCAAAACAGTCAGGAAGAAGGAAGGCTCCCGGATGTTCAAAACAACCAGGAAGGAGCCAGGCTCCCGGATGTTCAAAACAGCCAAAGAGGGACGGACTCCCGGAAACAGCCACGGAGGGGCCGGGCTCCGGAGGCCGGGAAGGAGGTAGCCGTCGGATGTTCCAAAACGGCGACGGAGAGGCGGAACCCCAGAAACGGCCACGGAGGGGCCGAGATCCGGAGGCAGGGAAGGAGGCAGCCGTCGGATGATCCAAAATGGCAACGGAGAGGAAGAACCCCGGAAATGGCCACAGAGGGGCCGGGCTCCAGAGGCCGGGAAGGAGGCAGCCGTCAGATGTTCCAAAACGACGATGGAGAGGCGGAACCCCTGCACGCCACCACGGGCCCGGAGGCCGGAAGGGAGGTGTCACGGCGTTCCCAAAACGTAATGGAGAGTAAGGCAGAACCTCGAAACAGCCACAGAGGGCCGGAAATTCCGTGAGGGCCGGAAGGGGAGGCAAACACGGATGTTCCAAAACAAAGAAAAGGGGACGTAAGTCTCAAAACCACCGAAACTCAAGCAAACTTTGACTAAACCTTGGCGCGCCTTCATTTAAGGCCATCAAACACATCCTGTGATCCAAAAAGGTTGACCCTAATGTTGAAAATGAGGAAACGAGGGCTTTGGCTGGTGGGTCCACTGGATGTTTCCAAACAGCCAAGGACGAAGGGAATTCCGGAGGGAAAGTTCCGAAACCATCGAAACTCAACCAAACTTTGAAGAAACCTTGGCAGTTCATTTACGTACTTCAAACACATCCTAGATCCAAAAAAGGGTGACCCCAAAGTCAAAAATGAGGAAACGGGGGCGACGGGGGTCCACGGATGTTTCCAAACAGTTAAGGAGGAAGGGAATTCCGGAGGGAAGTTCCGAAACCATCGAAACTTAACGAAAGGTCAATGAAACCTTGGAAGTTCATTTAAACACTCCAAACACATCCCAAATCCACCAAAAAGTTGTCCCCAACGCCAAAAATGTGGAAACTGGACCGACAGGGGTCTACGGATGTTTTCGAAACAGTCAAAGCAAGACAAAAGGTAGAAAGGGGATGGGGGACTTTATTTCTCAGCAAATTTGAATACCCCAAGCAGGTGAATTTGGGTAGGGGAATTTGATCGGTTGAAGGCACATGACCAATTTGGGCTTGGAAATGGGGCACGCAAAACAAGACAAGAAGAAAGCAACCTGTCGGGAGTGAAAAAAAGGGGGGTCCCTGCCTACGGCGGGGCGTGTGTGCAAAACATGCACAACAAATGGCGACTCGCTGGGGAAATGCTCTTGAGCATTTTGATGACAAATTGGAATCACGAACCCAGAATCTCTGGTTTTGACATTCACGCTAGGGAAAACAAACCAGACACCCAACCAAAGGATCAAAACCATTAGCCAACCCAACCTTCAGTATGCTGAAAATCCAAGTGTGTGCAATTGCATTAATTCCCATCCTTCGGTTGCTACAGGAACCCAAGCTCCGTCAAGTTAAGCTACGTAGTTTATTCTAACTCCAAAAGCATCCGGGACATTGCCTCGCTGCCAGTCAGGCGTCCATAGCCCCGATGAGGTTATCGCTGTGATTCTCTTGAACATTGCTCTACTGCCAGCCGGGCGTCCATAGCCCTGGTAGAGTTGCTCGGATACTCCTGAAAAGTTGAATTTTCTCTTTCTTTTAATTTTGAATGTTTTCTTTCTTTATTTCTTTTATCTTTTCAGCTCTTTTATTTCAACCCGCAAGCATTGAAGCTCGCGCTCAGGGCTAAGAATCACAGTGGCGCTGGAGCATAATTTTAGATTTTTTACTTAACTAGACTTCACAAAAGGCCCTATAGTGACCGTCAAATTCTTAAGATGTGTAAGAGCTATAAGATTTCAGAATACGTCAAAGTCAAACTAAACCAACAACTTATCCTCTTTGAATTAAGCACCCAGATCGCTTGACACTAACAGAAGACCTTCACCATCTGGTGATCCCACAAAGCTAGTTTACAATTTCTAGGAGGAACTGATTTTTGCTGAAATCACATATTTTTAGAAAATATAATGATTTAAGCCTTAAAAGGTTCTATATAAAGAATTCCAATTGAAGAGGGTTTGATCAAACTAACTTAAATCAAATCCCCTTGGATAGAACCTCGCTAGTTTTAAACCATACCTATAATGAA
>VDFB02256132.1:81595730-81681235 GCA_007258455.2 Sequoia sempervirens | reverse complement strand
AGGATCATAAAGAGGGTTGTGGTAGACCAATACATCCTCATCATTTATAAGCTTACCTTCCTTAAAATTATCCTCATAATGAAAATTAGGTAAGGTGATGTTTAAGAATGTGTATGATTTCATTCGCTTGTGCTAAAATATCTTACCAAAGGGGATGAGGAGAAGGAAAAACAAGATCCTGATGATTCTCAATGATTGTGTATTCTTTCGCCAAGATACCTTCATCACTAAAAGGAGAGGTATTAGGAGAAGCACAATTATGATCATCATAAGTATCTATGTTTGTATGCTCTTCTATCACATTATCCACACAAATAGGGGATATAGGAGAGGGTGTGAGTTTAAGGCTAACATTTTCATTTTCACTCTCTTGTATTAAGAGACTCTCATAACTAGGACATGCATTGAATGGATGATCATCATGCTTATTAACTAACTTTTTCTTTGAAAATTTGGAGAAAATTGAAACTAAAATTATGAAAGAACATTCTATTCTAACTCAAAATGCAATGCAAAAGGCTGAAATGAATTATAATTTTCAAAGAATAATTGACTGATTATGATATGTAACAATATGAGAATGCAAATTTGAAATGTAAACTAGGCATGAAATGAGCTAATTTAGGCTAGATTTGATGAAATACATGTTACAGAAATACAACCAACTATTACAACTAGGATATGGCACCAAACAAAAGCCTAAAAATAGGGTTTTTAGCTCTATAAAAGGTAGTTTTAGGGGTCAAAAGGGATTGATTCGCCCAGGGCGGCGAATGGGTCCCAATATGGGATTTTTTCAAAAAAAAGAAGAGAATTTTAAGTGATTTGTATGCTTTTTGAGTGCTATGATGTAGACCTAAGTTAAAAATGCAGAATTTAAGAAAATTTACATGAAAATAGATGCCAAAAATGCAACCAAAATGCACTTTTTTATGAATGCAAAAGTTGAAACCTATCATGCAAACCCCAATGCAAGATCAATGTAAGCTAGATGTATGACGAAGGACTCCAAATCAAACAAGAAATTATTCTAAAAATCAAGTTCACCAAAATGGACCATTGATTTTTGGGTAGGGCTTATAGGATACTCTTGCACTCTTAGGATGTTTCACCTAAAAGGAGAGAGATAAACCTCACTCAAAATTCTAGCTAGTTTCACTCAAATTATGCAAAGTATGTTGCTATTTAGGCTAAATGAGATGATATAAATGTAACTAAGTTATGAAATTGATCAAATATGAATGCAAAACCTAAGAAGTAAGTGATTTTTGAAAACACATTGTGTAATCCAAAAGCACCTAGAAATGAATGCAAACTATAACAAAACTGAAAGAAATTGAAGAAGTGCACCTAAGATATGGATGAAGACTAGAAATTACATTTGAAATGTTGATTTTAAGGCCTGGATGGACTCATTCGCCATTTTGGGCAAATGAGTCCCAGTTCTACACAACTGAGCTGAAACCTGTTTCTGACAAAAGGGTATCTAAAAATGCAGAGAACTCAAAATTGACCTACAGGTGAGACTTATTCACCATCCATGGAGAATGATTCCAATTTTGAATTTTTGAATATTCAAAGGTTGATTCTAGAGCTTTCAGTTTTCATTTTGATTCTCTACAGGTGTCTGCTTCCAAAACTTTGATTTACAAATCTGAAAATGAGTGTTTGTTGATATTTTGACTTGTTTAATGAATAGAAAGCCTAAAAAACTTGAAATGCAATCTTCAATGATTTCCAAGCTTCCAAGATGCCTAAATATGCACACACACAAAAATAAGGAGAAATGTTGAATTTAGGGCATGGGGGTTTGCCTTGGTCAAACCCCTTTTAGGTAATTAAACCAAAATGATGAAAGAATGCAATGAAACATGCAATAATGGAGTTGATTTCCTTTCCATTATGTATGAAAAAACATGAAGGATCTGCCCTTGAAGGTCTAAAAATTTATATCTTAATGACTTGAAATGAAGAAACCCTAAGTTGCTTAACTTGAGATGGAAGATTGGTGGATGAATGAATGATAAAAGATAAGATATATGAATTAGAGTTAAAAGAATTATATTTATAGGAATTTCACCTTATTCACCCATTAATACCTCATCACAAGCCGACATGAAGTAATATTAAACTTAAATTTCACTTTTTTCCAACTCAAAGTCAAAATTGGACCAAATGGGACTCATTCGCCATGTATGGTGAATGGGTCTCACCTAGAAGGTACTAATTCACCATGGATGGAGAATGGGTCCCACAAGGGCCAATTTGATAGCTAAGATGCTAAGAGATAAGGAAATAAGGTTTAAATTGCAACTTTTTTAGGTATTTGATCAATTTAAGCCTCAAGATGCACAATATGGGTTAATAGGGGCCTATTAATGATTATGTAAAGGTAAATTAGGGATTGGGACACATAATTCAATGTGAAAGTGTGATTACATACACTTTACAACACTAAAATGAGCTCCACATACCCTAGAAAGGCACAAGAACCAATGTGAATGTGAAAGACACACTGCAACACTAGTTTAACATTAAGTTTAATTCAAAATATTGCTAGATTGATGTGAAGATGCAATTATATACATTTTATAATGTTAAATTAGGGAGAAATGGGTTCATTAAGTCTAGAAAGGCATGAAAATATTTTACAATACTTTACAACACCTTTACAAGACATTGTTAAATGTATTTGAAAGGGTCCAAGACCTAGTGTGGATGTGAAAAATACCTCACAACACGAAACTAAGGCCTCATTAAGTCCAATTTATCATGAATTATTCCCATGTGAAGCAAGAGATCCCTTTTTTCTATGGTGCACTTCTGATTTTTGTTTGATGGTATCCTTGAGATTTTCTTCAGTCTTCTTCCATTCTTCCATTTTTTGTTTGATAGTATCTTTGATATTTTCTCTAGTCTTCTTGCATTCATCTACTTGCTACTTTAAATCCACAATACTTTCCTTTGAATCCTTTAATTCCTTGCTAACATCTCTATGTCTTGCTTTGAATTTTTGGATTTTCTCCCTTAGCTTTGAGATACAGGAATTTGCTTCCTTAAGGTTTTCTTTGAATTATTAATTTTAGTTTTTTTTCTTTCCATATCATCTAACATTATCTTCAGTTCTTCCTCAAAGTGATAAGCTCTTGCCATCTGTTAAAACTACCAAGATCTCCCTCAAGCAGTTAAGCTCTATCTCAAAGGGACCAAGCTCTAATACCAATTGTTGAACAATCTAGATAATTGAGAGGGGGGGTGAATCAGTTATCATAAAGAAATTTTATTTTCTTTAATTAATCCGGAGCAGGCCTATAACAATAAAAAAAAACAAATACATATGAACATGAATGTACACAACAACACTAAGCACAATGAACACTAGAATTTATGTAGGAACCCAAGAAGGGAAAAACCATGGAGAATGCTAATTCTCAATTATAGAACACTGGTTAAGGTGATATTTACAAAGGCTCACTGCCAAAATTCTTATTGCAAGTAATGCTCACTGTCATTAGTCTCATTTCCCAATTAATCAACTGATTACAAAAGTCTCACTGACAAAAATGAACTAATGAATTTGTATCTACATATGCATGAATTTAGTTCTGGTTAAGAACACAATATTTGTTCATAGCTGATCTAGTCAAGATTCTTCTACACACCTTCTTCGCACAACCTCTACAAATTAGATTACTTCTTCTTTCACACCGTTTTATCTATTTGCACAGACCATAAACCACACTTCTCCTTTCATCAAACAAAAACAACTTTAACTTATACCATTTCATGCCTTCATAGTCTCCTATGTTGGCTAGACATAATGTCTTCATAATCTCCTAGGTCGACCAAATAAAATTTTAATTAGATCACCACAAAGCATGTTGGCATGACCTGAACAACCTTGAAATATTCAATAAGGCCTTGCATTCTAGCACCATACCCAAAAGATAGGCCACACATAAATATCTTCTTGCCATATTATCAAGGGACCCATAAATAGGTCATACCTAAGATATGTTCATTACATCACATAATTATCAAACTTTGAATTACATAAAATATATTCTAGAGTTGATGGGAATGCTAGAAACAAGACCAAATCTTGATTATCATCAATTTTAGTATCAACCGGAGAAACACAATTTGACACACCAAAACTTGTAACATGCTACATGAATGTCCAGATAGAAAGGTTACCCAGAGTAAGCTTTGAGCACAATAGACAACATCAAAATATTAGACTTCATTATTCTACATTGACTATGTTCCACGAGTGTCCAAAAAAGAAGTATTGTCATATCCAGATCAGAGATAACATCCATAATATGCAACATCAAAGAATACAATAGGATATATCATTTTTGTATATCATTCAGAGCTCAACCTTCTAGATCCGGGTTTTGACATCAATGACAACAATGCTAAATAATCTCAATTACTTATAAACAATTCCCCTAAAAATGGTGGAATTGTCTCCATTTTGACAATCACTCTAGCATCCAAATTCAATCACTCAAACTCTCAAGCACACACACTTAGCTATTTTCATGCAAACAAACATCCACCATTGTTTCCATCATATTGCATCTATCCAAATACCCATATCCACCATTACATTCCTCATCACTTTAGCTTCATTTTGATCATATTTGCATGTCATTTTTCCAAGAAAGGAGCACACAATCAAGCATCAACAAGGGCCAACCAAACTCATCAATTCAAGCAAGGTAAAGATAATATTTCTTTGTGCTTTGTTTGGATTCAACTAGGCTTATCATTGAGCATTTTATTTGTGTTTTCCAGCTTGCATTTCCGTTGTTGTTTTTTGTTTCTCAGTTAGAAATCACTTTCACCACATTTTTGGCATGCTCGATGGGACCCACATCATGGGTCTAGTTTACGTTTACTTGTTGTTTCAAATTTTGTAGGTTTGGGTTTTACACACAGGGGCGAATCCACCCCCGATGGGAGAATTTTTGGATACAGAGGCAGACCTAAAGTAAGAACACAAAAATTTGCTCTTGCCCTTCGAGAGAAAGGGAAAACTTGAATCCCTCAATCGAGACCACCAAGTTCAGAGGTGAATATACATAGCACAATCGAAACAGGTAAACCTGCTCAAAGGAAAGGTGAAATTTCTTGAGTCACAGAGGCATAAGTGCAAACACCCCTCCATTTGAAAGGTGAATACAATCTTGCCTCTTCCTAATATAGTCAATCCTACATCATAGTCATAGGAAAATTTTCTCCATGCATGGGCGAATTTGAGGTATTCTAGAATGATAAAGTTTTTTATTTGTGCTTTAATTCAGTTTTGGTTTTAGGTACTAATTAGCTAACTTTTTCATCCGTGATTGTGGCATTTAACTAACAATTTTCATAGCTTGTCTCTCACATTTGACAAAAACTAGTGGTGAAAACTACTCATGTATTTGTTGTAGGACAATCGGTTGAAGACCCTTAGTTTATCTCTATCTATGTGTCTTTTTTTCATACTAATTTAGGCATACGTAGATTAGTTAAAGGGTCAATTAATCTATTTGCTATGTTTGGGAGTGAGTTGTTTATGTATCCACTCCCCTCACACCTTTCAGTGATCTTGGGTGACGAGAAATTGCAACTTGTTCTAGTCTAGTCTAGTCTATCCAGAGAGTGCTAGTACACATATGCTCTACGTGCGAGCCTTGGGACTAGTAGAAACATCTAGTATTATCTTCCCTTAGTGAGACCTTCCTGGGATTTCATCTCCCGGGGAACAATCTCCACCACATGTTACCAGTGGGGTATATAAAGGGGGAGAACCAAAGCTGTACCCCAATCCAATCACATCATGTCTAGTGAATCGTTGAAGCTAGGATGATACCTAGATAAGACGTGTAGGGTTGGTTCGAGTTTCTAGTACCTCATTTGGGATCCTGATGCATGCTTGTGATAGGTTGGTGTTCACGATTGTGCCTCACACACCCTCCTGGTGTATGGAGAATGCATGAGATAGCCTGTTCAGCCTAGATAGAGACCTATACATGTTCAACCATGGCTTGGTGTTGTAGACATTAAAAATTGTCCTAAATCTCTGACTCTTAATTTCTTCATAATTCTTTCACCCCTTTCCCCTTTCATTCTTCATAATTAAATAATCTTAATTATTTAATTATCTCCTAAAGTCATATGTCGTCTATTAATTAAATAATTTTAATTATTTAATTAATTCATTTCTATCCTTATTCCTCCTTGATTAATTAAATAAATGATATTTAATTATGTCACTAATTAAACCTATCTTCTTTCTAAACTTAAATAAATTCTAATTTATTTAATTTCTATGACACTTTCTACTATAATTAAATAATTACTTTAATTATTTAGTTATTTGTTAGCCTTTTCTCTTTTTAATTAAATAAATATTTATTTATTTAATTTGGTCCAATATCCCGAATTTTGAATTGAATTATTATTATTTAATTCAAAATTATTTCTCCTTATCATATTCCTCTATAATTAGATAATATATTTATTATCTAATTAGTTATTGGTCACTCATATGAGATAAGATTTGATTTTCTCTAACAGATCGCTTTTTTTGTGTCAATCTTATCTTCTTCATCAAAATCCTTATCCATCTTTTCTCGACCAACCTCTTTCGTTGATTAAATTATCCTTAATTTAATCTCCACCATTCAATATTTATCACTTGCTCTAATTTAGGCCTAATCTTATCCCATGCCTCATCTTTTTAATCTTGACCATCGATTAATTATCTCTCGATCTCAACCTTTCATTCGAAATTGGCTTTCCTATAAAAAGGATCTATCGCCGTCATTTCTTCATCTTAAAAATCTTGGATGTCTTCCACTCTTTTCCTATCTTGCTTAGTTCATCCATAGCTATTTAGAAATCTTCAATATTTTTCCTAGACATTATGATTAGGTCATACTTACATACTTGAGAGAAATCTGAGGGCATTTATTATATAAAAAAATGGAGAAGTGCAATGAAGATTAATCATGGACTACATGAAATTTTTTTGGTGAGATCGTTCTTTGGTTTATGCTTTTTACTCCTTTGTGCTTAATTACTAGCTATGGTTTAGTTTATTCATGTTGTTTGGTTGCTAACTTCTAATTTTCCCTGTGCTACATTTGGTGAACCCAATATTTGGCATGATTGGTTTTTGGATCCCTTGTTTTCATGGTTTTTGTGGCTAATCCACCCTGTGTGAAATTTTAAGGCTTTGATTTTGTTTTGATATGGATTCGTTGTTATTAATGTCTTGGTTGTAGGTTTAATTTTGTGGTCGCAGGTGAACTCTTGTTACAACTTTGGCTTTATTTCCTTCCTCGTCAACATGTTCCTCACACTCTACCACCACCATTTGGTCTCCCTTGACCTCCAATCACCACCATTTCGAGCCATTGGTTTAGCCCCACTCTCCACTTCGACCACATCGCACCTGAGTTGTAGGGGGAAATTGACACTAATTTGAGCCCATGCTCACCTACCTTATGCACCATTCTATTTGGAGCTATTTTTCTCACCTGTTGCATGGAAATTTGAGGTGTTTGTAGGCCATAAGAGGCATTCTTAGCCACATAGGCCCGCACTTCATTTTTGGATGTCATTTCACTTATTCAAATTTGCAAATCAACCTTTGTAGGCTATGATAGGGTCTAAGAGAGGCGATTTTATTCATCTTTAAATAATTCAACAGTTAATCTAGATTTAAGTTAAATTTGGATTTTAGATTTAAGATTTAGGTTTTTCTAGTTTAGATTTAATTTAAATTTTATATTTAAGTCTTAGATTTACTATTTCAGGATTTAATTATATTTAATTTATATTTACTTTGGATTGAACATTAGATTCAAATTAGATTTGATTTAGTTGTAATTTAGATTTAGATTTAGTATAGTCTTTTTATTTCATATTTTTAAATTAGCTCTTTTCTTTATATTAGCTTTTAGTTAGATTTTTTTTTAGATTTTTAACTAGTTTTTAATTAGATTTTTAGATTTTAATTATTCTTTAATTGGATTTTTAGATTTCTAATTGGATTGATAATTTAGGTTTCTAATTTAATTTATATTTTAAGTTAGTTCAATTTTTTAGTTTAATTTAAATTAGTTAATTAGATTAATTTAGATTTTGATTAATTGTTCTTATTAAATTTTAGATTAGTGTCTTTTTATGTTTTGGTTTCTTTTTAATTTTAAGGCTAACTTAGTTAAGATGGTTTCTTTTGTAGGTTCGCATGCCAGAGAATTGAAAAAAAAAAAATCTAAAACTCTCATTTATTGAAGACTTAAATTTGACATTACTAATGAAATATGATGCAAGATGTTCGCCAAAGGCTTGGTTTTTAAAATTGATTGTTTTTATAGCTTGGAATACATTTCATTTGGTGCCTTAAATGAATAATTTATTGGCATGTTTTGTAGTATGGTAGTGATTTCTTAGTGCATATATACTTCTCTTATGCCTCATAGCGATCTCGAGAGTTAAAGGAACTTAGGGATTATTGCTTTGCCACCCACACATTTTTATTTTGGAATTAAACTGAACCTCATGCAAGTGTGAGGAAAAGATGTCTGTGTATGCACTCTGCTTGTGCTTTGTGCAATCTTGGGTGATCAAAACCATCGTCTTTGTCTTGATTTTGTTACCTTTAGAGGGGCCAGCCTTGAAAGAGGGAATGACTCCACTCAATTTTTCACTCAAGCCAGTATACAAAAGGATAAGACTAAACTGTCAAGTTCTCACAGCAGGATTTTCCTTTGTCGTATAGTGACACTTGAAACCAGGTACCTACCTTTTATTTTAAAGGTATAAGAGCCCCTAGTAGAGTGATTAAAGCCTTAAGTGGCTTGTTCGACACTAGCGGGGAGCTGTGTCCCTGAGTATTCACTAAGTTGTAGTGGCCAAAATACCTTTCGCTTGCTAGCACAACAACGGTCGTTGTGAAGCAACCTCACGTCTTCACTAAGCATTGTGTAGAGATAGGAATTCCTCCTTGTGGGGAATTGAGACTTAGTGAGCTTGAGAAGTGAGTGCACTATAAGGGGGAGCTTGTGCCATCAAGTCTCTAGTTGTCCACCTTGTTTAAGCGGTTGGAGAAATATGAGTGGGGATCTAGTAGGTGGTATCCTTTTGAAGTCATAGGTTGTAAAGTGTGTTTGGAAGTGTCTTTTACACATTTCAACATTCAGAAAAGAGAAAAACATTTTTTTTTAGAGTGTTTTCCAAAGTTTGATTTCACATTTCATATCAAACGTTTGACAAAATTCAACTAAAACTCAAACCAGTATATAGTGAACTACAACTAACTGTCTTGAACCACAATGACAATTGTTGTAAACAACAATTGACAAATCTTAGCTCCAACCAACAATTCTATAGACCACAATTAATTGTCCTAAGCCACAAATTCCTAAGAAAAAAATTTGAGACCAAAACTGAAACAAAAACTCTCTTTAATCAGTCCTGAGCATAACCAGAGTTTTCATGTATAGACTTGCAAGCTTTTCATTTAGCATTTGATCATTTAGTTACCATTATATACCTTGCATCCATAATAGAAAAAGCATTGACTTACCTTTTAGCTTGCATAGACCTTGGTGGGAACCTTAGAAAACTTAAGATCAGTCCATATAGACCAAATTAAAGTTGCATTGATTTCACCATCCTCCATCATTTTAGTCCTTTTGAAACCTAAGTTATTCCTCAACTCCCAATGCTAGTTTGAAGGTCACCTTTATCAAAAAAAATCACTTATTCACCATTACCATTGAATTCTTGGCAACCCAAATTGGTGTCCATGGTCCTCTTGCTTTAGTTGAGCAATCTTACCTTTGGTTTCCTCATAGGATAGTACTTTTAGTCTCATTTCTAGATCATTTCCATTACACTTGAATTTTGCTTACATTGGAATTACCCTACTTTGGACCTCATTGTGACACTTACATTTGAGATCTTGACATTTTTTCACTTTGAATCCATAGTTGGTTATCATCCTTAGGCATACTATACCTCAAAAAATCCAAAAATCCAAAAAAAAAATATAGTTGCATAACCTTGGTTTTAGGCATGTACCTTGGTCATCCTTAGACATAGTATTTGCATAGTCATACCATATCACAAACAATACATCTTGCAAGTCTTACATAGTCAAAACTAGGTTGGAAAATAAATGAGAAGACGAGATGGCTTTCCCAACAGACAAGGACTTTATCAACCCATTTGAAAGTTCCTCACAAGGGTCTCCCAAATCATACAAGTCACTATTAAAAAAAATTGTCACTAGAGACCAAAACAGACATATTATGGTAGAATACATAGAATCCACCTCACAAGATCCTAAATTTTCTTCCTTTATAGATGACTAATTGGCATAAGACAACCAACATTACCTAGAAAAACTCTTGACAAAAGGTTCCACACTCCCCCTGGGTTTGACATAAGTACCATACAATCCACACCCACACCTAATAGCCAAACTCAAGGGAACACCACATCTATTCCATAAGTAAACACTTCCATTCCACAAGTGAACACTTCAATCCCACAAATGAATACATCCATGCCAATAGGAGGAACCATAGAAGATGCAACTAAAATCCATACATCCTTATTTGACACCCAAGGAATGACACAAGGCACATCACTTACCATATGATATTCATCATCAAACCCATTAGGATTACATGACACAACTAAAATTGTCCTTAACACTAAAACGACTATACCAAACACACAAGGTAACCCACATGTTCATATCCTTGCAAGCTCATCCAATGAATTCCATAACATACACATTCCAACTAAAAACATTTTGACTCAAAACATTCCAACCCAAAACATTCCTACCCAACACATTCCTACCCAACACATTCCAACCCAAAACATTTCGACTCAAAATATTCCAACCCAAAACATTCCTACCTAAAACATTCCAACTCAAAAAATTCCAACCCAAAACATTCCAACCCAAAACATACCTACCTAAAACATTCCAACACAATACATTCCCACCCAAAACATACCAACTCAAAACATGACATATACATCCCATTTTCAAAACCAAAATTCATCCTACACCCACACATTAAATCAAAACCCATCACATAGTGTTGGATTACAACGTGGCCATGTAGACCCAAACAATACACAAGTGGATGTCTTGCAAACACAAGTGATATCCCTTCAACAAAAAATGGAAAACATGCAAATGACAACCAAAATGGCATACACAACACAAGACTTATGTCTATTTCCCTTTGAAAAAAATTTATACATGGCACCCTTCCTGCATGGATATGTTATACCAAACTTTCCAAAGTACAATGGGAGGTGTAACACTCTTGAACACATAATGGAATTTACCAAACATTGCATAGACATCAAATTTAGGCCTACGTATCTCATGAGACCTTTTCCATGAAGCCTTACTGGTATAACACTCGAATGGTTTTGTAAACTCCCAACTGGCATAAGAACATTGGGTGAACTAGCCAAAAAAATTATTGAACATTTCACCTTTAATGTTGACAATGAAATCTCAATAGATAGTTTATGTCATACCACACAAGAGGAAGGAAAAAACTTTATTATTTTCTTTCAACGGTGGCGAAGCTTAGCTAGTCAATGTCCAGTTGAAACACCCAAATAGAAAAAGGTCACCATATTCCTAGAAAACCTTAATTCAAAATTGAGAAGTGACCTAAGAGTTCACTATTGCACCTCCTTTGTTGAAATAGTAGAAAAGGGTATCATACTTGAAAAGGCTCCCATTGAAAATGGAGAAATCAAAATGCCAAATAAAAATTTGAATGTAAAAAGTGCCCCTAATGACAAGAATAAGTATTGGTCCCGAAACAAGAACGTAACCAATGATGGAATTGTCGATGATAATACTATACACACAAGACCACTCATTGCACTTAGAGGATACAACCCCTCTAACAACACAACAAGAAATTTTGATCAAACCACTAATCCTATCAAAAACACACAACCAAGAACACCAAGGAAGTTCCCAAAATGTGAATACACTCCCCTAGGGGAACCAATTGAATCAGGTTTCAAACAACTGATGCAACACAATCTCATATAACTTCCCGAGCCAAAACAATATGATCCTAGACAATTTAAACCCTCTTGGTGGGATGCCAATGCTTTTTTCGATTTCCACCAAGATAAGGAACATAGTCTATCACAATGTCAGCATTTGAAAAACATTATATAGGATCTCATAGAAAACAAAACTATTGAATTTAATGGACAAAAAAAACCATCCTCAAACAACAATCATAAAGTATTTTCTGATCCATTACATGACCATGGAAAAGGAAAAGCCTCTAGTTTGGGAAATAAGACCAATAATAATTTGGCCAACTATGCTAATGCCAAATATGATTATAACCATATTACCATCATAAACCACATTCAAGCTAATGATGAACATATCAATACCATTACCTTAAAGAAACCTCCTAAATGACCAATAATAATTCAACCAACTATGCTAATGCCAAATATGATTATAACCATAGTACAATCATAAACCAAATTCGAGCAGCTGATGAACATATCAATACCATTACCATAAAGAAACCCCCTGAATGTGTTGTTATCAACTATTGAACTAAGGTAAACAGTCAATTCCCTCTGCCACAACAACCGCAACAGTCCTCCAAGCCTCAATACAACATACTAGACTAGTTGGGGAAGACCACAATGCAAATTTCTATCCAATTGTTGTGTATATCACCTAATCATCAAGATATTTTAGAGAAAGCTTTATAAAGAATGACCATCCCCACTGACCTTGATGTCAATCATTTCGAAGAGATGGCATGCTACCTAACCAACTCCCATCATGCTACTTTCTGTGAGCAAGATTACTCATCTAATGAGATGGACTACAATGACCCATTGCACATCGAAGTTCTCATTCATAAAGAAAAAGTGAGATGAGTCTTGGTAGATGAATGAGTAGGGTTGAAAATTTGCACCTTGAAACTAATTAAGGAATTAGGCTTCTCAGAAGCATGTGTAGACACTACTAGGAGAATTGTCATTAAAGCATATGATAAAAAGGAAAGGTCATCTAAAGGAGTCATAACAATTCTTGTCAGAATTTGTCTTGTAGTTATGCATTTAGCTTTCCAAGTCCTAGATCTCGAGCTCCCATATAACCATTTCCTAGGTAGACCATGGATAAATTCCATGAAGGTTGTACTATCCACCTACCATCAATGCCTTAAATTCCCATACAATGGCACCAATATCACAATGCTTGGTGATCTTGATCTGTTCTAGTATTGTACCAACCTATGAGGAATATCACAATGATAGGTCCCTATCAATCAGGAGGCTTCATCATCCACCTCATCCCATTATATTGACCCATCCAATCTTGCCAAACCATCTACTTCCAAAACACTGCTTGTCGCTCCTAAAGTCAACATCCAAGATAAGGGTTGTCGAGAGTACCATATAAAAACTTATTACTTTATCAATCAACTGGTTCCTCTGAAATCATATAGCCTACCAACAATAGATAAGAGGAAATCCAAAGTCACTATATGCATCCCTCCCACAACTACCTTTAAAAAATGGGGGGAACTCACTAAAGAAGCTATAAACGAAGAAGATGTGACCTTGTGGCTTTACACATAAGACAATGAAGTACCTCCTCCACCCACTCAAATACCTATAGATCAATATGGAAAAGGCTTCAAAATAATGTAGGACAAAGGATATGATAGACATAGTAGATTGGGGTTACATAAAAATGGGATGACTAAACCTATCATTGTCTCTAAACAACCAAAAGGTCTAGGGCTTGGGTTACAACTGATCAAGATTGGTGTTTCAAGTATTGCATCACCTTTACAAGAGGTAGTGAATGCTTCTAAGGCTATCAAGACATCCAATGATCCGTCTGACCAACCTTACTATTCCACTAACTCAAACAGATATGAATGGGGTTCTGAAAAATCATCTAGTGACTGAAATTTATGAAACCTTTAGAGAACCTAGTGAGCCTACTCTTGATGAAATATTTGAGAAACGATTCAAAATTGGTCCATCAGAAGACAAATAAAAAAATTATGTACTCCCTCCTAGGAGTAGGGAAGACATCATAAAATCCTTTTGGAACTATGTCAATAATTCAACCTTTACCTTGACCCCTTTGAATTTTGATACTTTTGATGATGGCATACCCTTGCCCTATCCCCAACTTATCGATTGGGATCAACAAGACCTCCATGTCTTAGATATATTTGAGAATGATGAAGCAATAGCTAAGTTCATGGGACTGCAAGAAGGAATACGTAGTGGTGACCATAAGGTTGTATTTACCATAGAATTGGATAACATGACTTATTTTAAGGATTTTTTTTGCCCCTCTAGTCACAAAATTAGAAACAACAAAGGAAAAAATGAAAAAAAATAAAAATGACAAGTGCCTAGGTGAAAATAAAAAGGTTCCTTTAGACAATGAAAAAGTAAAAATAAAGGATGCATGAAAGAGTGAAAACCTCTTTGAGGCACCCAAGGATTGGGGGTTGAAAGCTCTCCCCACCACTCAATAAAATTCAACAATGTTGGTTGAGAAGTCTGTGGAAATCAATATTGGCATTGGAGATAATCCTCATCCAATCTATTTTGCGGCATCTTTAACAAAACTAGAGCAACTTGAATTCTGTAAATTTTTCAAAGAGAGACAAGTCAACTTCACATGATCCTATGTCGATATGCCTATATTAGATCCTGACCTAATATTATACCATTTGTTGTTACATCCAAGTGCTAAACCAGTCAAGCAAAAATTAAGGAAAATGCACCTACACATTGCTTTACTATTCAAAGCTAAGTTAAAGAAATTGTTGGATGTCAAATTTATCAGGTCAATTGACTATGCAGAATGGATTTCCAATCACATACCAGTAACAAAACCAACAGCTGGCATCTGCATTTGAACAAAATTTTGAGATCTAAAAAAAGCATGTCCTAAAGATGACTTTCCTCTGCCAAATATTGACATAATTGTGGACCTAACAACATGATATGAAATGTTATCCCTCATGGATGGTTTCTTGGGATAGAATCAACTTAGAATTGCACCTGAAGACCAACATAAGACAACTTTCACTTGTCCATGGGGATCTTATTATTGGAACGTCATGCCCTTTGGACTTGAAAATATTGGAGCAACATAGCAACATGCTATGACCAATATTTTCCATGATCTCATGCACACTCACATGGAAAATTATGTGGATGATCTGCTAGCTAAATCACTGATAAGGGTTGATCACTTATGGGTCCTAGATAATATTTTTCAAAGACTAGAAGAATACA
The DNA here is from genome assembly GCA_007258455.2 of Sequoia sempervirens. Lineage (NCBI taxonomy): Eukaryota > Viridiplantae > Streptophyta > Pinopsida > Cupressales > Cupressaceae > Sequoia > Sequoia sempervirens. The sequence continues at coordinate 81,665,872 of VDFB02256132.1, read as the reverse complement.
AAGTGAGGCTCAATCCTAAGAAATGTGTATTTGGTGTGACATCAAGAAAACTCTTAGGGTACATTGTTTCTAGAAAAATCATCAGAGTGGATCCAACAGAAGTGAAAGCTATAATAGACATGCCTCCACCAGCCAATAGAAGTCAAATACAGACACTGCAAGGAATACTACAATCTATCAAATGGTTCATAGCATAGTTGGAAAATAAACTACATCCCTTCCAACATCTACTCATAAAAGGGTACCATTTGTATGGACAAATAAATTCCAAGAATCTTTTCAACAAATCAAGGATTACCTACTTATGCCACCAATGTTAGCACCACCTATTGATGGACGACCTTTGATTCTCTCTATTTCAGCAACCATATTAGTAGTAGGAGCCTTACTTTCCTAGAATAATGAGGGTCGTGAAAGGGCAGTGTATTATATCAACCCCACTTTGGTAGGATATGAGCTAAATTATAGCCCAATAGAATGTGCTTTTCTTATAGTAGTTTTCACTACTCAATGCCTAAGGCACTATATGTTAAATCACCAAATAATGTTGTTTGAAAAGATAGATCCTTTGAAGTATCTCCTTAGTAAAGTAGCATTAATAGGATTCCTATCCAAATGGGTTATGATACTTAGTGAATATGATATACAATATGGAAAAAGAAAGGCTATAAAAGGATAGGTTATTGTTGATCAACTGGCAGATGCACCAACTAAGGTAGGTCATCCTTTGGTCTCATATTTTCCTAATGAATCCATTTTCACTTTGGACACTTGAATGACATGGAATTTATACCTTGATGGTTCCCAGAAAAATCATGGCTTAGGGGTTGACATATTGTTTATCACACCACAAGATGAAACTATTCCTAGGTCATTCAGAATTTCTTTTCCATGCACCAACAATAGAGTAGAATATGAGGCTCTTTTAACAAGATTATGAATGGAAATCAAATGGACGATCAAACACCTATAGGTTTATGGAGATTCTCAGTTGGTAATCTGACAAGTTAGTGACAACTACAACACCAAAGATGAAAAGTTGGCCCCATACAAATGAATGACAGGAAATATTTTGACAACATATTTTTTCATCAGGTACCCCATATTCAGAACAAAGAAAAATATGCTATGGCTACCATTGGGTCACTCTTGGACATACCTAGTAACATGCCTGAATTTGAGTTTTTGGTAGAACAACATTTGGTCCCTGCCTTTGACATTCTAGATTTAGAGGTGGTGTGTGAACTTGTTGGTTCCAATTCCCCATAGTACAAGGAAATATATGACTATCTCCATGCCCAAATCCTACCCCCTAGCCTCTTGAACAACCAATGAAAGACATTTATCTGTAAATATTCCAAATATGCCATCATCGGTGATACCCTTTATAGACATTCCCTAGATAATACCATATTGATATGTCTCGATACCAAAGAAGCACAAGAAACTTTGCATAGGTGCATGAGGGTATATGTAGATCCCACTCTAGCAGTGCGACCTTAGCCAAGAAGATTATGAGGTTAGGCTATTACTAGACAACAATAGAGAAAGACTCATACATCTTTGTCAAAAAATGTCAATTGTGTCAGATCCATGGAGACTTGATACACACGCCAGCATAAGAGCTACATCTGATAACATGGCCATGACCCTTTTCCCAATGGGGACTCAACCTTATAGGCAAGATGCATCCCACATCATCCAATGGCCATAAGTTCATCATTAGCATGACTGAATACTTTACCAAATGGATTGAAGGCATTCCTTTGATCTACATCATTTTTTGGTATGGTGTTCCTCATTCTATAATCACTGATAATGGTCATCCATTTAAAAATAAGAATTTCATAATCTCTACAACAAATTCCATATCCATCAACACTTTTCCACTCCATATTGTAAACACTGAAATCTGGTTTAAGCCTACGACTTCAATATTCTTAATAATTTGTATTCTTCATGGTCATGATTAAATAATGTTAATTATTTAATTATTCTCTAAAGTCTTCATTTCTTCTATTAATTAAATAATCTTAATTATTTAATTAATTCACACTTTTCTTTATTCCATCTGATTAATTAAATAAATGCTTTTTATTTAATTATGTTACTAATTAACCTTATCCTTTTTCTTCAATTAAATAAATTCTTATTTAATTTACTCTTTATCATATTTCAACTATAATTAAATAAATTCTTTATTTATTTAATTATTCATTTAAACCCCTTCATCACTTAATTAAATAAATCTTATTTATTTAATTATTCTTCAACTATCAAATCTTGAATTAAATGAATTATTTAATTCATAAATCTTATTTTAACACATTCCTCTATATTTAGATAATTGTGCAAATTATCTAAGTATTCACTTTTACTCGACTCAAAGATCTATTTTAATCGCTTAGTTAACTCTTGATTTAATGTCTAAGTGGCTTTCTTGAGTAATCTCTTCGTCAAATCATTCAATCATCCAGTGCTAACTCAATTGCATGTACATGCAGATTAATTAAATATTCCTATTTAATTAATTAAACCTTGTGTGTGCATTTGAACAAGAGTTTCTTTAATCAATCTTTATCTTTGTCATGCAAAGATAATTCTTCTATTTTTGAATACCAAACTCAAAGATTAAATCATTTATTTAATATTTAATTATATTTCTAATTTGTATCACTCATGTCATTACTAACAGTTATCATAATGCATGTCTAATCTGTCGATCTCAACCATCCGTTGATCTTTCAATCCTAGCCTGTCATTCAAATGATCAATTTTCTATAAATTGATCTATTCTTCATCATTCCAATCTCTCTTGAAATCTTATGACTTTTTGGAGCAACTATCTTTAATCTTCGATGTTTTTCTAAATCACTATCATAGGCTATACTTACACAAACTTATGAAAATCTGAGGGCAATTATAATACAACGGAAAAATGGAGAAGGGAAATCAAAATGATATATGGAATTATGTACATATTTGGTGAGATTGTTCAGTTTATTTACATTTTGGCTTTCCTTTGTTCTCTGTTGCTTAGCTTAGATTGCATTTAGAGTTTTAGATTACATTGCATGTTTGCTTTGATCTGTTTCCTCTACATTTTCTAGATGTTACATTTGGTGAACCCGACGTGAAGACACCATCTTCGCGTATCCGTAGACTTTTATTTAATTTTGCAGGTTTTTGTACGGAACGACGCATCTGCTTGACGAAACGCTGCAATTGACATTCAGAGACACATCAACTTGACGAAATGACACAATTGACATTCCTGACCGCATTTGTGAATGGAAACGACACATCTGAAAAGGAATCACACATTTGTCATTTTCTGAGCCGCAACTAACTGGTAAAATACCGCGACACATTTGACAGAGAAAACGACACATCCGACTGGTATATTTTTAGGTTTTATACTTTTAATTTATAGTTTCCTTTCATGTTTTTATTTTTTCTAATCTTTTGTTTTTAGCGTGTGTCTTGAGGAGTTAACGAGTTTTTGCAGGACGATTGATGAAGACAATACTGAAAACTACTAATGAATCTTTCTGCAGAACGCATGTCGAAGACCCTAGTTAAATTTTTGAAACAAATTGTTTGATAGTGTAGCAAAACTTTCATTTGGATTAAAATTAGCAAGTGTCTACTGTGTTTGGTGTGAAGGCACAATTGTGTAATTACCCTCATGATTTGGTACATCGAAGTATCATCTCCCCTTACGCATCCATGCAATCCTAGGTGTAAGAGAAATGGTTACCAACTCTAGAACTTGGGCCTGATCTGGTGGGAAAAAGTACTCACCCTAGGATGACTCAGACCGGTAGCACCCTTAACCTGAGGGACTTCCAGCCGGTATATAAAAGTGGATTCTTGGGGAAAGCCCAAGAATCATGCATATGGTTCTGATGAGATGGATCCAAAAGGGGACTCTCACCACATGGATCATGCCCTACGAATGGAATTCCCATACTAAACACCTTTTTTTTAGAGGCCAACCATTTTTCAGTTGTTGCTTGGTATAGTGCAAGGTACAGTATCATGCTCGAAGACACTCACTACTGATCCCCTTGAGTAGAGATAGCAGTTCTTGGGAAGTCACTATCCAAGAATCTGAAGTTGGTGTGCTCAAATGACATTAATGAGCTTTGGAGGGGAGCCAATGCCACCAAACTTCTAAGCTATCCGCTCTTGAGAAGGGTAGGTGTTTATCACCAATTTGGGGTATATCGGTGGGCTATACCAAGTATACAAACCCTTGGCCTATTGGCCTATTAGGATTGTACTTGTCTGTTGTCAAATTACACGTTCTTTGAGTCCAAAATCAAACTCAAAACACTTAGTCTTATGATTGTCTTTGTTTTCCAAAACTTGATCATAGAAAATAGTGTTAGTTTTATATCTCAATTCACTGAAAATATAATAGAGTCACAACTGTTCACCAAAAATTCACAATTGTTCTGTCAAGTCGCATTTGTTTACCTAAGAGTCACATCTGCTAGATTAGGTCACATTTTCTTTTTCAAAAACTGCATCTATCTTAGAAAACTGCACTTGTGATATTTTGTGACGCATCTAACAAGGTGAGCCACAACTATAGTCTAAAACGATGCATTTTCCACTATTGCAGAAATTTTACCAGTGTGTAAGTTTAGGAAAACCACATTTGATACAGTCTGAGTTGCAATTCCCATTACGAGTCACATCTATAAGAAACTTAACTACATCTGCCAGATTCAAACACTGAACTTTACCAGAAATATGCAACTGATTGACAGAAAACTGCAACTGTGAAACATAACCGCATTTGATAAATTCTACGATGCATTTTCCAGATTATTAGAAAACTAGAATTCACGGTCACTATCCAGTCAACACTGTCATACCAGTCTTTGATCTATCTTACTTGTCCTTGGATAGAAACCTGAAATGATTTGCTCAATTTTTTCATCCTTTAGGTATCATTTAGTCATTACCATAGTTGTCTTGATTATGAGTTTTACTTTCATCTTTGAGTACATATTGCCTTTCGATTTAAACTTCTAGGAAATTCAGTTTTACAAACTTTAGGATAGGTTCACCATCTACACTTTGGAAAAATCATAGCGTCAACAAAATCTGTCATTGAACCTTGTCCTGTCATCATATCCTTTGTCCTACGGAGAGTCCTCCTAGCTCATCAGTCTAGTTAGGAAACTCAACTTGTCTTTGATCCTCATCCTACATTGGTTCCTTGACTTAACTAAATTGACACCTTGGTTAGACTTTAGGTAGTTGGTCCCCTCATCTTGGGTTTACAAAATTGATTACCTTAGAGGCTTGCTTAGACTTTTCATCTTTAGATCTTGTCATTTTATACTAGCGTCATCTTAGAACATTCCTTATCTTGCATTCAAAAAATCCCAAAAAAAAAAAAAGACTAGTCATACTGTCCATAGATGTAGTTTTGCATTCCTTGCATATTGAGCTTATCTTACATGGTTGAAACTAGGTCTAAGAAAAGAGAGAGACAAAATATGTTGAACTCAAATGAATTCATCAATCCATTCTCCACGAGACCTCATAGTAATTTATTAGAAAAATTCACCACTAGAAACACTCAACGACATATTATAGTAGAGGACATAGAGGCTGTGGCATAGGACCCCGAGTTTTCCTCTTTTGTAGATGAGTACCTAGCAAATAATCGACAATGATACTTAGCCAAATTGCTAGCTGAAGGTGCTACCTTAGCCACAGGATTCGATATTAGCACCTTACAAACTCAACCTAGACAAGGGACAAATGCAACGACTTCCAGTACTACTATACCTCAGGTAAATACAACCATACCATCTGGCATACCTACACAGAGTACGACAATCCATACATCTACATTTGTTACGTCTGGCATGACATCAGGATTTAATTTCACTGTAGGGGCATCATCATCCACTCCCTTCATTCCTCTTTTTGCGAGTAAAAGATCTAAAACATCATTTTCTACACCAAATTCTAGTGTCACGAGTACCATACCATAGTCAACAACCATACCTAGTGTTCACGTCACAGGTACCATACCTCAGTCAATGACCATACCCAGTGTTCAAACCATTAGTACTATACCACAAATTACACAAACAAGAGGCATTCCCTAATTCCAATATGGCAATCAGAATCCATCTTCCCAGATTGGCAGTCAGAATACATTCACACAAATTCCAAATCAGAATCCCTTCTCCTAGATGGGTAATCAGAACCCATTCTCCCAGATTCCAAGTCAACACCAATTTACATAGATTCTAAATCAGAATCCCATCTCCCAACAAAGTACTCAGAATCTAGTCACACAGATCCCAAGTCAAAACTAATTAATGTAGATTCCAGACTAGAACACGTTTACCAACATTCTGAATCCAAACCCACCTCAAATACCAACGTTCAATTGAAACCCATCATGAGACCTTGGATTTCAAAATACATACACAAATCTGCATAATCCATCCAGCACATCATTGACCCAGGTTGACATCTTGCAAACACAAATGCATGCACTAAAAACACAAATGGACAACATGGTGGTGTCAACTAAGAAATCCTTTTCCACAAAGGACATATGCCCATTTCCCTTTGATATATCATTGTACATGACCCCTTTCCCTCACAGGTATGTCATCCTGAATCTGCCTAAGTACAATGGCAAACAAAATCCAATAGAAAATATAAGGGAATTTTCTACCATATGCATAGATGTCACTTATGAGACTATTTCCAAGAAGTCTTGTAGGGATTGCACTAGAGTGGTTTTCAGGTCTAGACTATGGCATCAGATCTTGGGGTGAACTGGCTGAGAAGTTTGTTGAGAAATTCTCCTTCAACATAGACCACGAGATAAATATAACAACCTTGTGTCACACAACACAAGACAAAGGAGAAACATTTATTTCTTTCTTCCAGAGATGGAGGACTATAGCTAGTTGATGTCCTGTCGAGATACCTAAAAAACAAAAAGTTACTATGTTCCAAGAAAACCTTCATGCAAAACTAAGGAGTAACTTAAGGGTACATTGTTGTACATCTTTTTTCGAAACTAGTGGAAAAGGGGGTTATAATAGAAAAGGATCTCATTGAAAAAGGAAAACTTAAGACATCAACATCCAATAGAAATCTGATCATGCAAAACACCCCCAATGACATAAATAGATTTTGGTCTCGCAATAAAAACATCACCAATGATGGGGTAGTTGATGCTAAAACTTTACAAGTAGGACCAATCATTGCATTACAAGGACCTAACACTTCTACCAACATGCTTAATGTTGTCAATCAACCTCCCAACATGGTCCAAAATACTCAATGTTCGCAAGAACAAAGGAGGTTTCAAAAATGTGAGTTCACTCCCTTAGAGGAACCCATAGAGTCAATATTCAAGCAATTGTTACAACATAATCTTATACAGCTGCAAGAGCCAAGACAATACGATCAAGGACAATTTAAACTAGTTTGGTGGGATGACAATGCCTTTTTTGATTATCATAGAACTAAGGGACATAACCTACAAAATTGTCGCCAACTGAAAAATATCATACAAGATCTTGTCAAAAGGACAATAATTGAAGTTAGTGGACAAAAACCAAAGTCATCAAACACTAATCATCAAGTCTTTTCTGATCCACTACATGACCATGGGAAAGGAACTATTCCTAGTTCGAGTACTAAGACCAATATGTCAGCCAACTATGCAAGTATCAAGCATGATTATAATAGTGGAAAAACCATTCATCACCTTCACGCCACCGATGAGAATATCAATACCATTACTATCAATACAAATCCCAAGTGCGTGGTCAATACTCGTCGTACTAAGATCACTATCCAAGACCCTCCATCACAGCAAACACCACAGCCTTCCAAGTCACAATATAACCTACTTGACCATTTGGGGAAGACCCAAGCCCAAATCTCAATATTGGAACTGTTGCATATTTCCCCTGAGCATTGATCTATCTTAGATAAAGCTTTACAAAACACCACTATCCCAATTGACATTGATGTCAATCGTTTCTAGGAAATGGTGGGTTATTTGACCAATAACCATCATGCCACATTTTTAGAACAAGAATATGCAACTGAAAAGACAAACCATAATGACCCTTTACATCTCGAAGTCCTTGTTGATGACACCAAAGTTAGATGAGTTTTGGTAGACGGAGGAGTAGGGTTAAATCTGTGCACTTTAAAATTGATTAAGGCATTAGGTGTCTTAGAAGCATGCGTAGAAACAACCAAAATTATTGTCATTAAAGCTTATGATGATGAGGAACGGAAATCAAAGGGGGTGGTAACACTTCCTATCAGAATTGGTCCTGCAATAATGGAGAAAAACTTCCAGGTCTTGGATCTCACCCTTCCTTATAACCTTCTGCTAGGAAAACCATGGATTCATGCCATGAAGGCAGTCCCTTCCACATATCATCAGTGTCTCAAATTCCCTTACAATGGCACTGAAATAACTATAGATGGTGACCCAGATCCATTCCAATATTGCACCAATCTAAAAGAGATCCCCCAATGCCAATTGCCAGTAAACCAAGAGGCTTCATCGTCCAATCCATCTCCCTATGTTGATCCATCTACACTCACTCGAACATCTATTTCACCTTCAATTCCTACCACTCCTAGGGTTGAGATCTAAGACAAGGGTTGTGGAGAGTATTACATGAAGACATATTATTGTGTTAGCCATTTAATTCCTCCTAAGTCATATGGTTTTCCTGCATTAGACATGAGACAATCTATGGTCACTATACATGTTCCTCCCACAACAACTTTCACTAAATGGGGAGAATTAATCAAAGAGGTTGTAAATACAAAAGATGTCACCTACTGGCTATATAGGGAAGATGATGAAGAACCTCATTCACTGGCTCACATTCCTACAGATCTATATGAAAATGGTTTCACAATCATGTAGAGCAAGGGATATAATGGACAAAGTGGTTTAGGCTTAAATCAAGATGGGAGGATTGACCCAATCTTTGTTTCTCAATGGGCAAAAGGCGTGGGGCTTGGGTTTCAACTGATTCAGATTGGCGATCCTAGTACCACATCACCCTTAATTGAGGAAGTAAGTGCTTCAGAAGATATTAAGACACCTCACGAACCATCAAACCAATATCATTGTTACTCCCCCAACTCCAACAACTATGAGTGGGATTCCCTATCCTCTACCTCTTCCATGGACCTTGACAAGCTATTTGGAGAACTTGACTTAATGTTAAGATCCTCACCAAATCCATTGAATTCTTGTCCACCAAAGAATATGACAAAGGAGGAATGGTTTAAACACTACTATTGGGAATCACTTGATCCTACCTCTTGGCAACCTAATACATTAGTTTTAGATAACCAAACCTTGGCATTAGGCCCACCTCTCAATCCAACTAGATCTAAACCTAAGAGCAAACATGACTTAGTACAAGAATTTTGTGACCATATGAACAACTCAGCCCTTACCTTGACCCCATTAAACTTTGATAACTTTGACGATGACATGCCCCTAGTCTATCCCCAACTCATTGATTGGGACCAACAAGACACACCCGTCTTAGACATTTTTGAGAATGACAAAGCAATTGCTGAGTTCCTAGGATTACGAGAAGGCATACCTCGTGGTGATCACAAGGTTGGTTTTACCATTGACTTGGACAAGAAAGCATATTTTTGGGAATCTGTTCAACACTCCAGTCACAAAAATGAGAAAAAGAATAAACAAGATAAAAATGATCATTCTCTAGGTGAAAAATGAAAGGCACCTTTAGACAATGAAAAAGTAAAAAGAAAGGATGCATCCGAAGGTGAAAACCTCTCTAAGGAACCTAAGGATGGAGGTTTGAACATTCTCCCCATTGCATAGAAAAATTCACCCATGCTTGTCGAAGAATCAGTCAAATTCAACATAGGCACAAAAGAGAATCCTCGACTGGTTTATTTTGCAGCATCATTGACAACAAAAGAGCAACCATAATTCCAAAACTTCTTTGCATAGAGACAAATAATTTTTTCCTAGTCATATGCAGACATGCCTGGGTTGGATCCTGAACTTGTACTACATCACTTACCCTTACAACTAGGTTTCAAACCAGTGAAACAGAAATTGAGGAAAATGCATCCACAGATTGCTTTACTAGTAAAGGCAGAACTCAAGAAACTATTAGACGTTGGTTTCATTAGATCCATTGACTATGTAGATTGGATTTCCAATCTTGTACTAGTCACTAAACCAACAGGAGGCATCTGCATCTGCACTAATTTTAGAGATATCAACAAGGATTGTCCTAAGGATGACTTCCCTTTGCCTAACATAGACATGATAGTAGACATGACAACAGGTTATGAGATGTTGTCCCTTATGGATGGATTTTTAGGATATAATTAGATCAAAATTACAACTGAAGACCAACCTAAGACAACTTTCACTTGTCCTTGGGGAACGTATTGCTGGAATGTTATGCCCTTTGGACTCAAAAATGCTAGAGAAACCTATCAATGTGCCATGACCACCATCTTTCATGATCTACTACACACTCTTATAGAGGATTATGTCGATGACCTTATAGTTAAATCCAAGACAAGGGAAGGACATTTACAGGTTCTAGACAAGATATTTCAAAGGCTAGAGAAGTATAAAGTGAGACTCAATCCCAAGAAATGTGTGTTTGGAGTCAAGTCAGGAAAGCTCTTAGGCTATATCATTTCTAGATGAGGCATTGAAGTGGATCCATCCAAGGTGAAAGCAGTCATAGACATGCCTCCACCCACTAATCTTAGTCAGCTAAGGACATTACAAGGAATACTATAATCCATCAAAAGATTTATAGTGTAGTTAGCAGATAAGACACATCCTTTTCAACATCTACTTAAGAAAGGGCTACCCTTTGCATGGACAGCTAGGTACAAAAAGGATTTTCAACTGATTAAGGAATATTTACTCACACCACCAATCTTAATGCCACTTGTTGAAGGATTACCATTGATTCTTTATATTACAGCAACCCATTCATCACTTAGAGCATTGCTTGCACAGAATGACGATGAAGGTCATGAAAGGGCAGTATATTATATCAATCGCACTTTGGTAGGTTATGAGCTCAACTATAGTACCATTGAACGTGCCTGTCTTGCAATAGTATTTGCTACCCAAAAACTAAGGCACTATATGCTAAACCATCAAACGATGTTGATTGCTAAAATAGATCCTCTGAAATATCTTCTTAGCAAGGCAACATTAACAGGGCGAATGGCCAAATGGGTTATGATACTTAGTGAGTATGATATCCAATATGTAGAAAGAAAGGTTATTAAAGGACAAGTCATTGTTGATCAGTTAGCCGATGCACCACTACAAGAAGATCACCCATTAGTTTTAGACTTTCCAGACGAGTTTATATTTACAATTGACATAAACACAATATGGAAACTGTACTTTGATGGCTCACATACAAATCATGGCTCTGGGGCTGGTATATTGTTTATCACACCATAGGGTGATTCCATCCCTAAGTAATTCAGGATTGCATTCCCATGTACTTACAACATAGTAGAGTATGAAGCTCTAGTGATAGGGTTATGCATGGCAATCAAGTGGAAAATTAAGAATCTACAAGTATATGGTGATTCTCAACTAGTAATCAAACAAGTAAATGATGATTATGAGACTAAGGATGAGAAGCTTGCTCCATACAAACGCATGGCTGATAGATTTAAAGAGTACTTTGAAAAAGTTGAATTTCATCAGATAACTCATGTTTTAAACAGGGCAGTAGACACTGGCTACAATTGCATCACTTCTAGACATTCCTAACAACGTGCCTAAGTTTGAGTTCTTGGTAGAATAGCTTTTGGTCCCATCCTATGATATCCCATATTTTGAAATGGTATGTGACATTGTTGGTCTTGATTCCCCATGGTACAAAGAAATCTATGACTACCATCATGTCAAAATAATACCCACTAGCCTCTCAAACAATCAACGTAGGACATTCCTTCGAAGGTCAGCTAAATACACCATCGTCAGAGACACCCTATATAGACGCGCCTTAGGTAATACCCTACTGAGATGTCTTGATTCTAATGAAGCATAAGAAACCTTGTGTGGGGTGCATGAGGGTATATGTGGTTCCCATTCTAGCGGTCCTACCTTAGCCAAAAATATTATGAGACTGGGTTATTATTGGCCTACTATGGAAAATAAATCATATGTCTTTGTAAAGAAATGTCATCAATGCCAAGTTCATGGAGACTTGATACATGCACCAACACAGGAGCTCTATCCTATAACGTCACCATGGCCCTTCGCCCAATGGGGACTCGACCTCATAGGTAAGATCCATCCCACATCATCCAATGGACACAAATTCATTATCACTACCACTGAGTATTTTACAAAGTGGATCGAAGCTATTCCTATGACATACATTACCAACACATAGATCTCTAAGTTTATCTTGAACTATATCATCTATCGGTATGGTGTCCCTCAGTCCATAATCACTGATAATGGCTTCCCATTTAAAAATAAAGAAGTCTGCCATCTTTGTGATGAATCTCATATTCAACATCACTTTTCCACTCCATACTACCCACAAGGTAATGGCCAAGTAGAGGCATCTAACAAAACCATCATTAGAATCCTCAAAAAGACTGTCAATGATGTTGGCCGTGATTGGCATTTACAGCTTAATCCCACCTTATGGGCTTATCGAACAACTATCTGTATTCCCACTGGCACCACTCCCTATTCACTGGTATTTGGTTCTAAAGCCATTCTTCCTATTAAGGTCTAGATTCCTTCCCTAAGGGTATCCTTGAAAGGGCACATTGATGATGAAGAGTACCGAGTATCGAGACTCCATGAGCTAGAATTTCTATATGAGTGAAGACAGAAGGCACTAGACCATCTCCAAGCATATTAGAATCACCTTCGTCGTAGCTATAACAGGAAGGTCTTGAACATAAACTTTGACATTGCTGACCTAGTTTTAATGGAGAACCCAAAGAATCAAGCAGAAAGAGACAAACCAGGAAAGTTTGAACCTAACTAGTTAGGACCTTATATTGTTACAAAATCATTTGGATCAGGAGCGTACCAACTCTCTACTTCTGAAGGGGAACCATTTTCCTCACCAATCAATAGTCTTCATCTAAAGAAGTTTTATGCATAGCTTCTGAGGGCCTTGTCTTAATTAGCCTTAAAAAATACAAAAAATAAATCGTTACCAAGGTGAAAACCTAGAAAATAGGCATCTTGGTAACACCAAAAAAAATAGATAATCTAGAAAATAGTAAAGACAAATAATTTTTCCAATAGTGAAAACCACTTCGGTGGCACTTTGGATAGGTACCATGGTGAAAACCTGGCATACAGGCACCATGTGTAGTTAACTCTGCTCCTTTGTCTACTATTATTCTAATCTAGCATACCCTATACATGCACCCTATCCTTGTATATACTACATATTCCCTATACATATCACTTGTCTTTCCTATCCATCACTTATACATACCATTCGTAATAAGTGGTAGTATTTCCCATAACTTGGAATGATTGACATTGAGTGCATTTCATTTTCCCCATTTTACCCTATTCATAATCAATTGGTCTTATACTCGATTGGGGGAAAACACTTGATATGTGTCATATTGGTTCTTACATAGGTTGTGTTGAAGACATGAAAGCATAGAAAAATCCAAAAACATCACAAAATGACTTGAGAAAATAAAAAAACATCAAAAAACTTCAAAAAGAAAATAAAATCAAAACATGTCAAAAATCCAAAAAGAGAGTTGGAGTCAGTCGAACTTGTCAGTCTTAGTCGTTAGTTGAACTACATTGCCTCTGTGACTGGACGTAGGAAAGGCCATCTGCGGATGTGCCCCTGAGGCATTAGGTCAGTTTGTTTAGGTTTGTCTATATAAAATCATGACTCAATCCATATGCATATATGACAAGGTCATTGGTCGTGTCAAACTACGAGGTCTTTGCGTGCATAACGTAGGCAAGGCCATCAATCGATGAGCCCCTGAGGCCACACTAGGTCAGTCCTTTAGGGTTCGTCACATTCACTATCACACATGTCTTCTATTTGTAGTCAGTCTTGTCAGTCAAGAGTCAAGTTGAACTACGAGGTCTCTACATGTATAACATAGGCAAGGCCGTCAATCGATGAGCCCCCGAGGCCCACTAGGTCAGTCCTTTAGGGTTTTTCGTCACACACAATCAATTGTCAGCACATCATATCAAGTCATGCATCAATTTGGTGAACAAGTCAACAATGTCTCTAAGTCAAATCAAACAACTTGCCAAATGAAACAATCAAAAAATATCAACTAATGTTTTCTACAGGATGTGTCCTTCCTGGAAACAGACATCATCAAAGCAATCAACCTGTGTCTTGTTCAGGATGAGTCCTTCCTGAATATAGATATCAGTAAAACAATCTATGTCTTATATAAGATGAGTCCTTCCTGCATTGTAAAACAATCAAACATAGCCTTACACAGGTTATCACATTAACGACATCTAACTCAACATCTTATACGATACATGTCTTTCTGAAACCAGGATTTGTCATGCCTTATATAGATGTCATAACATTGAAACCAGACTCAAAGTCTTATCTGGTATGTGTACCTCCTGAAATCAGGCTCTATCAATCAATCCTTCTATCAATCAAAACGAATCAAACAAACAAATCAAGTTTTGGAAAATATTTTATTGGATTTTTGACTTTCTTACTTATTTATCTTATCTTTTCATTTGACTTTATGATGGGAATTATGTTACTAGCTTTCTCAAGGATGTCCCATGAAGGATTTAGAGAAGCAATGATGTATCGGAATTTTTTTTTCTTTGACTGCTATCTATCAATTGTCTTTTAAATTGATTTTTTGAGTCATGTGACTAGCTTTCTCAAGGATGTCCCATGAAGGATTTAGAGGAGCGATGACATCTCATGACCCACATTTTACTTTGTTTGTTGTCTATGGTTTGTCTTGACAAAAAGACTAGGGCAACTTTTTCCCTTAGTATGAGTTAACGATAATCCTTATCTGTGACTGTCTGTTGTTAGCAAGTGGATGGCCTTGCACACCTTGATCTATGTCATATCATGGTTTTTTTCTCCATTTGTATTAGTCCCGCCCAATGATGATAAAGTGCAACACCTTTTATGATACGATGAAACATTGAAGATTGCTAATACTAACATCCATCAGATTTCTTTCATTATTTCTCAATCTTTCTTTCTGCACTAACAGTTCTTTCTTGCATTATGACAGAGTCCTGTGACACACAACAATATAAATCATCCTGCATACACATTCATGTTAGAAAATATCATTTCCAGATCATACATCGTCAATCATACATACATCTTGCATTATAAAATCTAAAAACATATAGGCATTCATCATATCTAGGACATCATGTCATAATAGACATTTCTCATCATAGATTACATATCATAAGCATTCCATGTACATAACAAATGTAAATACATCCACCACATTACATTTGTATAGCATCACATGTAGAAAGTATTGTACATATAACATCATATTGCATCTCATAACTATGAAATTCAACATCACATAGAATCAACATTACATCCTAGGCTGCATAAACACATCATAAAGTAGATACAATCATCCATCACAAGGCATATCATATAAACATAACATGTACTAATAAACGACTGTATAATCAATAAATAGAAATTCATATCATGAGAATCGCTGCCAAAATCATATATATATATATATATATATATATATATATATATATATCACTCAATAGTGTCACATCACAATGGCATAAGGTATCATAAATATGGAAGCCCGCAGGCTATATAATCATAATACAATGTCTCGGTACATATCAAGAAGTGTCTCTATCCTGAACTGCCACTGCTATCATGGCTGGAGTGTGTGGATGACTGATGTTGGGAACCTGATGACCTGTGACCTGAGTGGGCCCTGTCGTATGGACCTGATCTATGTGGCTGCTCCAAACTCTCTGTGCTAACTATCTTGGTGTGGGTCCTAGTCTGTGACCTGCTGCTATGTGCCTCTGAGAAGTTGGGTGCCCATCTCTCTAGAGGAACCTTTGTCTCATATAAATCTTGATAATAAGCCTCCCTCTCCCCGGCTCTGACTAACTATTTGGAAAATGCAGCTGCTGGCCCACTACATAGAGCTCTGATCTTTGTGAATCTCTGCTTGGTCTCCTGTCTCTGAGCTATGGCCTGATCTCTATCCATGACGGCCATGTCCCTCTCCATCTGTACCAAATCCCTCTCAGACATCATAACCCTCATCTGCTCCTCCAAGGATGGAATCTAGGCCCAAAGTGTAGGTGTCAGAATCAACTGCCTATGTGTCAACCTATCTAACCCTCGGCACACCATTCTCCTCATCCTCCAACTCCTCTAGAATCCTATCTCGAATCTCCAGCTCATGATCATCCTCCTCCTCATCATCATCTTGATAGGCACCCAACAAGCCCAGGGCATCAATATCTGCCTCCTCTCTGTCTGCCTCCTCCTCTGTATGAACCTCTGGAATGGCCTCCTCTACGAGATGCTCCTCCTCTCCACCGATCTCAACATGCACCTCCTCCCCACCTCTGCCAATATCTGGCATGGGTACATCCTCCTCTCCCCATCCCTCCTCATGAATCAGTGACAATGGTGTCCCTTGTTCCCTTCATCCATGCCTCCCTCTCCTACCACCTCGTTGACCACCTCCATCACCATCTCCATCATCACCATGACCTCCTCCACCTCTTTGACCTTTGCCTCTGCCATGCCTGCCGCGCGGTCCTATCCCTCGCCACTCTATTGGTGCAAGCTGATCTGGATCTATAAGGGGTATCGAACTATGCATAGCCCACCACTGATCATAAGCCTCTGTGGTACCTGGGTCTGCCGAACCATCTCTTCATCCCCACGGAACTGCCTGCAATGCATCAATATTTTCCTCACCCGTAACCACTGGAATCTCTGGACCCCACAGAGGAATCTCTTGCGAGGACCTCGTGAACTCAACCCATCCTCTTGGCACATCCTGTACCTCTCTGAACTACCACAATACATGATCTGGAAAATGTCGCTATATAATGTGGACATGTGAAACAATCCACCCAATCAAGTACTGTGTTTGGTGGAAAAAAGGCAAGTGCTCATCCTCATCTGACCACTCCGCGCATCCCAAGCATGGTCTCCATGTAAACTGAACCATAGTATCTATGGCATGCCTAAAATACCTAGTATCTCCCATGTGGTGTTGAGTGTTAGCCCCCACATAATAGAAGGCATAAGGAGCTTCGTGCTAAACATCAACTGTAACTGGTGGACAAAAAAATGGCAATGTGTTCCCACACCCATACCATCAAGAGCATGGTACCACAACTCATGCACTAAGCCTCTCGATAGGCTATGTCATGCAAGTGAAAATATAGCATGCCAAGGAGACAGGGACCCCACATATATACCTCTCGTTGCTCTAGCACACCTACTAGCATCTCCCCCCAACCCACAAGAAAACCATGACCTCGACGATTAGGAAGCAATATACCACCTATCAAGGTACACACTAGACAGTCCAGCCACCTATACCTCTGTGCCAACACATGCCATCTAATCTCATAGTGATCAAACCCTAACTGTCTAACATCAGCGTGAGGGTAGTATCTACACATCTCAGCAACACCCCTCTGGGTATCATACCTCACCCTCACACCTCTGATGGAAAGTCTCAAGATCCTGTAGATGTCCTCTAAGGTCATTATCGCCTCTCCAGTAGGTAGGTGAAACGACGAAGTCTCTGAGTGCCACTGCTTGCACAATGTTGTCAATAAACCTCGGTGCGCCGGAATCTGGGGCATGTCTATCACATGGAGGAGACTTAGGTTCCATAAGAATCGTCGCTCTACACTCTGCAAGTTATCTCAGAAGCTAAAAGTCATAGGTCTTGACTCTCATGTATATACAGTGTCTAACACAACCTGCAATGGCATTATACATGAGGCATCAAACATCTATCCTAGTGCAAAATGACAAAATCACATTCTATTCAACTACATCATTCTTTTGCAAATATGTCATTCTTGTTCAAATGTGTTGTAGAAAATCAAATGCGTAGTTAAATTTTACATATGCATCATTATTTATCAAATGTGTCACAATAAAATGCAAATGCATGCAACATAAAAAATGCATCTACGCACATCTAATATCATATGCAACTACGTAAATCAAATAACAAGTGCGTCGAAATATTTGCAAAAGCATTGAAAAATAAACACATGTGGCTAATTTAAATGCAAATGCATTGTTATTTATCAAATGCGTTGAACTAAACTACAAATGCGTTGAACTGCAGAAAACCTACATTACCTATCTACATGATATTACAAATGCATTGATCTGCATGCAAATGCATCTATTGCACACTCACATGCGACTTTTTAATAAAGTGACGCATGAGAAAAATTTCAAATTAATGCATAAAAAGGTGTGAAAATCAAAAATTTCAAAAGTCAAGTTTAAGGTACATACCGGGGGGTCCGCGTCGGCTAGCCACTTGAAGCTCCAGATCCTATATGCTTGATGGTGGGTGTTCGGAATAAGAGACATCGTCGCAGTGGGTGTAGAGCAAAATCTCAATACTCAAAGCTATGTGGGTTAAAATGAATAGGTTTTTACCCCATTTTCTATTTATACCTAGGGTTTTGGTGGCATTCCTTTCTATTGGCCACGTCAGCTTCCAATTTCAATCGACCCGTACCCATCCATGTAACATTTCCAACTTCAATTCCATCAACTCCACTACATTTCTGGCTATCCAATGGACTACTCGGGATTATTTCCAAATTTTTCAAAAAAAATTCAAAAAATTGTCAATTTTCCTGAGGGGGCATACCTTCACCTATTTACACTGGGCCATGACTGGGGCATATTTTTATCGATCTTCTTTGACACAATGCCAAAATTACATTGTATCCAAGAGGGGAAAATGTAGACACTGAAATCTAGTTTCAGCTTACGACTTCAATATTCTTAATAATTCGTATTCTTCATGGTCATGATTAAATAATGTTAATTATTTAATTATTCTCTAAATTCTTCATTTCTTCTATTAATTAAATAATCTTAACTATTTAATTAATTCACACTTTTCTTTATTCCATCTCATTAATTAAATAAATGCTTTTTATTTAATTATGTTACTAATTAACCTTATCCTTCTTCTTCAATTAAATAAATTCTTTATTTATTTAATTATTCATTTAAACCCCTTCATCACTTAATTAAATAAATCTTATTTATTTAATTATTCTTCAACTATCAAATCTTGAATTAAATGAATTATTTAATTCATAAATCCTATTTTAACACATTCCTCTATATTTAGATAATTGTGCAAATTATCTAAGTATTCACTTTTACTCGACTCAAAGATCTATTTTAATCGCTCAGTTAACTCTTGATTTAATAGTTGAGTGGCTTTCTCGAGTAATCTCTTCGTCAAATCATTCAATCATCCAGTGCTAACTCAATTGCTTGTACATGCAGATTAATTAAATATTCCTATTTAATTAATTAACCTTGTGTGTGAATTTGAACAAGAGTTGCTTTAATCAATCTTTATCTTTGTCATGCAAAGATAATTCTTCTATTTTCGAATACCAAACTCGAAGATTAAATCATTTATTTAATCTTTAATTCTATTTCTAATTTGTATCACTCATGTCATTACTAACAGTTATCATAATGCATGTCTAATCTGTTGATCTCAACCGTTTGTTGATCTTTCGATCCATGCCTGTCATTCGAATGATCAATTTTCTATAAATTGATCTATTCTTCATCATTCCAATCTCTCTCAAAATCTTATGACTTTTTGGAGCAACTATCTTCAATCTTCGATGTTTTTCTAAATCACTATCATAGGCTATACTTGCACGAACTTATGAAAATCTGAGGGAAATTATACTACAATGGAAAAATGGAGAAGGGCAATCGAGATGATACGTGGAATTACGTACATATTTGGTGAGATTGTTCAGTTTATTTATGTTTTGGATTTCCTTTGTTCTCTATTGCTTAGCTTAGATTTCATTTAGAGTTTTAGATTATATTACATGTTTGCTCTGATCTGTTTCGTCTGCATTTTCTAGATGTTACACATATTACCCATAGGGTAATGACCAAGCTGAGGCATCTAACAAAAAAATCCTTAAAATCCTTAAAAATATTGTCAATGACATTGGTCGTGATTGGAATTTACATCTTAACCCTGCCCTATGGGCTTACCACACAAGCATCTGCACCCCCATTGATACCACTCCATATTCCTTAGTATTTGGTTCTGAGGCCATCTTTCCTATTAAGGTCAAAATTCATTCCCTAAAGGTATCTTCGAAAGGGCACATTGGTGGTGAATAGTACCATGTTTCAAGACTAAATGAGCTAGAATTCCTAGATGAACAAAGAAAAAAGGCACTAGATCACCTTCAAGCATTCAAAACCGTCTTCGTCGCATCTATAACAAGAAAGTCTTGAATCAACACTTTGACATCAGTGACTTGGTCTTAATGGAAAATCCAAAGAATCATGTGGAAAGAGAAAAACCAGGAAAGTTTAAGCCAAACTTGTTGGGACCTTACATTGTTACAAAAGTCTTTGGATCAGGATCATACCAGCTCTCTACCCCTGAAGGAGAACCATTTTCAAAGATAATCAACAGTCTTCATCTAAAGAGATTCTACGCATAGTTTCTGGGAGCCTTGCCTTAATCATGTATAAAATTCATTCATACATAAATACATATATATAAGGGTATGTGTAGGATCATCATGGAAAAATCAAGCCCTTAAGTGGTGAAAAATTCAAAAAAATAAGAGTTAGGCAACTTGACATAAAAATATGAATAAGTTATCTATAATATTTCAAAAATATGTAAGAATAGAATCTATGGAAAATTGAATGTAGTTTCTAAAGTACTAGGTTTATTTTAAAAATAAATCTATTTGGTGAAAATTTGAAATTTCAAAACAGAGTACTTAAATTTTAGGGAAAAAATAAGTAGGTCTGCCACCCTAACCACAATAAGATGATAATTTTTTTTAATATTTTAGATATAAGTAGATGACTCATGTCCCGATGTGATGAATATTTTTGTAATTTTTTCCAATTAATTAATTATAAATTTATTACAACTTTTAAAAAATATAAAACTTGTATGTCTAACCACCTTAACTTGGTCAAAAATTCATGAAATTCTTTTTTAATCCTATATGCTAAGCATAAAATGTGACACATGTTTTGGATTCAAAAAATGTGATCGTTTGAAAGCTATAGATGTTTTTCAATTAGCCTATCAATCAGGATTTAGTCATAATTCAAATAGAAAATGAATAATAATTATTTATTAAATTCAAGGTAAAGCATAATTTATATTGGTGGAAAGCTAAGAATGTCCTTTTAAAACGCTTTTCGTTTCATCAATTTTGGGTAAAAAAAAAGTCGTCAGCCACATACCCATCATATCAACACTTTTTGGCCCATCACGATCCTACACATACCCATATATATATATATATATATATATATATATATATATATAATGGAAAATACAAAATAAAATAGAAAATTCAAAAAAATTGTTACTTTGATGAAAACCTAGAAAACAGGGGTCTTGGTAACATCAAAAAATGGAAAAATCAATAAAATAGTAAAGAGAAACAATTCATCCAATAGTGAAAACCAATTCAATGGTGCTTTGGATAAGTACCAAGGTGAAAACCTAGAAAATAGGCACCATGTGTAGTTGACTTTGCTCCTTTTTCTATTTTCATTCCAATCTGACTTCCCTTTCATATCACCTATCTTTCCCATCCATGTGCCTTATCATTTATCCTCTTCATATCACTCATAATAAATGCTTGTCGTTTCCATAGCTTGGAATGATTGACATCAAGCACACTTTGCATCCCCATTCCATTCTATTCTTGTTAAATTAGTCTTATACCTGACTAGGGGCAGGTACTTGACTTACATCATTTGGATCTTAAACTTGTTCAAAGGTCGTACAACCATCAAAAACACAAAAAATCATAAAATGTCGTAAAAAAAGACAAAATATATATATATATCTTGAAAAAAAAAAAAATCATAAAATGTCCTAAAAAAGACAAAAAAATCATAAAATTTCATGAAAAACCACAAAAATATCATAAAATGTCTTGAGAAAAGACAAAAAAATTCATAAAATGTCCTAAAAAAAGACAAAAAAATCATAAAATGTCCTAAAAAAGGAAAAAGAAATCATAAAATGTCTTGAAAAAAGCCAAAAAAAACATAAAATATCCTTAAAAAAATAAATCCAAAAAAATCACAAAATCTATAAAATTGAAAACAAAAAAATATATAACTATCATTTATCGAAGACTTAGATTTGACATTACTAATGAAATATGATGTAGGGCATCTGTCAAAGGCTTGTCTTTTAAAACTGATTATCTATATAGCTTAGAACACATTTCGTTTGGTACCTAAAATGAACAACTACTTGGCATGTTTTGTGGTATGGCAGTGATTTCTTAGTTCATATATACTTCTCTTGCGCCTCGCAGTGATCTGGAGAGTTAAAGGCACTTAGGGATTATTGCTTTTCCACCCACACATTTTGATTTTGGAATTAAAACGAAACCCATGGAGTGTGAGGAAGGTATTTGTGTATGCACTCCCCTTATGCTTTGTGCGATCTTGGGTGATCAAAAATAACATCTTTGTTTTTCTTTCATTACCTTTAGAGGGGCCTGCCTTGAAAGAGGGAATGACTCCAACTGCTTTTTTGTTCGAGCTAGTATAAAAAATGATAATACTAAACTATCAAGTCCTCATGGTGATCTTTTCCCTTTCCGTATAGTGTCACTTGAAACTGAGTACCTACCTTTTCTTTTAAAGGTATAAGATCCCTTAGTAGAGTGATTAAAGCCTTAAGTGGATTGTTGGATGCTTGTGGGGAGAAGTGTCCCCGAGTATTCACTAAGAACCTTGTTATAGTGGCCAAAATCACTTTCACTTGCTAGCACAACAATGGTCATTGTGAAGCCGCCTCATGTCTTTGGTAAGCATTGTGTAGAGATACGAATTCCTCCTTTTGAGGAATGAGACTTGGTGAGCTCAAGAATTGAGTGCACTATAAGGGGGAGCATGTGCCATCAAGTCTCTAGTTGTTCACCTTGTTTAAGCGATTGGAGAAATCTGAGTGGGGATCTAGCAAGTGGTATCCTTGAGAAGCCATAGGTTGTAAAGTGTGTTTACAAGTGTCTTACACATTTCAACATTCAGAAAAGACCACAAACAAGTGTATTCAAAGTGTTTGCAGTGTTTTCCAAAATTAGATTTCATATTATCACCTCAAACTTTTGAAAAAATTCAACTAAAACTCAAACCAATATATTGTGAACCACAACTAACTATCCTAAACTACAATCACAACTGATGTAATCCACAATTGACAAATATGAGCCGCAACCAACAATTTTGTAGACCGCAATTACCTGATACAAAAATGTAAAACCAAAATGAAAACAAAACCTCTCTAATCAGTCCTGAGCATAACCAAAGTTTTCACCTACAGACTTGCGAGCCTATCAATTAGCATTTGATCATTTAGTTACCATTATATACCTTGCATCCATCATAGACAAAGCATTAGCTTACCTTTCAGCTTGCATAGACCCTGGTGGGAACCTTAGAAAACTTAAGATTAGTCATAGAGACCAAATTAAAGTTGTGTTGATTTCATCATCCTCCATCATTTTAGTCCTTTTGTCAGCTAGGTTGTCCCTTAACTCCCAAGGATAGTTTGAAGGTCACCTTTATCAAAATTTGTCACTTAGTCACCATTACCATTGAAGTCTTGGCAAATCAAATTGGCATCCGTGATCCTCTTGGTTTAGTCTTGCAATCTTACCTTTGGTTTCCTCATAGGATAGTACCTTTAGTCTCATTCCTAGATCATTTCCATTACACTTTCATTTTTCTTGCATTGGAATTACCCCACTTTGGACCTCATTGTGAAACTTGTATTTTAGATCTTAACATTTTGTCACTTTGAATCCATAGTTGGTTATCATCCTTAGGCATACTATACCTCCAAATATCCAAAAATCCCCCCAAAAAAAATAGTTGCATAACCTTGGTTTTAGCCATACCTTGGTCATCCTTCGACATAGTCTTTGCATAGTGATACCATATCACAAACAATACCACTTGCAAGTATTACATGGTCAAAACTATGTTGCAAAAGAAATGAGAAGATGAGATGACTTTCCTAATAGACAAGGACTTTATCAACCCATTTCCAAGTTCCTCACAAGGGTCTCCCAAATCATACAAGTCACTATTTGAAAAATTTGTCACTAGAGACCAAAAGGGACATATTATGGTAGAAGACATAGAAGCTGCCTTACATGATCCTGAATTTGCTTCCTTTATAGATGACTACTTGGCACAAGACCGCCAATGTTACCTAGCAAAAATCTTGACAGAAGGTGCCACACTCTTCCCTGGGTTTGACATAAGTACCATACAATCCACATCCACACCTAATACCAAATTCAAGGGAACACAACATCCATTGCACATGTAAAAACTTCCATTCCACAAGTGAACACTTCAATCCCACAAGTGAATACATCCATGCCAATAGAATGAACCACACAAGATGCAACTAAAATCCATACATCCTTATTTGGCACCCAAGGCATGACACAAGGCACACCACTTACCATAGGAGCTTCATCATCAAACCCATTAGGCATACATGACACAACGAAAATTTTCCTTAACACTACAATGGCTATACCAAACACACAAGGT
Organism: Sequoia sempervirens; assembly: GCA_007258455.2. Lineage (NCBI taxonomy): Eukaryota > Viridiplantae > Streptophyta > Pinopsida > Cupressales > Cupressaceae > Sequoia > Sequoia sempervirens. The sequence goes on along the minus strand of VDFB02256132.1, from coordinate 81,640,940 downwards.
AACCCACGTGGTCATATCCTTGCAAGCTCATCCAACACATTCCAACCCAAAATATTCCAACTCAAAAAATTCCAACCCAAAACATTTCTACCCAACACATTCCAACCCCAAAAAATTTGACTCAACATATTCCAACCCAAAACATTCATACCCAAAACATTCCTACCCAAAACATTCCTACCTAAAACATTCTTACTCAAAACATGCCAACCCAAAACATTCCAACCCAAAACATTCCTACCCATAACATTCCAGCCTAAAAAATTCCCACCCAAAACATACCAACTCAAAACATGACATATATACATCCCATTTTCAAAACCAAAATCCATCCTACACCCTACATTAAATCAAAACCCGTCACATAGTGTTGGATTGCAACATGGTCATATGGACCTAAATAATACACAAGTGGATATCTTGCAAACACAAGTGATAGCCCTTCAAGAACAAATGGGAAACATGCAAATGACAACCAAAAAGGCATACACAACATTAGACTTATGTCCATTTCCCTTTGACATAAATTTATACATGCCACCCTTCCCCCATAAATATGTTATACCAAATTTTCAAAAGTACAATGGGAGGCATAACCCTCTTTAACACAAGGGAATTTACCACACATTGCATATAAATTTCATTTGAGCCTACATATCTCATGAAACTTTTTCCACAAAGCCTTACAAGTATAGCACTCGAATGGTTTTCTAAACTCCCGACTAGCATAAGAACATGTGGCAAACTAGCCAAAAAATTCATTGAAAATTTCTCCTTTAACATTGAAAATGAAATCTGAATAGCCACTCTATGTCATACCACACATGAGGAAGGAGAAAACTTTATCACTTTCTTTCAACAGTGGCAAATCTTAGCTAGTCAATGTCTAATTGAAACAACCAAAAAGCTAAAGATCACCATATTCCTAGAAATCCTTAATTCAAAATTGAGAAGTGACCTAAGAGTACACTATTGCACCTCATTTGTTGAACTAGTAGAAAAGGGTATCATACTTGAAAAGGCTCCCATTGAAAAAGGAAAAATCAAATGCCAAATAAAAATCTAAATGTACAAGGTGCCCCTAATGACAAGAATAAGTATTGGTCCCAAAACAAGAACATTGTTTATGCTAAGAGTATACACACAGGGCCACTCATTACACTTAGAGGATACAACCCCTCTAACAACACACCAAGAAATGTTGATCAAACTGCTAATGCTTTCAAAAACACACAACAACCAAGAATACCAAGGAAGTTCCCAAAACATGAATACACTCCCCTAGGGGAACCAGTTAAATAAGTCTTCAGACAACTGATGCAACACAATATCATACAACTTCTTGAGCCAAAACAATATGGTCCTAGACAATTTAAACCCTCTTCATGGGATGACAATGCTTTTTGCAATTTCAACTGAGCTAAGGGACACAATCTATCACAATGTTGATAGTTTAAAAACATTATACAAGATCTCATAGAAAAAAGAAATATTGAAGCTAATGGATAGAAACAACCATCCTTAAACAGTGATCACAAAGTTTTTTTTGATCCGTTACATGACCATGGAAAAGGAAAAGCATCTAGTTTTGAAAATAAGACCAATAATAATTCGGCCAACTATGCTAATGCCAAATATGATTATAACCATAGTACCATCATAAACCACATTCGAGCAGCTGATGAACATATCAATACCATTATGATAAAGAAACCTCCTGAATATGTTGTTAGCACCCGCCGAACTAAGGTAACCATTCAATGTACCCTCTGCCACAGCTACCACAACAGTCCTCCAAGCCTCAATACAACTTACTAGACCAGTTGGAGAAGACCCCAATGAAAATTTCTATCTTGGAACTATTTCATATATCACCCAATCATCGAGCTATTTTAGAAAAATATTTGCAAAGCATGTCCATCCCCACTAACCTTGATGTCAATCATTTCAAAGAGATGGTAGGAAACCTAGCAAACTCCCATCATGATATTTACTCTAAGCATGATTACTCATATAATAAGATAGACCACAATGACCCATTGCACCTCCAAGTTCTCATTCATAAAGTAGAAGTTAGATGAGTATTGGTAGATGGAGGAGAAGGGTTGAACATTTTTACCTTGAAACTGATTAAGGCATTAGTCTTCTCGGAAGCGTATATAGACACTACCAGGAGCATTGTCATTAAAGCATATGATGTCGAAGAAAGGTCATAAAGGAGTCATAACACTTCCTATCAGAATTGGTCCTGTAGTCATGGATACAACTTTCCAAGTCCTGGATCTCGAGCTCCCATATAACATTTTGCTAGGTGGACAATGGATACATGCCATGAAATTTGTCCTGTCCACCTGCCATCAATGCCTTAAATTCCCATACAATAACACTGAGATCACAATAGTTGGTTATCCTAATCCTTTCCAATAGTGTACCAACCTATGAGGAATACCACAATGATAGGTCCCTATCAATCAGAAGGCTTCATCATCCACCTCATCCCATTATATTGACCCATCCACTATTGCCAAACCATCTAATTACCGAACATTGCTTGTTGCTCCTAAACTCGACATCCTAGATAATTGTTGTGGAGAGTACCATATGAAATTTTCTTATTGTATCAGTCAATTGGTTTCTCCCAAATCATACGGCCTACCAACAATAGATAAGAGGCAATCCACAATCACTATATGCATCCCTCCCTCAACTACCTTCACAAAATAGGTGGAACTTAGTAAATAATCTATAAACGAAGAAGATGTGGCCTTGTGGCTTTACAAAGAAGACAATGACGAACCTCCTCCACCCACTCAAATACCTATAGATCAATATGGAAAGGGATTCAAAATAATGGAGGACAAAGGATATGATATACATAGCAGATTAGGGTCACATCAGAATGGCATGACTGAACCTATCATTGTCTCTAAATGACCGAAAGGTCTAGGGCTTGGGTTTCAACCAATCAAGATTGGCATATCAAGTATTGCATCACCCTTACAAGAGGAAGTGAATGCTTCTGAGGATATTGAGACATACAATGAGCCATCTGACCAACCTCACTATTCCACTAACTCAAACAAATATGAATGGGGTTCTAAAAAATCGTCTAGTAACTATGAAATTTATACAACCTTTAGAGAACTCGGTGAGCCTACCCTTGATGAAATATTTGAGAAACGCTTCAAAATTGGTCCATCATTAGACACATCAAAACCTGATGTACCCCTCCTAGGAGTAGGGAAGACACCATAAAATACTTTTGGAACTATGTCAATAATTCAACCTTTACCTTGATCCCCTTTAATTTTGATACTTCTGATGATGCCGTGCCCCTAGCCTATCCCCATCTTATTAATTGGGATCAACAAGACCTCCCTGTCTTAGATATAATTTAGAATGATGAAGCAATATTTGAGTCCATGGGATTGCAAGAAGGAAAACCTAGTGGTGACCATAAGGCTGGATTTACCATAGACTTGGATAAGATAACTTATTTTATGGATTTTGTTCACCCCTCCAGTCATAAAAGTAGAAACAACAAAGGAAAAAATGAAAAATATAAAATGGCGAGTCCCTAGGTGAATACCTAAAGGTACCTTTGGACAATGAAAAAGTAAAAAATAAAGGACACATCTAAGGGTGAAAGCCTCTCTAAGGAATCTAAGGATGGAGGGTTGAAAGTTCTCCCCACCATTAAAGAAAAGTCACCAATGTTGGTTGAGAAGTTTGTGGAAACAACATTGGCATCAAAGATAATCCTCAGCTAATCTATTTTGTGGAATCTTTGAAAAAAACAAAGCAACCTAAATTTTGCAATTTTTTCAAAGAGAGGCAAGTCAACTTCGCATGGTCCGATGCTGACATGCCTGGGTTAGATCCTAACATGATATTACACCATTTTTGGTTACATCCAAGTGCTAAAATAGTCAAGCAAAACTTAAGGAAAATGTACCTACACATTGCTTTACTAGTCAAAGTTGAGTTAAAGAAACTATTGGATGTTGGCTTTATCAGGTCAATTGACTATGTAGAATGGATTTCCAATCTCATACCAATAAGAAAACCAATGGGTGGCATCCACATTTAAATAGACTTTCAAGATCTAAACAAAGCATGTCCTAAAGATAACTTTGCTCTGCCAAATATTGACATAATTATGGACTTAACAGGAGGATATGAAATGTTATCCATCATGGATGGTTTGTCAGGATACAATAAAATCAGAATTGCACTTGAAGACAAACATAAGACAACTTTCACTTGTCCATGGAGAAATTATTATTGGAACGTCATTCCCTTGGACTTAAAAATACTAGAGCAATGTAATGTACTATGACAACTATCTTCCTTGATCTCATGCACACTGTCATGTAAGATTATGTGGATGATCTATTAGATAAATAATTGACAAGGGGGGATCACTTATGGGTCCTAGATAATATTTTTCAAAGACTAGAAGAATAAAAAGAGAGGCTCAATCCTAAGAAATGTGTATTTGGTGTGACATTAGGAAAAATCTTAGGGTAAATTAGTTTTAGATGAGGCATCGAAGTGGACCTAGAAAAATTCAACTATGGACACTACAAGGAAGACTGCAATCTATGAGATGGTTCATAGCACAGTTGGTAGATAAAATGCATCCCTTCCAACATCTACTCAGAAAATGGTATCATTTGTATGGATAGATAAATGCAAGAATATTTTCAAAAAATCAAGGATTACCTACTTACACCACTAGTGTTAGTGCCACCTATTGATGGATGACCTTTGATTCTCTATATTTCAGCAACCACATCAATGCTAGGAGCATTACTTGCCTAGAATGATAATGAGGGTTGTGAAAGGGTAGTGTATTATAGAATGTGCTTGTCTTGTGGTAGGATATGAGCTAAATTATAGTCCAATAGAATGTGCTTGTCTTGTGGTAGTTTTCACTACTTAATGACTAAGGCACTATATGTTAAATCACCAAAAAATGTTTTTCACAAAGATAGATCCTTTGAAGTATCTCCTTAGTAAAGCAACATTAACGGGACACCTAGCCAAATGGGTTATGATACTTAGTGAATATGATATAAAATATGTCGAAAGACAGGATATAAAAGGATAGGTTATTGTTGATGAATTGGAAGACACACCAACTAAGGTAGATCATCCTCTAGTTTCATATTTTCCCGATGAGTCAATTTTCACTTTGGACACTAGAATGACATAGAAGTTATACTTTGATGGGTCCCACACAAATCATGGCTTAGGGGCTGGCATATTGTTTATCATGCCACAAGGAAAAACTATTCCTAGGTCATTGAGAATTAATTTTCCCTGCACCAAAAATATAGCGGAATATGAGGCTCTTTTAACTAGATTATGAATGGCAATCAAATGGAAGATCAAACACCTACAGGTTTATGGAGATTCTCAGCCAATAATCTGACAAGTTAATGATGACTAGGATACCAAAGATGAAAATTTGGCCCCATAAAAACAGATGTCAGATAGCTTTAGGCAATATTTTAACAACATCCTTTTTCATGAGATACCCTATATTCAAAGTAAATAAAAAAATGTTATGGCTACCATTGGGTCACTCTTGGACATACCTAGTAACATGCCTAAATTTGATTTTTTGGAAGAACAACATTTGGTCCCTGCCTTTGACATTCCAAATTCAAAGATGGTGTGCGACTTGTTGGTCCTAATTTCCCATGGTACAAGGACATATATGAATATCTCCATGCCCAAATACTACCCCATAACCTCTTGAACAACCAACACAAGACATTTATCCATAAGTCTTAAAAATATGCCATCATCGGTGATACCCTTTATAGACATACCCTAGACAATACCCTATTGACATGTCTCAATACCAAAGAAGCACAAGCGAATTTGTGTAGGTTCATGAGGGTATATTTAGAGCCCACTCTAGTGGTGAAACCTTAGCTAAGAAGATTATGAGGTTAGTTTATTACTAGCCTATAATGGAGAAAGACTCATGCATCTTTTTCAAGAAATGTCAACAATGTTAGATCCATAGAGAATTGATACATGCGCTAGCACATGAGCTGCATATGATAACATCACCACAACCCTTTACCTAATGGGGACTCAACCTTATAGGTAAGATACATCCCACATCCTCCAACGACCATAAGTTCATCATTATCAAGACCAAATAATTTATCAAATGGATTGAATTCATTCCTTTGACCTACATTGCCGACATACAAGTTTCCAAGTTCATACTTAACTACATCATTTGTCAGTATGGTGTTCCTCAGTCTATAATCACTGATAATGGCCATACATTTAAATATCAAGAAGTTCATCATCTCTATGAGAAATTTCATATCCATTAGTACTTTTCCACTCCATAAATTACTCAGAGGATAATGGAAAAGTTTAGGCATCTAAGAAAAAAATCATTAACATCCTTAAAATGATCATCAATGATGTTGGTCGTGATTGGAATTTACAACTTAACCTTGCCCTATGGGCTTACCACACAAGCATCCACACCCCTACTAGTGCCACTCCATATTCCTGGGTATTTGGTTTTGAGGCCATCTTTCCTATTAAGGTCAAAATTCCTTCCTTAAAGGTATCTCTAAAAGGGAACATTGGTGATGAAGAGTATTGTGTGTCAAGACTACATGAGCTAGAATTCCTGGATGAACGAAAAAAAAAGGCACTAGATCACCTTCAAGCATATCAAAACCATCTTCATTGTAGCTATAACAAGAAATTCATGAATTGACACTTTAACATCAGTGACTTTGTCTTAATGGAAAATCCAAAGAATCAAGCAGAAAGAGAAAAACCAGGAAAGTTTGAGCCAAACTAGTTGGGACCTTACATTGTTACAAAAGTCTTTGGATCAGGATCATACCAGCTCTCTACCCCTGAAGGAGAACCATTGTTAGAGACAATCAACAGTCTTCATCTAAAGAGATTCTACACATAGCTTCTGGGAGCCTTGCCTTAATCATGTATAAAATTCAAAAATACAAGTATATATATATATAATGGAAAATACAAAACAAAAATGAAAAATAAAAAAAATCAATACCTTGATGAAAACCTGGCAAGCAAGCATCTTGGTAACATCAAAAATGGAAAAATCAATAAAATAGTAAAGAGAAACAATTCATTCAATAGTGAAAACCACTTCAGTGGCACTTTGGATAAGTACATGGTGAAAACCTGACAAATAGGTGCTATGTGTAGTTGAATTTTCTCCTTCATCTACCTTCATTCCAATCTAACTTCCCTTTCATATGACCTATCTTTCCCATCCATGCTCCTTATCATTTATCCTCTTCATATCACTTATAATAAATGCTTGTCCTCTCCATAGCTTGGAACAATTGACATCAAGTAGACTTTGCATCCCCATTCCATTCTATTCTTGTTAAATTAGTCTTATACCCAACTAGGGGTAGGTACTTGACTTATGCCATTTGGATCTTACACTTGCTATTCATAGGTCATAAAACCATAGAAAATACAAAAAAAATCATTAAATGTCCTGAAAAAAGACAACAAAATCATAAAATGTCTTGAAAAAGGAAAAAAATCATAAAATGTCCTTAAAAAACCAAAAAATTATAAAATATCCTAAAAAACACAAAAATATCATAAAATGTCCAAAAAATAGACAAAAAAATCATAAAATGTTCTGAAAAAAGACAAAATATCATAGAATATACTAAAAAAAATCCAAAAACATCACAAAATGTCCTGAAAAAATCTAGAAACATCATAAAACCTCAAAAAGACAAAAAATCAAACCATGTCAAAACACAAAAATATTCAAATATCTTTCAAAATCCCAAAAAAATTCAAAGTCAATTGTGTCGGTCTTTGTTATATTGTCGAACTATGTTGCCTCTATGACTGGATGTAGGTAAGGCCATTTGTTGATGTGCCCCCAAGGCATTAGGTCCATCCTTTTAGGTTGTCAAAAGAAAATCACAACTTAGTCCATTGACAATCAAGCAAATTCAATGGTCATGTTAAACTAAGAGGTCTTTATGCATTGTTACCTAGGCAAGTCCATCTGTCGATGAGCCCCCAAGGCCACATTAGGTATATCCTTTAGGGTTCATCGTGTTAGTCAAAATAAGTCATACATTGTCATAAAAACACCAAATAGATGTCAAAACATCAAGGAAAGTCACACATCAACAAGACAATCAAGCCAACAAGGTCATCAAGTTAAATCAAACAAATTGTCAAAATAGTCAAACCATCAAAACAATCAAGCTGTCTTATGCAGGATGTGTCTTCCTGAAATCAGACATTGTCATTTAGTCAAACATTGTCATTTTCCTTATACAAGTGGTCACATGATCAAAACCAGACATGATGCCTTATAAAATATTTTTCTTTCCTAAAACCAGGCTTTATCAAACAATCAACCCATCAATACCCTAGTCACCTAAACATCAAACAGATCAAATTTTGGCAAACACTCTTACTGGCTATTGACATTGTGGCTTGTTTTGTGTTATCTCTTTCTTTTGTCTTTATCTTTGATTCAGGTTACTAGCTTCCTTGAGGATGTCCCATGAAGGATTTAGAGGAGTGATGATGTCTCAAGGCTCTTTTCTTTGACCATTGTTTGTGGATTTCCTTGGCAAAAAAACTAGGGCAACTTTTCCTTTAATATGAGTCAGGGCATTCCTTGTGAACAACTATTTGTCTTGCAAGTGGATGACCTTGCAAACCTTGGTTTATCTCATATCATGGTGTTTTTTATCCATTTGTATCATTTTAATGCTCAATGATTATTAATGTAAGGCCTATTATGTTTTTTGGAAAACTATTGAAGTCATTCTAATACTAACATCCATGTCTTCCATGCTAACATCCATGTCTTCTATGTTAACATTCATCTTTTCCACTCTAACATTTCTTCTTTTTTGCATCTTCACCACCCTTGTCTATGTTCCTCTATCCTTTTGTCCTTCATTTTCTAGTTCTCTCATCCATTTTGAGATCACACTTGTCTTCTTCGAACCTGTCTGTCCTCTTAAGGGGGCATACCACTACCTCTTCATCATCCTTCCTCATTCTACTTTCATTGAGGCATATGTTTTTCTTTTATACAATGACATAAACTGCATTGTATCAAAGGGGGTCAAAATGTAGACACTAAAATTTTTCCTAAGCCCATGACTCTTAATTTCTTCATAATTATTTCACCCCTTTCCCCTTTCATTCTTCATAGTTAAATAATTTTAATTATTTAATTATCTCCTAAAGTCATATGTCCTCTATTAATTAAATACTTTTAATTATTTAATTAATTCATTTCTATCTTTTTCCTCCTTGATTAATTAAATAAATGATATTTAATTACAGGTATGTGTAGGATCATCATGGAAAAAACAGGGCCTTAAGTGGCAAAAAAATCAGAAAAATTAGAGTTAGGCAACTTGACGTAAAAAATTGAATGAGTTATCTATATTATTTCATAAATATGTAAGAATAGAATTTGTAGAAAATTGAATGTAGTTTCTAAACTACTAGGTTTTTTTAAACAAAAAAAAATCTATTTAGTGAAAATTTGAAATTTCAATGCGAGTACTTAAATTTTAGGAAAAAATAAGTAGGTGTCTGTCGACCACCCTAACCACAATAAAATGATAATATTTTTTATAAAATTTTATATATAATTAGAGGAATCATGTCCCAATGTGATGCATATTTTTTGTAATTTTTTCCAATTAAACAATTAATTATGAATTTTTTATTACAACTTTTAAAAAATAAAAAACTCATATGACCACCTTAACTTGGTCAAAACTTCATGAAATTTAATTTTTCTTTTTTTAATCCTATAGTATGTGAAGCATAGAATGTGATGCATTTTTTGGATTCAAAAAATGTGATACCATTTGAAAGCTATAGATGTTTTTCAATCAGTCTATCAATCAAGACTTTAGTCGTAATTTGAATAGAAAATGAAAAATAATTACTTATTAAATTCAAAGTAAAGGATAATTTATATTGGTGGAAATTTGATAATGTCCTTTAAAAATCTTTTTCTTTTCATCAATTTTGGGTAAAAAAAAAGTCGTCAGCCACATACCCGTCATATTGCCACTTTTTGGCCTATCATGATCCTGCACATACCCTTACACCACTAATGAAACATATCTTATTTATGAAATTAAATAAATGATAATTTATTTAATTTCTATGACACTTTCTACTATAATTAAATAATTACTTTAACTATTTAATTATTTTTTAGCCTTTTCTCTTTTTAATTAAATAAATCTTTATTTATTTAATTTGGTCCAATATCCTCAATTTTGAATTGAATTATTATTATTTAATTCAAAATTATTTCTCCTTATCATATTCTTTATAATTAGATAATATATTTGTTATCTAATTAGTTGTTGGTCACTTAGATGAGATAAGATTTGATTTTCTCTAACAGATCACTTTTTCTATGTCAATGTTATCCTCTTCATCAAAATCCTAATCCATCCACGTCTCAACTAACCTCTGTCGTTGATTAAATTATCCTTAATTTAATCTTCACCATTCAGTCATTATCACTTGATCTAATTTATCCCTAATCTTATCCCATGCCTCATCCTTTTAATCTTGACCATTGATTAATTATCTCTCAATCTCAAACTTTCATTCAAAATTGGCTTCCCTATAAAAAGGCTCTATTGCTATCATTTCTTCATCTTAGAAATATTCAAAGCCTTAGAAATATTAGAAATATTTTTCTATTCTTCTATGTTTCTTAGCTCATCCATGGCTATTTAGAAATCTTCAATATTTTGCTTAGACATTGTCATTAGGCCATACTTACATACTTGAGAGAAATTTGAGGGCATTTATTATATAGAAAAATGGAGAAGTGCAATGAAGGTTAATCATGGAGTACATGAAGAATTTTTGGTGAGATTATTCTTTGGTTTATGATTTTTACTCCTTTGTGCTTCATTATCAGCTTGGGTTTAGTTTATGCATTTTTTTGCATGCTAACTTCTAATTTTCCCTATGCTACAGGTGTAGTGCAGGGGATGTGTACCATACCTCGAAGTTACTCATCATGTACTCCCTTGGGTTGAGATAGAAATCCTAATGGTAGACTATGATAGTCTCTGAGAGAGAGTGATGGTGAGCACATGGTGTCTATTCATGACCCTATGCCACTGAATCTCTAGCTATCTACCTTTGCAAGAAAGGGTGATCTAGAAAACCACCTTGGTATCATAGAGTATTAATCCTAGGGTTTCCCCTCAAGGTCGTGGGCCTACATCGAGTTAGAAAACCATTACTACTAATTTTACGCATGTGTTGTTTGGATTGTTTTCTTGTACGATACTAGTGCTTGTTGTTTGTCATGTTTTTGTCCTTTTCTATAGTCTGCCCCTACCCTCAGTGGTGGATTTTATTCTCACAGGGGAAAACTTGCATTGTGGATAGGTGATCCTACCTTGAAAGAGATGATTCCATTCCTTGAGTCTAGTCTAGTCATCCTTTAGGTGAACTTGTCATTGTTAGGGGTGAATTTTCTTGTGGCTCTCTTAGTTAGGCAACCCCGCGTCCACCTGTTCCCTAAATCAAAAATCTTGCCATCCTTTTAGTTGAGTTCACATCTAGTCCATGTCATGCTTGTCCACCTATTCCTTGAAGAGGTGATCCTACTATTCGTAGGGGCAATCCTATGTCTCTTCCATGTCCTCCTCATCCATACATCCCTTAGAATAGGTGAACCTATTGTCCTCAGGGGTGATTCGATGTTTTTTTTGTACCATGTACTTATCTAAATAGTCCAGGACATAGGTGGTTTTTTCCAACTGATAGGTGATCCGATCATAGTTGTTTCTATCTCCTATCTATACATTCAAGGAAATAGGTGAAGGTGTTAACCTAATAGACATTCCCATACACATCCATACATTTGAAGAAAATGGTGATCCTGAACACTAGATAGGCAATATTGTATCCCATGCCTACCTTTTTTTTTAGCATCCAAAGATATAGGCGATCTCGCTACCTAGATAAGCGAACCTGCGCTACATAGAGGTGATCATGTACTCCTTTCGATAGGTGATCCTATCACATAGAGGGAAGATCTTATCACACATAGAGGAATATGTGTGTCCCATACAAAACTCTAGAGAGTTAACCCTTTAGACCACTGAAAGCCTATCATTTTTTGAGTTTTATTTTATTTTATCACCATCCATCTACTTTTAATTGTCATTTTATTTTTCTTTCATTTTTTTAAAGGTCATCAAATCATCAATCAAATCATATAGGTACATCTTAGAACATCCCTAGATTGCATATCCATTATCAATTTGTTAATCTGAGTCACTTAGATATCATTTTATGGTATTTTTATCCAACTGGGTTAAGTAACTGATCCTAATCATCATCATCCATGCTCACTTAAGATTTTCATCCATTTGGAGTCAATAATTATCCATGGCCTTATCAGTATCCTCTCATCATGAGGTAGATTCTTTGTCATGATCATCCTTTTATAATCCAATCCAATCATCATCATCACACATCATCAAGTCAAGCCCCTAAACTTAACTCAGAGTTAGTCTCATCAATCTAATCTTAGAAATCATCCAATCCTATTGATCATTCTATCCAATCAATTATCCAAATAATACAACCAATCAATCCAATCTAATCAAATCCAATCATCAAAATCAATTGATCCATCATCTTAGAAATCCTTTGTCATCATCTAAGACATCCTTTAAGTGCATCTTAGGGCTTAGTCTCATCTTATTAATATAGTCATTTTGAATTTTCATGCCCCTTACCCAATCACAAGCAAAGAAACTCATGGAACAACAACAACCCCAAGGTGCTCAGCCTTAGGATCAACCCACCAATGGTGGATCATCCCAGTCCAACACTAAGATCTATACCCCATCTCCCCTTGAGGAAAGCATGGACATCCAACCCGAGCTCATAGTTGATGAATATCTTAGCAACCCCACTAATGTACAAATGACAGATCATCTTCTCGATGAGCGTGGTGATAAAATCCTCACCACCTTACTCATGAAGGGCATCAAGCCACCATGGGGGTTTGATTTATCACAATACATCAACATTACACCCCTTTCTTTGTCAAAAGATCTGAATCCTAATTCATCAGTTCCACAAGTCCCCCAGGTCATGCCACAAGATAAATGGTACCAACCGGGATTTGGAAATTTTGTACTTTATTAGCTTTCATCCACCCATGTCCCAATTTCAATAATGGGTGTTGTACCCAATCCTAACAATCCACAAGGCTCGATCCTAACAATCCTCTTGGTCTTGGTCATCCACAAGGTCCTCCCAATTGACAAGGCACAAACATCCCTCAAGGTCTAGCCCCTATACCATCTAAACCACCTCTCCCACTGAATCAATCTAGTTAGTTTTTAGGTAATATTGGGGGAAATCCTTTCATTGTACAACCTCCACCTCTTGGTCCCACACCCACACCAAACTTACTGCCACCTCCATTTACATCCCAATAATCACCTCAAGGAAATATCCCACCCTTGCATCAACCTTAGGGTAACCCACAGTAAGAACCGCCATCACAACCGCCTCACCAACAACCACCATAGAAACCCCCATTACAACCTCCATAGCATACCCAAATTCCTTCACAACCTCTGCATAACACATAAATTCTACCAGAACATCAACAACCATCCCCACACCAACTACAGGGTAATCCATCACAACCTCCTCATCAATCACAGGATCCTCCTCAACAAAAACCACTATCCTATCAACAAGCTCCTTAGCATTCACAAATCCCATCTTACCAGCAACCACTTCAACAATCCCAAATCCCATCTCAACCTTCTCAACAACAACCACCATCCTATCAACAACCCCCTTAACATTCAAAAATCAGGATGCAATCACAACAATCATCCAAAAAAATCCACGCAACCCTTCTTCCCAGTACCTATATCATCCTTATAGCACTTACTATCCTAAAAATACTATATCCAATCATAATCCCAATTATTCTTACTATAATCAGCAAGAATCCCAACAACAGTCATCTTATGCTACTCCCTCACAATTGCAAAAATCTAATCCACAACAACCTCCATACACTTCCCAACAAAAAACAACCTATAATTACCAATCTAATCCATATTACTCTCAGAAGCCACCATCCTATCAATAGGGTTTCTCTTCCTCATATTACCAAGCCCCACTATCATACCAATAGGCTTATGCCAATGCTCAATCCATGTATCCAAATCAATATCAACAAGTCCCTTTGTATCCACCACCACCATCTTATGCTCAAACCATTCCACCTCCACCTCCATCACATCAACAATATATCCCTTATTATCAGTTCAATCTAGTAGGTCCTTCCTCATCAACACCGATTAATAAAGAGTAGGAAGAGATAAAAGACACACTAAAAGACTTGCAAATGAGAACATCCAAGAAGTCCTCAAATTTGAGGAGATTTTCATTATCCATTTGATCCCTCAATTTTACTCATTCCCCTTTCTAAGCACTTTGAAATGCCTAAATTTGATAAATACAAGCGAAGGGGAGATCCTAGAAACCATTTGCAAGAATTTTATACACATTTTCAAGAAGTCATGCATAATGACAACTACCCTCTAGGAGTCTAATAGGGAAATCTCTAGACTGGTTCATGGGTCTTCCAAAGGGATCAATTTCATCCTTTGCAAATTTTTCAAAAAAAATTGTTGCACACTTCTTCAATCTAGAGAAAGACATTGATACCTTAGATCTCCTGAAAGATAGCCAACATGAGGGAGAAACATTTTCCAGCTACCTGCAAAGGTGGCAACCCCTAGCTAGTCGGCTTAAATCCCATCTCAGTGAAAAATATTTTGTAACCATCTTTGTTTCCAATTCCCACCTTGAATTGGCATATAATCTATGCCTCCATTTCTTTACCACTTTTTTTGAAGTCATTAAGAAAGGAACTACCATCAAGACAACCCTCATCGCTAAGGGACAAATCAAAATATTTGATCAAGATAAAGATAAATCATTTGGAGATAAATATCACTACTAGAAAAAGAACAAAAATATTGTCAATGATGGTGTCACTGATACCAAACACATCCAAGTAGCTAACACTTCACAAAGAT
This sequence comes from Sequoia sempervirens, assembly GCA_007258455.2. Lineage (NCBI taxonomy): Eukaryota > Viridiplantae > Streptophyta > Pinopsida > Cupressales > Cupressaceae > Sequoia > Sequoia sempervirens. Next base: position 81,625,779 of record VDFB02256132.1, on the reverse strand, counting down.
AATAGTATGTCCCCAATCAACAATTAGTTTCTAACATCATATCTGTACCACATGGTGCATCCTGTCTTCCATCCAATCAATACAATCAAGGGAATAGCAATCGCTCATTCACTCCTTTGGGAGAACCTTTAGATGTCATTTTCAAGAGGCTACTTCAAGTGAATTATCTGGTCAGTTAGCTTGTGAGAAAACATGTTGATGAGTCAAATCCTAAACCCACTTAGTATAGGGAAAATGAGTATTGGTATTATCTCGAATTCAAATTTCATTCCACTAATAAGTGTCAAGGACTTAAGGGTTACATCCAATATCTTATAAATTGAGGTGACATCATAGTGGATGAAAATTAGGCTACGTCATCCAATTCTCAATTACAAATATATCAAAATTCCTTCTGTACACACAATTAGGGTCTCAGTACCTCAAATGCTAGTCGTCGGTCTAGCCATAACAACCAAAATAAAAACACTAATAATATCAATTATAAAGTCATGCCATATAATTATGACGACATTGTTATGTGCACCAATCAAGGGGATCCACACATATCTATGATTTGTGTCAAAGGAAAAGACCCTTAATGTGTTGTTACTACACATTGTACCCACATATTAGTTCCTGGTGCTTCCACTTCATCTCAACCCACTCGTATGAGCTCACAATACAATATTCTTGACCATCTTGGTAAGACCCCAACCCAAATATCCATCATGTATTTGCTTAAGTCTTCCCCAATCCACCAAGTAATCCTTACAAAAACTCTTTAGGATACGCATGTGCCCAACGATATAGATTCTACCTAGTTTCAAGTTTTAGTGGGACATTTGGCATCCACTTATTAGCTCAAATTCAGCCAAAATGTTATACCACCAATTGATTCATCCCATAACCTTTCCCTGCACATTGAGGTCATTATCACCTACCATAAGGTAAAATGGGTCTTGGTAGATAATGTCTCTTCCCTCAATCTATGTACATTAAAGTTTATAAAATAGGTAGGATATACTCATGCTACCTTGGATAATCAAACCATCACAATAAAGGCCTATGACAATGCAGAAAGGGACTTGAAAGGTATTATTTATCTTCCTATCTAGGTTGGGCCCATCATGAAATACACCACATACCACATTATTGATTTGGATCTACCATACAACCTTCTTCTTGGTTACCCATGGATCCACACCATATAGGTCATTCCATCCACTTATCACCAATGCATGAAATTTCCATACAATGGGGTCAAAGTAACCATCCATGTAGATCCTCAACCCTTTGAGAACTATCATGATCTAGAAGCTTCCTTCCCCCACTCCCGATATTGTCCAAGAGTAGAAGTGGGGGCACCTTAGGCATCATCTTCCAATCCATCATCCAATTTATCATCCACCATGCCATCCACTCCATCCACTACATTTGAATCCACCATCACCAAGGTCCAAATCATAAATAAAGGTTGTGGAGAATATGAGATGTATATGGCTCTTAATGTGGCAACCATTCCTCCATCTCCTCACACATATGGTCAACCTTCTCAGTCTACACCAAAAGGAAAAGTGAAGACAAAAACTATCAGTTCTAAGAACACGGGTTCTACCACTTTTTGATCCCTAAGAACACATCAAGATCGGGAAGACGATAACATCAGTCAATGGATATATAGGTAAGAACCTAAGCCATCATCTCTTCTCATTGAATACTTCCAAGAGGCATATCCTTGTGCTTCAAAGCTAGCAGAGAAATACAACTATCAAGGGGGAGGACTCGATGTGGAGGAACATGGAAGATTGCAACCCATTGAGACACCTATGTGACCTAAAAATGTGGGATTAGGCTATGACAAAAATAAAAATGGTCCCACACCATCCACTAGTGCCTTGAATAATGTCAATTAAGATAACAATTTCCTTGAAGACATACTAGAAAAAGAAGCCATCATACTCTCATATGATGATGTAGATATCCCTTCCCTCTTCGATTCCACATCAATCTTTACGATTGGCCTTTCCCTTTACCACCCCAACCTTATTGATCGGGACCTATGAGGGAGCACATTTGTAGAAATCTTTCCTTTAGAGGACGCTTACATACATTTCATGGGATTGGGGGAAGATGAACACCCTAACCACAAAAGAAAAAAGAAACAAAACAAAAAAGGGTCATCCAATGAAAACCTCTTCGAGGCACTTCTTGACTAGTCAAAAGTGAAAATAAAGGGTGTATCCGATAGTAAAATTTTTGATGAGGCATGACAAGATGGGTATGTTCATCTTCCCCTTGTTGGAAATCATTTATCTGAATAGTCTTCCATTCTGATTGAGGAGACGCAAGTTAATTTGGGAACAAAAGAAGAGCCCAAACTAACTTATGTGGCCAAGTCCTTGTTAGAGGAAGAGTATCCCATCATTTTCAATCTGCTAAAGGAAGGGATAATTAACTTTTCTTGGCCCTATTTAGATATACCAGGATTAGATCTACATTGGTTGTGCACCATCTTGACATTCATCCAGATGCAAAACTAGTTAAATAGAAACTTAGGAAAATGCATCCCCAAGTGGCCCTACTTGTCAATAAAGAGATACAAAAACTATTAGAGTTTGGATTCATCAAACCTATTGATTATTCTAACTAGATACCAAACATAGAACCTGTGGCTATATCAAATGGGAATATTAGAATCTATACAGACTTCTAGGATCTTAATAAAGGTTTCCCAAAAGATGATTTTCCACTTTCAAAAATTGACATGTTGGTAGATCTTACAACAGGGCATGTTATGCTATCCCTCATGGATGGATTTTCTGCCTATAATTAGATTAGAATTGCACCTGAAGATCAACACAAGACTACATTTACTACCCCTTCAGACACTTTCTGCTACAATGTCATGCCCTTTTGTCTCAAAAACATGGGAGAAACTTACCAATGGGAAATGATCAACATCTTCCATGACCTCATCCATATCATAATGGGAGATTATGTTGATGATGTACTAGGGAAATCCAAGACAAGAGAAGATCATCCTAGTATCCTCTGATAAATCTTTGAGTGATTGGAACAGTACAAGTTGCACTTGAATCCAAAAAAGTGTGTTTGGTGTCACATCTGGTAAATTTTTAGGCTTCATAGTATCTAGAAGGGGCATTGAAGTGGATCTAGCCAAGGTCAAGGCCATAATGGAAATTCCTTTGCCTTGCAATCTCAAACAATTAAGAAGTTTGCAAGGAAATATATAGTCTATCAGGTGCTTCATACCCCAACTTGCTGATAAATTACAGTCCTTTACACTCCTTTTGTGCAAAAATATCACTTTAAAATGGGATCTACGGTGTCAGCAAGGTTTTGAAAAGATCAAGGAATACCTAGATAATCCACCCATTTTAATGCCTCCCATTCTAGGTAAACCACTCTTGCTATATATCTTAGCCACATCAGTCACATTGGGGGTATTGCTAGCACAACATGATGAGTTCTCTAAAGAGCATCCAATCTATTATATCAGCGACAGACTTTTGGGTTATGAACTCAACTATTCCCCCATGGAAAAATATTGCTTGGTAGTTGTTTTCAATTTACAAAAACTGTGCCACTATATGCTCAGTCACTCCATCAAGCTAATATCAAAATTTGACCAACTCAAGTATTTTTTATCCAAAACATCATTAATTTTCCGCATGGCCAAGTGGGTTATGTTACTGAGAAAATTTGACATAGAGTATGTGAATCATAAGGAGATTAAAGGGAAAGTGATAGTAAATCAATTGGTTGATGCTCCTTTGGTCAATGCATATCTATTAGTAGTAAATTTTCTTGATGAAAGTTTCCTCATAGTTTTAGAATCTAATACATGGACACTATATTTTGATCTATCATATGCTCACAACAGAATTGGTTTAGGCATCCTCTTTGTCACTTCTCAAGGTGATTATATTCCAAAGTAATTTAGGCTAGCATTTCCATGCACCAAGAACATTGGCGAATATGAAGCTCTAATCATTGGCCTAAGAATTGCAATCCAATGGAATATCACCCATCTTCATTTTTTTGGCAATTCTCAACTAATCATAAAATAGGTCAACAATGAATTTCAAACCAAGGATGATAATATTTTTCCTTATAAATGCATGGTGGATGACTTCAAGAAATATTTCACCTACATCCAGTTTGAGTTGATTCCTAAAGTCTAGAACAAGGCAATGGATTCCATGGCTACAATTGCTTCCCTCATTGACATGCCTAAGGATCAAACGGATTATGAGTTCCTCATTTAATAACTATTAATCCCAGTGTATGATGTCCCTAACAAGGAGATGGTATGTGATATCGAAGGTCCTAAATTACCTTGGTACCATGACATTTATACCTACCTCCAGACAATATCCTACCACCTGACCTTACCCATAATCAACACCAATAATTTATCCAAAAAACCTCCCAATATACACTTGTAGGAGATACCCTTTATCATAGAGGGTATGATGGCACTCTCCTTCGGTGTCTCAATGAATCTGAATCTTTTGTTGCATTAAATGAGGTGCATAAAGGTGTCTGTGGATCTCATTCTAATGGAATGGCCTCAGAAAAGAAGATTCTTAGAGAAAGATATTACTAGACCATTATGTAGCACGACGCCTGTGAGTTTGTGAAGAAATGTGTACCCTATCAATAGCATGCAGATCTAATCTATGATCTTGCATAAGATTTGTATCCTATCATTGCACCATGGCCCTTTTCACAATGGGGTTTTGACTTAATCGACAATATTTACCCTCCATCATCTGATAGTCATACCCTCATCATCACTACCACTGAATACTTCACCAAGTGGTTGGAAGCCATGCCACTCTTCCAAATCATGGGTATTCAAATCTCCAAATTCATCCTTTTCCATATCCTTTGAAAGATATGATATTCACTCCACCATCATCACCAATATCGGTAAGCTCTTCAAAAACCAGTATATGAAACACCTTTGTGAAACATACCATATCCAACATCATTGGTCCACCCCCTATTACTCACAAGGTAATGGCCAAGCTGAAGCAACCACCAAAACTCTTATCAACATCCTTAAAAAGGTGGTCAACAATACTAGTCATGATTGGAACCTCCATCTTAAGCCCGCCCTCTAGGAATACTGCACATCCATTCACACCCCCACTAGTGCCACCCCATATTCCCTTATTTATGGTGTCAATGCTATCTCGTCGATTGAGTTTGAGATCCCATCACTTTGAATCTCTTTGAAGAATCTCTTCAATGATGAAGATGCTCTAGTTGCATGGTTAAGTTAGTTTGAACTCCTGTATGAAAAATGCATCAAGTCCTACAATCATCTCCAAGCATATTAGCATCATCTTAGGAGAAATTACAACAAGAAGGTCCATCCCAACCAATTCAACATTGGTGATCTAGTTTTGAAAGATAACCAGCGTACCCAATAGGGTCAGGAAAAGAAAGGAATGTTCGAAGCAAATTGGTTGGGTTCATATGTTGTCATAGAAAAATATGGTTTTGGGGCATATCAGCTTCCAACACCTGAGGGGGAACCCTTGGAGGAGCCTATCAACATCATGCATCTAAAGTAGTTCTACACCTAGGTTAGCTGGATTATCTTACCTAAAAAATCCAAAAAATAGAAAAGTAAAAAATCAACAAAGATACAAAAAAAGAAAAAAAAAGAAAAAAAATCCAAAAATAGTAAAGAGAAATAATGCATCCTATGGTGAAAACCACCATTGGTGGCACCTTGGATAAGTACGTCTAGTGGAAACCTAGCAATATGCACCATTCGTAAAGGGCTTAATCATTATCTACCTTGCATCCTATTTTCCTTTATGCTTCCATCCATCCTAGCAGCATATCCTATCCTCACATCCCATCCTCACATCCTATCGTACTCATCCCCCTTCACTTGGTATATTTTGATTTAGCATTGGATGATTCAAATTGGCTATCCTAAATTTGAGCTTTTCATCATTTCTATATCAGTGTTTTTTTTGGTCTCATGTCCCCATATAGGATCGTTCACCGTGTCAATCATTATTAGGTCTTGTCTTGTCTTTCATCCATCTTTTTTCAAACTATGTTGTCCTTGTGCTTTCACGTAGGCAAGGCTAATCATTTGATTAGCCCCCCAAGGAATTTGTTCATCTGGTCTTCATCATCCATCTAGGCCTCCATTGTCATCTTTCTACTTTTATCCATAGTCATTTGTTAGTCTTTTATTGAACTATGATGGCTCTGTGCTTTCACATAGGCAAGGCTAATCTTTGATTATCCCCCAATCCCCTAGGTCATTAAGGTGTGTCATGGTGTTGTGTCATTTTTTCAAGTATGTCCCTATCCCATTGGTTCATAAACAAACAAAGTCCATTAGTATCTATGTCACCAAAACATCTATAGTTTGACATTTTTACACTCACTTGAGTCTCTCTCATGGACTTTGGCTTGATTTTTCCTAGACTTAATGTTGTCATGTGGTCAACATATTCACATTAGGTCTTGGACCATTGAGAATCATTAAGAATTCTAGGATGTCTTGTAAAAGTGTTGTGAAGTGTTGTAACCCACTTTCACACTTTTCTAGGACCATTTCATTATAATTCACCTAAATAAGCCCTTTTTATCACTTAACAAGTCTTATTTCAAAGTGTTGTAAAGAGTTGTAACAAACTCATGCTTTTCTAGACTTATCATCACTAATTATGCCCTTTCTTATGTTTAAATGATGCCTTAATACAGTTTTTGGCCTACTTAAGTGTGTTTTTTAAAATATTCTTCTTAAACAACATTAAATACACTTTAACCCCTGACACCCAATAAAATTTCCTTGGTGGGACCAAGTCACCATCAGGGTTGGCTTAGTCCCACTAGGCACAAAAATCAAAACAAATTTAATTTTTTGGTGGGATTTTATTCTCTTAACCTTAAGGTCGGCTTGTGATGTGTTATTTTTGGGAAATATTATAAAATCAAGTATAAGTAAAGGGTTTTCCTCTCATTTTCACCCCCAATTAGTTTAGTGCATTCATTCACATATTACCTTATTTTTATTCATAATTATCAAGCATTCAAGACATCATCAAGCATCCATTGGAGCATCTTCTTGCATATCTTCATATTTCAACGTCAAGGGTTTGGTGAGTTTGTGACATTGCATGTTATTCATTCATCATTCTCTCTTTATTTCATTTCATTTTATAGGGTTTGATTTGGGGTTTGACCAAGGAAAACCCCTATTCTCTAACCCTTTTCCCCCTCTTTGCATATGTGTGTTTGTAGGTATTGTATGTAGATTTGTCAAAGAGAAAGGTGTTAAAAAGTGGTAAAAAATCCATCAAATTTATTCAAGTCAACAAAGCCCTAATTGAAGCTTAGAGGCCTCTTTTAGCCCATTTTTTTGTAGAATCTTAACCAGACAATTGTCAGGAAGGGAAGTGCAAATTGAAAACTATAGATTCCTACACAAAATTTCACAAGATTCCTAGGTGGAATAAGTCACTATTAATGGTGAATTAGTCCCACTTCTAGGCTTGAAAGATGATTTTTACATTTCTCAGAAACCTATTTTGACAGAATCTCCTTGAAACAGGACTAAGTTGCCTAGTTTGGCGTAAGTTTCCTAGTGAACTTCAACAACAAAATCTACAAGATTCTAGAGCCTCTCTACATCACATTTTATTTTCAAAGTGCACCTCTTCAATCTTGTTTATTTCTATTATTGTTTACTTGCATTCATAGGTCATTTTATATACATCATTGTGTTTTCAAACAACTTGTTTATCTTAGATTTTGCATTAATATCCATTATCTTTTATCAATTCTTTGCATTTAGGACATTGCATTTAGACATACTTCAATCATACTAGCATTAGTTTGTAGTGAACCTCCATGTTTTTGTGGGATACCTTTCTCTTTTTAGGTGAAAAACCCTATAAGTGTAAGAGAGAAGCCCCTACAAAAATTTGTGGTTCATTTTGGTGAACCCAACATTTGAACATCTTTCTTTTGATTTTGAGTGCATGCACATCCTATAACTTGCTTGCATCAACATTGAATTAGGTTTTGCATTGTTTTGAATTCTAGGGTTTTAAAAATTGTATTAGTGAAAAGACCATCTAGTTTGCATTTTTGCTTTACATTTCATTAAAATTTCCAAAAACAAATCATTTTCACACTATAGTTGCATCCAAACACTTGAAAAGCATAAAATTTCATTTAATTTTTTTGAAATATCACAAAATAATCACTCTGGGACTAATTCACCATACTGGGCAACTTAGTCCTTTTGTACATTTTGCACAAAAAATTATGTCATTTTTTGAGCATTTTTTGCATCTTTGTTTACTATTATTGCATTTTGTCATAGTTTCTAGATTTTTTGCTTTATTCCATTTAGTTTGGTTTCATTCCTTTGCATCATGGATTTATGTTTTAATAAGTTTTGGTTTTCATTAAAATATTTAGTTGACATGTCAAACTATGCCTTTGGAACTGATCCTAATGACCTTGAGCTTCCTCATGCTCCTTCAACTCCTCGTGAATGTTCTCCTTGTGGTATTGACATCATTGGAGACGATGATGATAGCATGAATAAGTTCCAAAATGAATGTCCTGACAACCTTGAAGCCAAATGAATCCTTTTAACCATCCATGAAACAACGAGACTGTCCAACAACTTCACCTCTTGATATGTTTGGTTACTTACATCCTAAACAAATGAAGGACCTAAGTTCCCTCAATCAGGTGGACCTAGTTCTTCTAAACAAGAAAACCCTCAACCATTCTATGATATCAAAGTTACAAATACCCCAATCAACCTTGAAGAAAATTATGGCAAAGGTATTACCATTTTAAGAAAACAAGGATGTGACACAACAACTAAACATGACATTCATCAACTTTTAGAAAAGAATCAAAAAGATGAAAACACAACAGGGTTAGGATATCAAGATCCTCCTCATTATATCAAGCCTCCTTTAGAATATTGGGGACTTCATGATGATGGCACAGTAATCTTTGATTCCCCTCCTGATCTGAATATTCTCCTTCATCATGAAAAACCCTTACATGATAAAAATGACAAGGATTATAGGATCCCTTTGGGTCCTACTCCTCATTCTATTTGAGAAAAGGGTGAATCTATAAAATGTAAGAGGCCTTACAAGTTACAAAAACTCAATTTTCCTCTCCATCCACCACCTGAATGTGAAAGGAAATTACAAATCATTTTAAACAAAGGACTCATATTATCACCACCTATGAATAGGTTGGTGATCTATCCTAAATATGCTAATGTTTCACATTGTGCATATCATTGTGTTCTAGGACACCGAAGCAATGAGTTTTTCCAATTGAAATGAATACTTAGCAAGTATCATTTTGATGGCGATAATTTATATCCAATAAATCCATAAACCATTACCAAATCCCTCATCATGTAATAGTTGTATAACATTCTCTTCTGACTATTCCATGACCCCTTCCCATCACCTATCTCTTCTCATTCTTGTCTTGCACTCACTGAGGGAAAGAAGTTTCTAGCCTTGTCCTAGTAATGCATTTTTTTGTTTTCCCTTAGTAGCATTATTCACCTTTCACTTATACCGATTGACATTGGGAGGAAGATGACTTGTTTGATGGTTGACATGCATTTTCCTTACTATTCTTTTGCACTTTATTTTTTATTTTTCTTTTGTGTTTTTGCATATGTGTAACGTGTTCCCCCCTTAATGTGACGTTTGATGTTCTTCTCTCTTTGTGGCATTCTTCTATTTGTACCTTTATTCTTCTATATCTCGTACATCACTTTCTCCTTTTCCTTTTCTTTTTCTCGTGTTTTTCTTTTAGGGATGATGCAAGGCATTGATACTGAAATGTCTCTTTTATGTTGACCCAAAAGACCCCCTTTTTTTTCTTTTCCTTTTTGTTTCTTTTGTTTTCCTTTTAGGGATGATGCAAGGAATTGAGACCGCAATGTCTCTTTCATGTTGACCCAAAAGCTTTTCCTTTTTATGTTTCCTTTTCATTTTCTTTTTTCTTGTGTTTTCCTTTTGAGGATGATGCAAAGTGTCAAGACATACTATTTCTCTTCCATGTTGACCCAAACATATCTTTCTTTTTCTTTGTTTTTTCTCTCTTTGTGTCATTCTTCCAGTTCTATATATGTATTCATGGAATGATGATAGTTCTGAGCTCCTTACAAAACATTGCAACAAAGAACATACTGACCCCAAATCCATAGATCCCTCATACGTTTGGTTTTTCATTTTGGGGGAAACTCCTTCCTTTTTCTTTTTCCTTTCTCTTGCATGATGTAACCTTACTCATAAACATATGACTTGGCATAGGGATTTCCAAGTTGGCTCTCATGTCATATTCTTTCTTATTTTCATTTTTTCATTTGCTACTTTAAAGTAATTTCTCAAAGTACAATGTGTAGCAATTCCTTTAAAGTGGGGGCATATATTGGCATTATCAGTTTGCATTTTTTTCCTTTTTCTTCGTTCTTAGTGTAGCCTCATTACTTCATACAATGTGTTTTATCACTTTGTGGATGACATTGGGTTTGATTTCCTTCATGAGTGTGATCTATCTTAGCATATTGCATTCCTCTTAGTGACTTGATGTGATGCACTGCATCCCCTAAGTTGCGAATTTTGTATTCTTTGATTGGTACTCTCTTAGAGACATTAGACATAATTTTCCCTAAGTTAAAAATATCACATGAACTAAACAAGACTTGTTTGAACATTCTTTTGCATTTTGCATTTTTCATTTGTTATATGGCCACCTTGCATAACATAGCTTGCATACCTGTAGTACCATCGATTTTTTTCATGAGCTCCAAGCATATGAAGGTTTTCTTGTCTTGTGAAGGTAAAAATGTCATTTTCCTTTGTGGCACCTTATTAAAGTTATTAGGAGGTATAACTTTGGTATGGTTGAGTGGGAAGCCCATTCCAAGGCATGACTTTTCCCCATAGCCACTTGTGTGTGTGTGAGTACATACCATACATGAGTGTATGTTTCTAACCTTTCTAGCCTTCTCACCCAGTGGACAACCATAAGTTTCATCTCCTTAGAGTGAGTATACATTTCTTTTTCCAGAAAAATAGCCTTGATCTGATCCACAATAGGTTTAGAAAAATGATCGAAGCTTGATCCGACTCTCTTTTCTTTCTCCTTTCCTCTCTTTCATCATTTTTTGGTTTTTTCTTTTGAGCTAATATTTTCTTTTCTATGGGATCTTGATCATGGGGGCTTGATCATCCCTCTTGATTATTGTTGTCTCATCTCACCAAGCATCAGTGCATTTGGATCCCTCTTGATGTGCATGTTGGGCTACTTTAGTGTGAGTTTGAAGCAATTTCATCCTCTCACTAAAGTGGGGGCTTAATGTGTTTCCAAAAAATGTATAGTTGGAAATTTTACACTCACTTGAGTCTCTCTCATGGAATTTGATTTGATTTTTCCTAGATTTAATGTTGTAATGTGGTCAACACATTCACATTAGGTCTTGGACCCTTGAGAATCATTAAGAATTCTAGGATGTCTTGTAAAAGTGTTGTGAAGTGTTGTAACCCACTTTCACACTATTCTAGGACACTCATTATAATTTACCTAAATAACCCCTTTTTTTATCACTTACCAAGTCTTATTTCAAAGTGTTATAAAAATTTGTAACAAACTCTTACACTTTTCTAGACTTGTCATCACTAATTCAACCCTTTCTTATGTTTAAATGACCCCTTAATACACTTTTTGGCCTTACTTAAGTGTGTTTTTGAAAATATTCTCATTAAACAACATTAAATACACTTTAACCTTTGACACCCAGTAAAATTACCCTGGTGGGACCAAGTTGCCACCTGGGCGACTTAGTCCCACTAGGCACAAAAATCAAAATAATTTTAATTTTCTAGTGGGATTTTATTCTCTTAACCTTAAGGTCGGCCTATGATGTGTTATTTTTGGGAAATATTGTAAAATCAAGTGTAAATAAAGGTTTTTCCTCTCATTTTCACCCCAATTAGTTTAGTGCATTTATTCACACATTAGCTTATTTTCATTCATAATTCTCATGTATTCAAGGCATCATCAAGCATCCATTGGAGCATCTTCTTGCATTTCTTCATATTTCAACATCAAGGTTTTGGTGAGTTTGTGACATTGCATGTTATTCATTCATCATTTTCTCTTTATTTCATTTCATTTTATAGGGTTTGATTACCAAATTGGGGTTTGACCAAGGAGAACCCCTATTCTCTAACCCTTAACCATTTTTCCCCTCTTTGCATGTGTGTGTTTGCAGGTATGTAGATTTTTCAAAGATCAAGGTTTTAAAAAATGGTCAACAATCCATAAAATTCATTCAAGTCAACAAATCCCTAATTAAAGCTTGGAGACCTCTTTCAACCTGTTTTCTATAGAATCTGAACCAGATGCCTATCAAGAAGGGATGTGTAGAACGAAAGCTATAGATTCCTATCCCGAATTTCCCAAGATTCCTAGGTGGAGTAAGTCATCATCAGTGGTGAACTAGTCCCACTTCTAGGCCTGAAAAGTAATTTTTACATTTTTGAGTACCCATTTGGCAGAATCTTGTTTTACCAGATCTCCCCAAAATAGGACTAAGTCACCTAGCTTGGTGTAAGCATCCCAATGGACTTCAACAAAAAAATCTACAGGATTCTAGAGCCTCTATACATCACATTGCAGTTTCTAGGTGCACCTCTCCAATCTTGTTTATTTTTGTTATTGTTTACTTGTATTCTTAGGTAATTTTGCATACATCACTTTTTTTTCAAACAATTTGCATATCCTATATTTTTTATTAATATTCATTATCTTTTATCAGTTCTTTGCATTTAGGACATTGCATTTAGACATAACTCAATCATACTAGCATTAGTCTATAGTGAACCTCCAATTTTTTGTGGGATACCTTTCTCCTTTTAGGTGAAAACCATAGAAGTGTAAGAGAGAAGCCCCTACAAAAAATTGTGGTTCAGTATCATGAGGTCCAATTGGTTTTGAGTATCCTAAGTCATGTCGATCACCTAATCTATCCTCCATCCTTGGTGTTAACATGATGTATCATTCCTAAGTTAGACCACATTAATCTCATCCACCTACTGATCCTATGGCAAAGGATGTTTGAGATTTGTTGTGATATTTTGGTTCTCTTGCATTTTGTTTATCATTTGAGCTTCCTATTATAATTTTTCATGGTTTCCATGATCCATCATATCATGGTACACTTTCATAGGTAAATATAGGGGCATATCTTGATTTTTTGTGTGATCTTGTCTTCTTGGTTGTCCCACGTAGTACCCATGAAGATCCATGTGGTCTTGTGTTACACTAGGGAATCCTTTGTGCTTGTGGTTATTCCAACATCAGGCCTAACCAAAGCCATTGTGGCTTTGGGGTGTTGGGATATAATTATTTTCTATTGTGTTTATTTTATGCATTTGACACTAATATAACTTGGTTCTTCATACCTTGGCATATCGTGTCATGCTATAGCAAAAATTAATGCTACTAAAATGGAAAAATGGAATTAGATTTGCATTTTAGTTATCATCCCATTGCATTACATTTATCCCCATCCATTCTTCCCCTAGCCTATGGTTAGTGGATTTTGGTTGTGCAAATTTTCCTCTCTCATCTATTCTTCCTCATGAGATTCCTTATTTCTTCCATAGGTGCACTATCACACCCATCATCATCCATCTCGCTCTGCATGTTCATTATCATCTTAGGTCCATTACATTATTGCATTTTCATTACCATTCCATGGCATTATCATTTTCTTTATCATCTTAAGTTGTTTAGATTAATATTTATTGGTTATTCTAAGCATCTTAAGTTCATTTTCATTATCATTTTAGGTTTTTTAGAGTTACTATTCTAAACATATTGGTTCATTTTTCCACATACATTGAATTTTATCTCATCTATCTAGAACATGATCACATATGCATACATCATATAGTTGAATCCATTACATATTTTCATATCGCATCATACCTACATTATTCATCATCATATCATATCATATCATATCATATATACATATATGATAAATCACAATAACATTACCACTTGCATCACACACCATTAGTATCATATCCATAACATATACATCAAATCATAAATCATGTCACATCACATATTGCATCCAATCATGTTAGACATAATGCATATCATTCATATCATCCACATAAACATAATAATAAACCATCATAATCACATGCATACATCATAATCATAACCATACACATGAGCATAATAAACATGCATGACATCACATAATAATCACATAGTATCATCAATGTCCATCGCATAACATCTATATATATCAAAAATCATAGTGTCTAGCATGTGTCCATCATCGTCCATAATATGAATATCATAAAAATATACAAAAACCAATAATAATAGTCCATCATAGAGTCCATGAAATTCCATCCAATAAAGGTACAAGTATAGGTGACTAATAAAATATAGAGACTACATCTGACACATTAGGGTGTCTTGAATGAATAAAGAATGAAAGAATAAATGAATGCATGCATCTATCCAATATGTACAAAAGAATCTATAGCCTTTGCCTGCTTGTCCTAACCATCCACCCTACACATGTCATAACTTGGGAAGCTTGTCTCCCCTCCCTCTATCCACAACTCCATGCATCTAACCTATGAGGAGAGTCTGACCCTAAACCTCAACTGTGGGGAGGTATCTTGTGATAGTCACTGTATCCTCAAGTGTGGGTGGTAGCTGATTGAGAGGGTACTGGAATTTGTTTCACTGCTCTAACATATAGTGGTACCCTCCATTATGGATCATGCACCCCCCTAAAATAGGTGCTCATATAATATCCAACTTTTGTCCTGACATCGACCTCTCCTACCACTTGTGCCCTCGCTACATCCCTCTTCACCTGACATTTGTCCCTCGGCCCACTAATTTTTCATCTCTCTCAATCCCAAGCCTCCTGGGCTAACCTCATCTTCTCAACCTACCCCTCTAGCTATGATATCTACCACACAACCTCATCCCTCTCACCCTATAGTGTTTGCACCTAGGCCTCTACTATCTCAACTCTTGAGCAATCCCCCTGCATCCCCCATAGCTACCTTCCAACACTCCGCTCTATACTGAGCCTGATCCCTCTCTCCTCTAGTCTCCTCCAACTGTCTCCTCACCTCATCCCTCCCCCTTTGCATATCTAGTACCTGCCTCCCCACCTCATCTGCCAAAGCCCCATAATCTGTCTCTATCCTGTTGTGCAACCTATAGCTGCTCCACCTCAACTTGTAGTCTCCCCACCTTTTATCTAGAATCTATCTCTATCTACCTCTTATTCCCTCAACCTATGCTATTTTATCCCTAGTTGAGGGCCAAGATTCTTATCATTAACACCATTGGGTCCTTTGGTGGCGATGGCACATAGGGTACCATGGCCAATGACTATACGGCAATTGCATCCATCTCCATCACCTACTCCTCATCTCCTGCCTCTTCCATCTCCATGTATCCATCTCTCCTCTTCCTAATAGCCCTCATCCTCCTCCTTTGTGGCCTCACCAACTCCCTCTCATCATCTAATCTAAACCCCAATTCCCCCATGATTGGCTCTATAGTCATGATCCTCCCTGGCCTACACTAGGCCCACCATGCAACGTATCGTATAGTGGTGCCTGCATCCACTAGTCCTCCCCTCGATAGAAACTGAGTCATTGGTATTGCAACCCACATGTGGTAGGAAAGCTCAGCTATGATCTGCTCCCCCCATATGGCCCTCGACTCTCAACTAACTCATCTGAACATCTGTGACCCTATCAGAATGTCCTATTGTACCCCACACTACCGAGTAACTCAGTTAGGCCCATGTAGCTTAATAATGAATGGGTCATAACCTATCAAGTAGAACTACAATAATAAGTATCCCCTTCATCTCCTATCATCCTCCTGCCACCCCACAAATCACTGGCCTAGGTAAGGTCTCCATGTAATATCCCATACCACCAATCCATCCAGCCTTTGTCTCCACTCCTCCAAGCTACTCACCTCCTGATAATGCAATCTCCAGCCATACTTTGACCCCAATGAATATTCTACTAGAAATGTCTCATCTTGAGTCCTAATGATCATAATCTTTGGCCTTGCTATTCAAATATTCTCCCAAGCCCAAATATGAAGTAGTGTCACATGTGTAATGCTGAGAGACCTCCTATAAGATACCATGTGCATGTCATAGTACAACTATGCTAGCATGCACGCCCCCAGGAAAACTCTCCCTCCAACCACTCCACTATTTGGTGGACCACCTCAATCATCTTGAGGCTAAAAAATCATCCACTCCTATCTGGTAGGAGGATCCTGCTGATGAGTCCACAAAGATACATAGGTAATGTTGCCAGCTCAAGTCTCAAACACGCATCAATATCCAACTCCTTCCCTCATATGGGAAGGTCACCTAGTCTAAACACTACTCACACAATCATATCTACTGATAATCAAGGTGTAGTGCTGATCAAATGCCATCAAATGGGCAACTGTAAGATTCTCCATACATCCTCTAGTGTCACTGTCATCTCCCCTATTGATAAATGGAATGTAGAGGTCTCAAAGATCCATCACTCCATCAATGATGCCAATAGGGGTTTATGTTCTCTAATGTTTGGATATCCCAACATGTGAAGTAGTCCAACATAGGCTAATGTTGCATGGTCTTCTGGATTCATCGCCCTCAGACACACCTCTAACACCACTGAGTGTCTATCATGCCTCCTCGGTGTCTCAAATTTTTTCATCCATGCAAACCATTTTGTCAATCTTTCTAACATTTCATTCCTATTTCTTTTCTTTGTCATCCCTAACCTAGTTTGGTGAGTTCGCCTCTATGCAAGGAAAGTTCACCCATTTCCCTTTTTCAACACATTTTCCTGTCCATCCTGTGCATTCACCCCTATGCGTTTATTTCAAGGGTCTTCCTATTATCCAAGCACACCCCCCTTTTCTTTTCTATGCATAGCTTCACCTATCCTTTCCTTAGAGGTGAATTTTCATTTGCCCCTTTCCCCCATGGGAAATTTCATAATTTCCCCTATGTCTTTTTCTTTCTAAGTGGTGAATTTTTATTCGCCTCTTTCCCCAATGGGTGGGTTCATATTAGCCTATTCCCCTTTTGGGTGAATTTGCATTCTCCCTCTTCTACTTTTGGAGTTTTCACAATCACCTATCCCAGTTCCCCCATGCTCCTGCATCTTGTAGGTTCACCTTTGTCAGAGAAAGGAAATTTCACAATCACCCATCTCCTAGTGCACTCTCCCCTACAATGTGTGCATCCACCCCTTTCCTCACCAATTCATTGGATGGGCGAATGTGATTTTCCAAAAGGGTGAATCCACCCTTTCGTAGCAAGTTTGTACACCTAGCTACCCATCCTAAAATTAAATCATGTGTAAAGATCAACAAAAATCACAAATTTGGGATTTGAGGCCTACTTGGTGGGGTACCATGCACTTATAGTAGAACTATCGCACCTCCTCATCTCAGTGGATCAACTCGTCATCACTAATCAGCTCCTCGTCACTCATCTTATTAGTAATCCCCGTCACCTTCTCACTTTATCTCTTCAAATCACATGATGCCAAGTATGAAAATGAAGATTAGGTGAATAGTAAATTTTTTAATTTACTATTTATAATTTTCATTTTTGACCCTCCTTAGGCTCTTCATTTTTAGGTAATTTTTACCCTTTAATTAGCCCTTTATTAATTCATTTACCCCCTTTTCTTTCAAGGGATACCATTTGCACCTCATGTGTCTAATTTCCTTTGTTCAAAATCCATTCTTCATTGTTTTTCACCCTCTATCGAGTGGTACCATCCATTTCTTCATATCAAGAAGTCACCCGGTGCCACTTTTCTTCCCCATCCACCCTCTTGAGGGATCATACCCTACCATATTTATTCATTATTCCTTTCTATCCACTTTCTTTCTATACCAGGGCATCATCTAACATTCTTTTCTTCTATTGATTCTTCTATGTTTTATTTTTCTTCGAAACACTGTTATTCCACCAATATTTTGAAGAGGGACAAAATGTAGACACCTGAATTTGACCACTTCCCTATGGTCAAATTCACCCTTTCATTCATCTATCCCACATCACTTAGTCATATTAATTAAAGAATTTATTATTTGATTAATATTTTATATTATCCTAATGTCCCTTCATGGTATTTATTTAATCAATTAAGTAGCTTACCCCATTCATCTCTAAATTAAATAAATACCCCAATTTATTTAATTTAGTCACTCTACCAAAATAAATTAAATTATTTTTTAATTCATCTTCTTCTCTCTCCTCATGTCACATCCTCCATAATCCTCTTTAATCCAGAATAATCTAATTAATATGTGATTATGGTGTGCACATCCCTAATCATCATTAGGGTCACATCCTCCATAATCTCCCACTTGCCTCTAATATGTCATTATCCCATCTAATCTTGCATTTGCAAAACGTTAATCACTCCATTAGGCTAACCAAATATTAAATTCCATTTATGGAATGTGTCCTTAGTCAACTTACATTAAATTATTTCTCCTTTTGGAGAAGGTGTTCCTTTCCCTATGTGAATTTAAAATTCACCTTTATTCATCCTATGCATTTTAAGGAATTTTTAATTTTTTCTCCCATACCCATGAGGATTTGTGAGGAATTTTTAGTTCCTCACATGTCCTCTCAAAAAACATGTGGATAAGGACCTCCTTTATGAGGATATCTTTTCCATTCCCAAGGTACATCATAGTACCTCCATGTCATATCCATATCACCCCTTTCCTTCCATGTCACTTGCCACATGTCAGTTAGTGAGGGCTTGTGAGTTCTCAACTCATCCTAGCCCTTGATCTCCTCCACCATGGATGCATCTTGGCCATCCATTCACTTAGAGGAAATTCCCCTAAAAATGGTAGAATTGTCTCCATTTTTAACATCACTCTAGCATCCACATTCAAGCACTAAAACTCTCAAGAACACACACTTAACCATTTTCATGCAATCAAACATCCACCATTATTGCCATAATATTGCATTTATCCAAATACCCATATCCACCATTGCATTCCTAATCACTTTAGCTTCATTTTGATCATATTTGTATGTCATGTTTCCAAGCAAGGAGCACACAATCAAGCATCAACAAGGGCCAACCAAACTCATCAATTCAAGCAAGGTAAAAGTAATATTTCTTTGTGTTTTGTTTGGATTAAAATAGGCTTATCATTGAGTGTTTTTTTATGTTTTCTATCTTGCATTTCAATTTTTATTTTGCATTTCTAGGTTAGAAATCACTTACACCACAGAATGAACAATAATGTGTAACAACTTATGAATCCTCAATTGAACCGTGGAATGCAAATCTAAAATTTAGCATGAAAAGGCCATAATGAGTGTAGATATTGATCATGAACTTGACATAGGATAATGGCTTTGAAGACTTGAACTTGATCACCAATGCTACAAAATCACATTAGCTCAACAACATACATGACTTTGACATGATGAATGGTTTCCTTGATTGCTGCAATAAAACCTTGATAATATACCATTGAATGCCTTTTAAATTCTCTTGAATGCTATATAATGTTCTTGTGAAAGTACTCATGATTTATTATGAAGATATAGTTGTGAAACTATGTGAAATAATATTATATTTATACTTAACTTAATATTTAATCCTGAAATTCAAATAACACAAGCTGACATTAGATCTAGGATTTGAAATTACTAAATCCCACCAAGAATATATTTAAATCCTAAGTTATGGAGGACCCATTTTCCATAGGGAAAATATGTCTTGGCACACTCATCTAGGAAAAGATTTGGGGATATGAAATAATATGTAAAAAGGTGTTCCTAGGACCTAGGAAGGACCAATTTTCCAAGTGATGAATGGGTCCTATGTCACCAACATAGGACTCAAACCTTTCCAAGTTAAGTGTTGTGAAACATTATTAATGAGTGTCGAGCTTTATCCCTTAGAAAGTGCAATAAATTATGCTTGGATTTTAATTTAAGGAGCCAATTAAGCTTAATTATTTAATTAAAGCCCTATATTAGTGTGAAAGTGTAAAGATACACTTTACAACACCGTAAATAAGACACCATTATGTAAGTTTTATTAAAAAGGGTCTTAGACTTAATGTGGATGTGTAAAACACATTACAACACTAAATTAAGGTAACATTAGGCTCATTTATTATTAATTATTTTGATTTACGTAAGGAAAGGGGATACTTTTTCTGTTACTACATTTTTCCCCCACTTTAGTGAGAGTGTCCCCATGACAAACTCACACTAAAGTAGGAATTCAAGACAATTATGTATGCAATAATGACAAAGGTACACAATCATACCCTATCAAAGACCAAGAAAAATAAAAGAAAATAAAGGATCAAGCTCCAATCATTCCAACATCATGTGGAACACGATTGTTTGTCCCAGAAAGGGATCAAGCTTCAAATATCTATCCAACATGATGTGGAATAGGTCTAGGGTATTTGTCCAAAAAATTTCACAAGCGTAACACAATGTCCACTATGTAAATGACACATGTGCATGCTCACTCTTGGGTAGTGGAACCTCAGGATGTCAACTAGGTGAGTATCTCAAAAAGGTGGAAAATGAGAGAATCATATTAGCCTCCCATACCATACCGAAGTTATCCTCTTGACAACTTCAATAAGGCACCACAATGCTAAATTCTTATGAATGCTATGTTTATAACTTTTTTTTCATTCAAGGGGATATCACTTCATGTAAGGTCCTCTTCTTATGGAACATTGTGCCTAATGTTTCCAAGAGAGGACAAGTCAAGATTATCAAATTTCCACTTATGGGATGCCCTGTTTCATATCGTGCCACTAAGAGAAAGTCATACACTTGGACATATCACACTCTTAGAGGAAATCAAACCCAATGACACCACCAAGAAAAGGATGCTTCACAAGGAAAAAAAATCATGCCATGAAATATGCAAAAATTTGAAAGATTTCATCAATGTATGCCCCCACTTTAAAGTGGTTTCTAACAGCATTGTTGTGAGTAACTACGTTAAAGTAGCCAATGTTTTCTCCTTAGACACTAGAGATTTCATTGAAAAACCCTATGCTAAGTCACATGTTCTTGAAATAGAGCTACATCATGAATAAGGAGGGAGGTGTTTCCCCCAAGAATACATAAGGGATCTATGGATTTAGGGCTAGTATGTCTTTGCTATAATATTTTTTTAGAGATAAAAATTGTCATCATTCCCCAAATACTCATATAACTATAAGAATGACACAACAAGAGCGAAAAAAAGAAAAATCCTCTAGGTCAACATGGAAGAGACCTAAATGTCTCAATGCCTTGCATCATCCCCAAAAGGAAAACACAAAAAACATAAAAGATAAAGGATAAAAAAATTAGTCAACATGGAAGAGACCTAAATGTCTCAGTGCCTTGCATCATCCTCAAAAGGAAAAAACAAGACAAATGAAAAATATAAAATATTTGACATAGAGAAGAATGTAGGTACATATAGAGGAATTATCAAAGAGAGAGAGAGAGAGAGATCAAATTAAACATCACGGGGGAGCACATTACGCACATGCAATCACATAAAAAAAACATGAAAAAGAAAACAAAGCAAAAGACTAGTAAGGCACATGTGATTCAACCTAGAGAAGGTCATCTACATCCCAATCTTAGTCAATATAAATGGAAGGAAGAAAACTAGCCAAAGGGACAATAGCAAGTGCCAAACTAGGTGAAGCACCACATTCAACACTCTTATTAGGAGATTTGTCATTTAATCTCATAGAAGAGGAAAATAATGTATGCAATTCATTATGCACTTGATCATCAGTATTTGTAATGTCAATGTCATCATCTAGATTAATCACAATAGGAGGTCGAATGATTATGTCTCTCGAAGGTTATTTTTTATGTTGTGGTGAGGGTATAGAGTCATCATGCATTGCTTCAAGTAAGTTCAGATTTTAATTTTCTATGTTGCTCTTTTCTTCTTTATTTTGTGACATACGAGAAATAGCATGATGTCTATGCCTACACTCTCTAGAATTTTGGTTTCATTTTAATATGTTGTCAATTTGTTATTATGTAGCAGTGGGGTTGTCAATCATAGGTTTCTTCTCTTCCTTTAGGGGAGGAACGAAAGGAGCCATAGGAGGTTTTTCAACCATTGTCTCTTTAGCTTTATAAACTTGTTTAATTTTAGGACAGACAACAAGATTGGTTTGGTTATCTTGTGGTCTCTTATAGGAAATTGTAGGAGGTTTTGTCACAAGCTGTGTTTGGATGTTTGGAAGGAATTTCTATTAATAATTATTTTTTCAAGGATAGGAAACTCAATCATGAGTTGAGGCATGTTTCTAAGAGATAGTTATGCTATACACTTTTCCTTGAACTTGTGATAGAATTTGAAAAATAAGGCCTCATGAGGTCTAATAGGTCCAATAGGCTTGGGACAAAAGAAATCCAATGAAAAGTTCCCTGAAGAAGAAATAGGATAAAACCCACTATGATGCATAGTAAATATATCATTGCCAAAGGGAAACTTTAAACATTTATGCACAATTGACGGGACAATATTCATGGAGTGAAGCCATGGATAGCCTAACTTCACATGAAATTGATACAATTGTGGGATGATGGTGAATGAGACATTTAATGTTTTCAATCCAACTTTCAAAGGAAGATTTATCAAGCCTATCACAAGACAAGCAAAACTATTATGCATCTTGATCCATGATTTCAATTTATCATATGTATCTTGATAGATTTCATGCACAAATAGGAATTCCTCAGTGATCACATTTTCTCCATAGATGAGATAAATTAATATCCCATCAGTAGGCTTGTCATTGATTCTTTCGGCTATGTAAAGAGGACCATCAGGTGCATGTTCAAGTATGTCTTTTCATGAGAAAGAAATATCAAGAGGCATTTTAGTTGAGCCCTTACGAGGTCTAGCTTTTTACTGAGGCATAAAAGTTATTATTATCTTGTTTTTTTAAGTTCTCATTTAGGAAGTAACTAAGGCTATTGATCATTTTTGTTCCATTTCCAATTTTAAGCAGTTTCCTTAGATTTTGTAAAGTAGGAATCATAATAATGTCCATGATTTCAGTAATGATCAATTCTTGTAAGTTTTCTAGGTTTTCATCTAATCCTTTTATGGCTTCTTGCAAGAAATGAACATCATGCTCATTGGTTGTAGGTAGGGAAGTCATGGGAAATGAGGTTTGTATATTATGATCTATAGAGGATTGATTATCAATACTACTATGAAGAGAGTTAGAAAACCCAAGATGCATGATGAATGGTATATTTTAGGATTATATGAACCTTGAACTACATCTAGAAATAGTATTTCTAATAAGACACCAAATTGTAAAGCTCATGCAATATTTACAAACTTAGTGTACAAACCAAAAATGGAAATAAGGTAAAGTGCAATACAATGACCTAGAATGAAATGAAAATTTCATATTCTAAACAGGGTAATTTACTAAATGAAGAAAGTTAAGCTAGATCCAATCAAATGAATGAAAAACAATTGAACAAACTAAAATAGAGATCTAACAACAACAAATAGAAGCATAGAATATGAGTTTTGAAATTTTAGATATGTAGATTCAGGAATGATCAAGGAATCATTCTCCCTAGGGTGAATGGATCCTAGATTAGGGTTTTGAATATTTTTATAGATTTTTAATATTTGTCTGATGATTTTAAAATTCAAGTCTACTACAATAATTTTTAGATTTACTTTTTTGTAAGTGCAATATGAAATGCAAGTTGGAAATGTGAGAAAATGATGAATTACATGACCTAGTTTGATATGCAATTTTTTTTTGATTTTCAAATGCAATTTTATGTGATCTGAATGATATGAAAGATGACTAATTTTTTTTGTATTTTCAGATTTAAACAATGCAATTTGAAAACCCTAGATGAAATGCAAATTTGAAAGGAAACTAAGACACCTTAAATGAGATCAATTCAATGCAAATGAATGCAATATCTAATCTAAGATGAAAAGAGAGACTCCAAAATCAGAAAAATACAATGCTCAAGATGTCGGGTTCACCAAAATGAAACATAGAAAAAGTGGGTTCACCCCAAATGGGATTAATAAAATGGAGGAACGCAATTTTTTTGTGCTATATGTTTCACTCAATTATGAGAGGAAAAATGCATAAATAACAATAAAAAATAAAACCTAACTATTATAGCATAAATAAGGAAGGTTTTAAGATGCTAAAATGATGTGTACCTTACTAAAAAAGTGTTATTTTAGGCCTCACTAAGGACTCATTCGCCTACTGGCGAATGGGTCCATGTTAGGGTTCTAAAAAATTTATTTCTAGATTGTATTCTTCAATGTCTACATTCCCAACTCCCAAATGTTTAGCTCCTGAAAGTTAGAAATAAATTCTATAGAGAAATTTCTATGATCTTACAATAAAGATGATAGCTTTTGCAACTTTACAATCTTGACAACTTTGCTTTCCACTTGATCTTCAATCTAAAACCTACAATCACACATCAAGAGAGAAGAAAAATTGTTGACTGTAAGGGAATAGGGGTTTTCCTTGGTCAAATATCATTTTGGTAATTAAACCTTGTGATGAAATAATGCATAAAGGAAAGAAGAATGAACAACAATGTGTAACAACTCACCAATCCACAATTGAACCTTGTAATGAAAATCTGAAATTTATCATGAAATGACCATGCAGTGAGTGTAGATCTTGATCATGAACTTGAAATATGATAATCTCTTTGAATACTTGAACTTGATCATCTGTGCTACAACATTACATTAGCTCAGCAACATGCATGAATTTGACATGATGAAAGAGATTCTTGATTGCTACAATAAAACCTTGATAATTTTCCTTTGAATGCCTTTGGAATGCTCTTGAATGCTCTATAATATTCTTGTGAAAGTACTCTTGATTGCTTATGAAGTTCTAGTTATGAAACTATGTGAAATAACCTTATATTTATACTTAAGATTTAATCTCAAAATTCAAATAACACAAGCTGACATCAGATCTAGGATTTGAAATATCTAAAATCCCACCAAGAATATATTAAAAAGGGGTGTCCTAAGTTAAGGAGAACCCATTCACTGTAGGGTGAATGGGTCCTAGCACACTCAACTAGGAAAAGTTTCAGAGATATGAAATAATATGTCCTAGGTCACTAGCCTAGGACTCAAAACTTTCCAAATTAAGTGTTGTGAAAAAATATTAATGAGTGTCAGGATTTATCCCTCATAAAATGCAATAAATTAGGCTTGGATTTGAATTTAAGGGGCCAATTAGGGCCAATTAAGCTCAACTAACCTCAATTAATTAATTAATTAATTAAATCACTAGATTAGTTTGAAACTATAAAGATCTACACTTTACAACACCCTAAATAAGGAACCATTAAGTCAACTTTATTAAAAAGGGTCCTAGACTTAATATGAATGTGTAAAACACATTACAACACTAAATCAAGAAAAACATTAGGCTCATTAATTATTAATTATTCTAAATTAAGTAAGGAAAAGGGATACTTTTTCCATTACTATAGCTACATTCAAAAGGGTTTTTTCTTAGTTCATGTAAGGTCTCAACCTAGGGAACATTGTGTTTGATGTCTCCAAGAGAGGACCAATCAAAGAATAGAAGATTCAAAACTTAGGGATGCACACCACTTGGAATTTCCACTAAGAGGAATATAATATGCTAAGAGATATCACACTCTTGAAGGACATCACACCCATTGTCATCACCAATAGAAAGACACATCTCATGAAGTAAGAAGACCACACAATGAAACATGAGTTGTAAAATGAAAAAGGAATAATGTCAATTTATTCCCCCACTTTAAAGAATGATACTGTAGACACGTGAAATTAACATTGTGCACCCAATTCATGTTCATCCGCTCATTAAATAAATCAAACACAGCAAATCCATTCATTAGGTAAATCGGGTCTTTAGTCCTAAGGTTATTCATTTAAATAAATCAAAGGCTCACATCATCCTTTAATTAAATAAATCAGACTTTATTTAATTAAAATCTCAAAAGTCATTTCCCATCCCTTTTGATTTAAATAAATCAAAGTATTTAAATCAAATAAGTCAAACTCATCTAATCATCATTAAGCTAATCTAATCCTAATTAACCTAACCTAACCACCCATCACATTCTCTAGATTTTGCCACTTGCACAAATAAATCAATTTATTGATTTATTAAATCCAACATTTTCCATCAACATGGCATCTTTGAGGAATATTCCCTCAAGTTTGAATTCAAAATCAAGTGGGCATGTACATCCAACAAAGCAATTAATGTCTCTTACATGTCCCTTGCAAAGGTCAAACTAAGCATTAACTCTCAAATTCAAATTTGAAATTTCCCCCTCTTGGGCACATTTCCCAAATCTTGCACATCCTCAAGCCTATCACATGATGACAAGTGGCCTCTTTTCATTGGCTTGTTCTTTGTCCCACATTCATCCATTTGGCCATTCTCTCATCAAAATGATATATAAATGAAAGCTTCATCTTTTATCAAATTCTCCACAATCTTTGTATCTCATCTACAACTCATATGCAAAGTCACTCTCTTCAATGGAGAACTAATTTTGTCCACTTCATATCTTAGCATTCCATATCATATTCAAATAATTTTCATCATGGAGCTTAATCAAGGATTGGGAAAGGGTTTCTTTCCATAGAAGCACCAATCCACTATAAGATGTTGGTTTGATTATTAGAATGATGCTTTTCTATGTTTTGCTTGCTTCTTTTGCATTATTCTTGTGATTAGATGAATCTTATAGGGAATCTTTTGTTTTCTTTGGTTTACTAACAATGCTAAGGGCTTTTTTTTTTTAGCGAATGCAGATTTAAGGTTCCACATTATGGTTCTAGAAGGAGGGCTTTGTCAATTTTGGTGCATTCAAAGTTTATTAGCTCGGCACTAATTGTGGTGATAAACTCTTAGGGAATGGACCAGGAGTCTCATATTGATTATTTTGTGCTCCTTTGATGGTTGTTTTGAATGATGAATCAGGATTATAATGTTGTGCATGATTTGAATGAGGCTACATCATTATTCTAGCTTTAAATTCTTCATTTCTAAAGCTTCTTTCTATTGCCGACTTATCCCATCATTTTTTGGCTACGTTTCTTACATAAGATTCTTAATTTATCGATGATAGCTCTGTATTTTTTTCATTTTTTACAACACTGCTCTATCTTTTACAATTTGAAATCTAACATTCCTTTTAGCTATTGCAGCATTTAAAAGACAAAATCTACCATCATAACATAATCTTTATTCTCATCTTCATCATGTGCAAGTTTAGGATCCTCATAATTTGCAGCGGCTCCTACATGTGATGTTCCTTTATAGTATCTCTTTAGACACCTTCGCATCCTGAGAGAATTTTCAATAAAATCTAGCTTCCAAAATACGTGTTCTGGGTGACCCAGGTGGTAGCCCATTTGTCCAAAAAGAGCATCCTGCTCAATCAAGAAGCGTATAAGTCTGCGCCATGCATGTGAGCCAACTTTTTCTCATTGTAAATTAGCAGTAGCAACTAAAGCCCTCCTTTCAACCTGTCTTTGTCGCATATTTCTTGCTAGACTATCCATTGCCACCAAGGTTTCCATACACTACTGGATTTGACACCATTTTCTAATGGGCATTCGTCGGTCGTTCAAAAAATCTTTGTCGGAAGAGCGACGCAATGGCGAAAATATTTTCATCGCTGTTTTTTCATCGAAAGGCTGGCAACAAATTAAACATCAAAATAACGTCGAAGAATCGTTGATCAACGGCATCGTGAAATACCTTGGGATTTCGTCGGAATATCGACGAAAACTTTGTGTATCCACCGATGAATTACACTAGAAGTTTGTCTCCGGTTCGACGAAATGGGAAAGCAGTAGCGTCGAAACAACAGAAGACGTTCATCACAATTGCGACGAAATAGGCAAGTAGTAGCGTTGAAAGAACACCAAGAGTTCATCGAATGTGCGATGAAATAGGCAAGTAGTAGCGTCGAAACAACACCAAGAGCTCGTCGACTTTGCGATGAAATTAGCAAGGACTAGCGTCGGAAGAACACCAAAATTTTGTCGAAAGTGCAATGAAAGGGGTAGGGAGTAGCATGGTAGCAACGCCGAAAGATCGTCAAAAGGGTGACAAAATGGGCAGGGAGTTACGATGAAATCGTTGTCGCAGCTATAGCAACTTCGTCGAGCCTTTCTGTTGATTCGTCGGTGGTTGTCGTCGAAATTGCAATGAAGAAGAAATTTTTTAAAAAAAATATATATTCGTGGAAATGTACCATTGCGGAGATTGACGACTGATCATACATACAGACTGCATATTGGTTTTATGCTTCAAACGATGCATTTCTTATATTGAAAAGTGCATTACCTTATTGAGCTTCTCTTTGTTTTGAGAATAGTTTAATACTCTCTACTTAACAAGGCCAACCACGTGACAGTGGAAGCTCATTCGGATCCTCCCCCCCCTCACATCACTCTCAATTCCCCATACCCAATCATATAACATTAATCATTGATTCATCCATTAATAACATATAACATTCATTCATTCATCCATTAATAATGTATAACATTCATTCATTAACATATAACATTAATTAATTAACATATTCACATTCATTTATTAACATATAATATTCATTCTTTCAGTTTTTACATATTATCAAAAATATGGTTGTCGTGATATGATTACAATCACTTTTTTTTTGTTTCTTTTTCAAAGCTACATAAAGTTGAAGTGGAGTATCATTTTCTAAATCAATATCTATCCCCCCTTTAGTTGTTCTTCCCTCTGCTTGTGATCTTAATGTGCACGTAGTCGTCTACTCATGACATGGACGTCACTTCAAGGGGGGATCTGTTGCAATAAGAAAGAAATGTTAAACTGATATGTTTTATTATTATTGTTCCAAGTATTTGATTAATTAAAAGAACATTAGAGTGGTTCTCTTTACCTGATAGGTCCACATCATGTTCCTAAACTTTTGTTATAGACTCATGCTCAACATGCTGAACACCCTCTAAATCTTGATCTGTAGTTGAAACAAGAAAGGTTACATTAATTAATACACCAATTGAAATTAAATATGTTTAAGAGAACATGAGGGTGGTCCTCTTTACCAGATGGGGCCACATCATGTTCCTGATCTTCTCTAGCCTGATCATGCTCAACACGTTGATCACGGTCTACATGCTCTAAAGTTGAAACATGAAATGTTACATTAATTAATACACCAATTGCAATTAGATATGTTTAAAAGAACTTTAGAGTGGTCCTCTTTACCTGATGGGGCCACATCATATTCCTGATCTTCTCTAACACAGTTATGCTCAACATGTTGATCCGCTCTGCACTCCTAAAAGTACAGGTGCACCACTGACCTTCATCTGGCGATTACATCTCACCCTCATAGGCTGCATTCCAATGTCATGTGCGGTATTATCATTGCTTAGATGTTCAAAACAAATAGGCATATAATTACTTTTAATTAATATTGAATAAGATTACTGCGATGACTAATTTTAAATAAACTTTATTGATTTATTTACACATGTGTCGGATGCAATGGAAGATTGTGTTTTCCCAGTCAAGACTCTTAGGTGTTCAACCACGACTCCATAGCCTTGCTGAAAGGAAATCTTCAAGTCCTCTTCTGTGGGAACTCTATTGAATTCAGAGCCCTACATTTTTGCAGAAGATCATGAATTTTGCTTCTATGGTGTGATAAAACCAAATTTTTTTTCAATTTATTATAATTTGGATGCAATATTTCATTTATTGATACTTACAATTCGTGCAGCTAATTTCATATAACCACCAGAGCCAAGTTTGTGTTGCCCGTGATTTTCTAGTCTTTCCTTTATTT
>VDFB02256132.1:81580113-81595630 GCA_007258455.2 Sequoia sempervirens | reverse complement strand
TAGAACCCTAACATGAACCCATTCTCCACTAGGCGAATGAGTCCTTAGTGAGGCCTGAAATAACACTTTTTTAGTAAGGTACACATCATTTTAGCATCTTAAAACCTTCCTTATTTATGTTATAATAGTTAGGTTTGATTTTTTATTGTTATTTAGCCATTTTTCCTCTCATAATTGGAGTAGAACATATAGCTTCAAAATTTTTAGAGTTCCTCCATTTTATTAATCCATTTTGGGGTAAAGACCCACTTTTTCTATTTTTCATTTTGTTGAACCCAAATTTTTGAGCATTGTAGTTTTTTGATTTTTGGAGTCTCTCTTTTCATCTTAGATTAGATCTTGCATTCATTTGCATTGAATTGATCTCATTTAGGGTGTCTTACTTTACATTCAAATTTGCATTTCATCTAGGGTTTTTAGGATTGCATTGTTTGCATTCTTTAAATCTAAAATTACAAAAAATTAGTCATCTTTCATATCATTTGTATCACATAAACTTGCATTTGAAAACCAAAAAAAACTTTCATATCAAACTAGGTCTTGTAATTCATCATTTTGTCACATTTTCAACTTGCATTTCACATTGCATTTACAAAAATATAAACCTAAAACTTACTGTAGCAGACCTGAATCTGAAAATCATTAGAAAATGTTAAAAATCTATAAAATCTTCAAAACCCTAATCTAGGGATCCATTCACCTAGGAGAATGATTCGCCAAACAATTCCTAAATCTACATATCTAAAATTTCAAAACTCATATTCTATGCTTCTATTTGTTGTTGTTAGATCTCTATTTTAGTTTGTTCAATTTTTTTTCATTCATTTGATTGGATCTAGCTTAACTTTCTTCATTTAGTGCATTGTCTAAATCCAAAATTTCATTTACAAAATTTCATTTTTAGATCGTCGCATAGTGTAATTAGTAAATTACCTTGTTTAGAATATGAGAATTTTTTATTTCATTCTAGAGCCATTGTTTTTGAACTTTGCATGCTCCATTTTTGGTTTTGTACACTAAGTTTGTAAATATTGCATGAGCTTTACAGTTTGATGTCCTATTAGAAATACTATTTCTAGATGTAGTTCAAGGTTCATATAATCCTACAATATACCATTCATCATGCATCTTGGGTTTTCTAACTCTCTTCATAGTAGTATTGATAATCAATCCTCTATAGATCATAATATGCATACCTCATTTCCCACGACTTCCCTACCTACAACCAATGAGCATGATGTTCATTTCTCACAATAAGCCATAAAAGGATTAGATGAAAACCTAGAAAACTTACAAGAATTTATCATTACTAAAATCATGGACATTATTATGATTCCTACTTTACAAATCTAAGGAAAATGCTTAAAACTGGAAATGGAACACAAATTGTCAATAGAATCAATTTCTTCCTTCATGAGAATTTAAAATAAACAAGAGAATTGTAACATCCATGCCTTAATAAAATTTATCAAAGCTAAACCTTGTAAGGGGCTCAAGCAAAATGCCTCTTGATATTACTTTCTCACAAAAAGACATACTTAAATGTGCACCTAATGGTCCTCTTTACACATAGCCAGGAGAAGAATCAATGATAGGCCCTCTTGATGGGATATTAATTTATCTCATCTATGGAGAAAATGTGATCACTGAGGAATTCCTATTTGTGCATGAAATATATCAAGATACATATGATAAACTAAAATCATGGACCAAGATGCATAATAGTTTTGCTTGTCTTGTGATAGGCTTGACAAATCTTCCTTTGAAAGTTGGATTGAAAACATTAAATGTCTCATTCACCCATCATCCACAATTATGCTCCCGTTTCATGTGATTAAGGCTATCAGCCAAGCCCGGCTCCATGAATCTTATCTCATTAGTTGTGCAAATGTTTTAAAGTTTCCCTTTTGTGTGATATATTTACTATGCATCATAATGACTTTAATCATGTGTCTTGTCGTGGGAATTTCTCATTGGATTTCTTTTGGCTCGAACCTATTAAGCCTCATGAGGACTTATTTTTCAAGTCTTACCAAAAGTTCAAAGCAAAGCACGTAGTAGAATTATCTCTTAGAAACATGCCTCAACTTATGATTCAGCTTCCTATCCTTGAAAAACAAATTATTAATACAAAATTCCTTCCAAACATCCAAACCACGGCTTGGCGGAAATAGAAACCTCCTATGATTTCCTATAAGAGACCACAAGATAACTAAAAAAATCTTGTTGTGCATCCTAAAAATTAAGCAAAGTTTATAAAGCTAAAGAGACAATGGTTGAACAACCTATTATGGTTCCTTTCATTTCCTCCCATAAGGAAGAGAAGAAACCTATGATTGGCTTAGCCCACTACTACATAACAAATTGACAACATATTAAAATGAAACCAAAATTCTAGAGAGTGTAGGGATAGACATCATGCTATTGCTCATATGTTACAAAATAAAGAAGAAAAGAGAAACATAGAAATTTAAAATCTGAACTTACTTGAAGCAATGCATGATGACTCTATACCCTCACCACAACATAAAAAAATAACCTTCAAGAGACATGAAATCATTGACCTCCTATTGTGATTAATCTAGATGATGACATTGACATTACAAATACTAATGAGCAAGTGCATAATGAATTGCATACATTATTTTCCTCTTCTATGAGATTAAGTGACAAATTTCCTAATAAGAGTGTTGAATGTGGTGCTTCACCTAGTTTGGCACTTGCTATTGTCCCTTTGGCTAGTTTTATTCCTTCCATTTATACTAACTAAGATTGGGATGTAGATGACCTTCTCTAGGTTGAATCACATGTGCCTTACTAGTCTTTTGCTTTGTTTTCTTTTTCATGTTTCTTTTATGTGATTACATGTGCGTAATGTGCTCCCTCGTGATGTTTCTCTCTCTCTCTCTCTCTCTCTCTCTCTCTCTCTCTCTCTCTCTCTCTCTCTCTCTCTCTCTCTCTCTCTCTCTCGTTGATAATTCTTCTATATGTACCTACATTGTTCTCTATGTCAAATATTTTATATTTTTCATTTGTCTTGTTTTTTCCTTTTGAGGATGATGCAAGGCACTGAGATATTTAGGTCTCTTCCATGTTGACTAAATCTTTTATCCTTTATCTTTTATGTTTGTTGTGTTTTCCTTTTGGGGATGATGCAAGGCATTGAGACATTTAGGTCTCTTCCATGTTGACCTAGAGGATTTTTCTTTGTTCGCTCTTGTTGTGTCATTCTTATAGTTCTATGAGTATTTGGGGAATGATGACAATTTTTATCTCTAAAACAATATAATAGTAAAGACATACTAGCCTTAAATCCATAGATCCCTTATGTATTCTTGGGGGAAACACCTCCCTCCTTATTCATGATGTAGCTCTATTTCAAGAACATGTGACTTAGCATAGGGTCTTTCAATGAAATCTTTAGTGTCTAAGGAGAAAACATTGGCTACTTTAAAGTAGTTACTCACAACAATGTTGTTAGAAACCACTTTAAAGTGGGGGCATACATTAATGAAATCTTTCAAAATTTTGCATATTTCATGGTGTGGTTTTTTTTTCTTGTGAAGCATCCTTTTCTTGGTGGTGTCATTGGGTTTGATTTCCTCCAAGAGTGTGATATGTCCTAGTGTATGAATTTCTCTTAGTGGCACAATATGAAACAAGGCATCCCATAAGTGGCAATTTGATAATCTTGACTTGTCCTCTCTTGGAAAAATTAGGCACAATGTTCCATAAGAAGAGGACCTTACATGAAGTGAGATCCCCTTGAATGAAAATAAAGTTATAAACATAGCATTCATAATAATTTAGCATTGTGGTGCCTTATTGAAGTTGTCAAGAGGATAAATTTGGTATGGTATGGGAGGCTAATATGATTCTCTCATTTTCCACCTTTTCGAGATACTCGTGTAGTTGACATCCTAATGTTCCACTACCCAAGAGTGATCATGCACATGTGTCATTTACATAGTGGACATTGTGTTACGCTTGTGAAATGTTTTGAACAAATAGCCTAGACCTATTCCACATCATGTTGGATAGATTTTTGAAGCTTGATCCCTTTCTAGGACAAGCAATCGTGTTCCACATGATGTTGGAATGATTGGAGCTTGATCCTTTATTTTTCTTGGTCTTTGATAGGGTTTAATTGTGTACCTTTGTCATTATTGCATACATAATTGTCTTGAATTCCTACTTTAGTGTGATTTTTTCATGGGGACACTCTCACTAAAGTGGGGGAAAAATGTAGCAATAGAAAAAGTATCCCTTTTCCTTACGTAAATAAAAATAATTAATAATAAATGAGCCTAAATTTACCTTAATTTAGTGTTGTAATGTGTTTTACACATTCACATTAAGTCTAAGACCCTTTTTAATAAAACCTACATAATGGTGTCTTATTTACAGTGTTGTAAAGTGTATCTTTACACTTTCACACTAATATAGGGCTTTAATTAAATAATTGAGCTTAATTGGCTCCTTAAATTTAAATCCAAATCTAATTTATTACACCTTCTAAGGGATAAAGCTCAAAACTCATTAATAATGTTTCACAACACTTAACTTGGCAAGTTTTGAGTCCTATGTTGGTGACATAGGACCCACTCATCACTTGGAAAATTGGTCCTTCTTAGGTCCTAGGAACCCCTTTTTACATATTATTTCATATCCCCAAAGCTTTTCCTAGATGATTGTGCTCAGACATATTTTCCCTATGGAAAATGGGTCCTCCTTAGCTTAGGAAACCCTTTTTAAATATATTCTTGGTGGGATTTAGTAATTTCAAATCCTAGATCTGATGTCAGCTTGTGTTATTTGAATTTTAGGATTAAATCTTAAGTATAAATATAATATTATTTCACATAGTTTCACAACTAGATCTTCATAATAATCATGAGTACTTTCACAAGAACATTATATAGCATTCAAGAGAATTTCAAAGGCATTCAATGGTAGATTATCAAGGTTTTATTGCAGCAATCAAGGAAACCATTCATCATGTCAAATTCATGTATGTTGTTGAGCTAATATGATTTTTTAGCATTGGTGATCAAGTTCAAGTCTTCAAAGCCATTATCCTATGTCAAGTTCATGATCAATATCTACACTCATTATGGCCTTTTCATGCTAAATTTTAGATTTCCATTCCATGGTTCAATTGAGGATTCATGAGTTGTTACACATTATTGTTCATTCTATGGTGTGAGTGATTTATAACCTAGAAATGAAAAATAAAAATTGAAATGCAAGCTAGAAAACATAAAAAAACACTCAATGATAAGCCTATTTTAATCCAAACAAAACACAAAGAAATATTACTTTTACCTTGCTTGAATTGATGAGTTTGGTTGGTCCTTGTTTATGCTTGATTGTGTGCTCCTTTCTTGGAAAAATGACATACAAATATGATCAAAATAAATCTAAAGTGATTAGGAATGCAATGCTGGATATGGGTATTTGGATAAATGTAATATGATGGCAACAATGGTGGATGTTTGATTGCATGAAAATGGTTAAGTGTGTGTTCTTTAGAGTTTTAGTGCTTGAATGTGGATGCTAGAGCCATTTTAAAAATGGAGAAAATTCTACCATTTTTAGGGGAATTTCTTCTAAATGAATGGATGGTCAATATGCATCCATGGTGGAGGAGATCAAGGGCTAGGGTGAGTTGAGAACTCACAAGCCCTCACTAATTGACATGTGGCAAGTGACATGGAAGGAAAGGGGTGATATGGATATGACATGGAGGTACTATGATATACCTTGGGAATGGAAAAGATATCCTCATAAAGGAGGTCATTATCCACATGTGCTTTGAGAGGACATGTGAGGAATTAAAAATTCCTCACAAATCCTCATGGGTATGAGAAAAACAATTAAAAATTCCTTAAAATACATAGGATGAATAAAGGTGAATTTTAAATTCACATAGGGAAGGGAACACCTTCTCCAAAATGAGAAAGAATTTAATGTAAGTTGACTAAGGACACATTCCATAAATGGAATTTAATATTTGGTTAGCCTAATGGAGTGATTAAGGTTTTTCAAATGCATGATTAGATGGGATAATGGTGTGGGTGCTCCTTGGTTTGCTTACACAACTAGTTAGGAAGACTTCTCCCTGTCTTCATCCAGGAACCTGATAGCTTCTAGGTTCTAATTTGGCTTAGGTCATTAACTAATCCCTATTTCAACTCATCTCCAAGAGTCTCACTCCTTGTGCTTCACCTTGGAGGACTAACACCACTTGAACTTGTAAACTCTCTCCTACGCTTAGAAGAATCTAAGTGCCACCTTTGCTCTCAACCTTGAACTGTTTGTAGGGGTGTTAGAGACACTAAAAATATTCCAAATAAATCCATTTGGTTCCATCTTGGATGGTCTTAAATCTTTTCTCTTACCGATTCCAAGAATTTGTCTTGAAGAGGCCTAATCCCTTGTAGCCCTTGACAATGATTTTTTTGAATTTCTTGCCAAAATTTCCAAAAAACATGGCAAAAAAATTACACTTTCAGACACCCTTTTTGATCCTTTAAAAGATTCACTGGGTTTCAGACCCTTGACTCCTCCGTACACCTGTTTCCTATAATCTAGGTTAAATAGGGCTAATAGGCCTATTTCCTGGGGTTTTACTGATTTCTTGTTAATCAACTAAGTAAATGGATTGATTGGACCTCCATCATTCTTGCATGTTAAGATGTGACTAAACCCTACCTGGAACTGTACCTGTTCCATATGGTACCTCCTTCCCCTGCCTATGTTCTTCAACTTTTCATTGCCAAACCTCTAACCAAGTATTTGGAACTCACCTAGGGTTTGGTTTTAAATGAAAATGATCAACTCTTCATGACTCCTACTAATAAATATTTATAGAATACTAGCTCCCCTAACATATCCATCCCTCCTCAGGAAGACCCCGTGGTTAGATTTCATGGGGGAGCCATAGAAAGGCTGACTGGTCAGGACAGGACCAGAATAATCCTTAGACCCTAACTATGAACTCAAAACAATAAGTTAACACAAAACAACTTAATTACTGGATGGAAAATGCTTAATACTACCCTGTAAACACAAATATAACACTAGTTCAATGCATCTAATTCAATCAATAGCACTGTCACTCAAAACAGCCAGTAGAACACAGAGATTGCAAAATTCTTCTATATTCAAAATCCAAAAACTTGATTACAACGACTCTACCTTCTTGCATTCAAACCACACCTTTCATAGACACCTTTTTCCATGTTTCTAGGGATGTTGGTCGATCCCATACTCCTATCTTTTAGGGGATCCAAGATAACTAAGTTGCATGCAACCTGACAAATGTTGTCATGCAATTTTGCAACAACTTTTTGCAACTTATCATTATGTCCTCTTCCTAAATCCTAGGACCTCTAACTCCTTTATTTCAAGCATCCAACTTCCTTAACTACCTCATGGCATCTTTCTAACAATCATAGATGTGTTTAGAACACATTTAAGACTATAATCCCATCTTAAGCTATTAAGGCTAATTAAAGCAAAGATAATTAACAAGACTAAACTATGGTGACCTTAGTCCTAATGACTAATTCACCCAACCACAACAATGACCTTCTGAGGTCCAAAACAAACACACAAACCCTCTGACTTGGCTAAGGTTAGATACAAGCCAAAATTTCCTAGTCTATGGAAGTTAGCCTAGGTGCTCTTGCACCATCCTCCCCAAAATAAAAGAGTTCAAACCACCCTTGGAATGAGTAAGTTGAGGTCAATGCCCAACTTATTGAACTCTGATTCCTTGATCCATACTGCATCAGCATCATATTGACCATGCCTTTTAATCAGATGTTCCTTGTATTTCTTGGTTCTAGTCTTCTTGTAGACCCTAGTATCCAGTATACTGTTAGCTTGTTTGACTGTAGAAAAAGGAAGTTTGAGTTCTTCCACATCTCAGATGACTTCATTGAGGTTCTAATCCATGTCTGGTGGTGATCCTTTATAATGAACCAAGTCTAGAATATTGAAAATAGGGGACAGTCCACTATCTTCTGGTAGCTCCACTCTTGTTGTGCAGTTTTTGCACACACGCCCCACTTGGAGTGGGGGACCCCCTTTCTTTTTTGTGTCTTTGACCTTTGATTTTATTGGATTTATCATTTTGGGGTCTTGACATGTTGGTTTTGCTGGCTTCGCCCTTGCCTTGGGGTTGCAATTGATTGAAATTGGGTTTTTGGCCAAGTCCGGGTTTTCACCTGGATCCGGGATTTTCCGCCTCCGGCGGATTTCTCCGGCCCCGGTTTTTTGTCCGTCTCTTGCCGAATTCTCCGATTCCGGGTTTTTTCCTAACTTCGGGATTTTCCGATCCAGTCGGATTTTCCCGGATTCCAAAATCCCGGCCTCTCCCATTTCCCCGTTTCTTCATTTCCGCGGTTCACAAGATTCTGATTCCTCCGGAAT
Source organism: Sequoia sempervirens (assembly GCA_007258455.2). NCBI lineage: Eukaryota > Viridiplantae > Streptophyta > Pinopsida > Cupressales > Cupressaceae > Sequoia > Sequoia sempervirens. Next base: position 81,587,191 of record VDFB02256132.1, on the reverse strand, counting down.
TCACCAGCACCCGCTCTTGACTTGTCAACAATTTTCAAGCGATTAATGCACTTTGTCTACTTCCGGCATGTTGTTTAATTTAAAGTATATTCATTCATTCCAACTTCGATTGCTTCCTTGTTTTCTGCTCTGGCGATTCAGAACTTCCGTTTGAGCTTTGAGGTTTGATCTTGGTTTGTTTGCGCGTGGATTGCTTGAGTGTTGCTGCCAGTATCTCGTTGCTTGGACGTGTTGTCACGTGGATTGATTTTCTAAGCTCGATTTCTGCTCGTCTTGATCCATGGTATGTATTCGTCGCCCTTCCGTTAGCTTGCATGGTGATTTGGGGTTTTCTTGTACTGGGCATTGTTGAATTTTGGGGTCGGCTCATGTTTTGACTTTGGGTGTCGTATTTATTCAGTCGGGTTGATCCGTTTTTTTTTTTTGAAGCCCATCTCTCGTGCCCTATGAGTTCCGTTTATCCGCTTGATTGCATATTTACACTTTAGACGGAATTCTGGGTCGTGTTGCTTAATTGTTTTGGGTGCGGGATGTGTTACCATGCGAATTTAGGGTTTTCTTGGTGTGTCGATTAAAGTGATGATTTGATCTTGTGTTTGAATGACTTTCGCCTCGTTTTATGTTGGCTTCCCCGTCCTGTGAGGATTAGAGGGCTTTTAGGTAAATCCCGAATTGATACTTTAACCCTAAAAGCTTGCTCTGGTTCTAATGGCGGATATGTGATTGTTCGATTTAGGGCATCGTCATTTTAGTATGGGATCCTTCCATTGAGTGCTTTTGAGTGTTGGGCACTCTTTGCATATTCGAGTCTGGTAATTGTCGTCGGTTTTGGGTTCATTCGAGCTTTGATATTGAAGATCTTGTGGTCACTCCTGTTTTGGTGCACGTTTTGCCATTTTTCGGGTTTCCGAGGCTGTCGCGGAATTTCTGGTCTCCCGGATTTTCACGGTTTCCTTTTATTCCGCGGGCAGGGTTAATTTCCGGTGCATTTGATGCCGTCCGCGAAAGTCCGTCCCATTCGGATTTTTCCGGATTTCCTGTCTGATTGCATTCTTTTGTATATTTCGATGAGGGAATTGATGGAGTGATTGTTAATGCCTATTTCTTGATTTCCAAAGAGTAAAATTGATGATTTTCCTTTGATTTCCGAGCATATTAATGATTTACATGGCTAATAGTGCTTTGGTGGCAGGAGTCCGTCTGGGTCGGATTTCTCCGGAATTCCGCCCCGAATGTATTTTCCCGGATTATACGATTTTCCCGGATTGTTTGATTTCTCCGGATCTCAGAAGATTGGCAATTGGCATTTGGTTTTAATAGATTTGTATGATGTATGCTAACCTTTTGGATGGATATGAGCTTAATAATTAAATTCTAATAATAATTCTTGGATGTGCAGGATGAATCAAGCAAAGCTGCTGCTGGGAAGTCCAAAGGTGGTGCGGGGGCATCTGCAGTTTCCGAGACAGAAAAATTGAGATTAGACATGAGGAGTCAGGTCCCAGAGAGTAAGATATCCTCCGTGTGGGCAGATGTGTCCGATACCAACGTTGGTGCCTGGCGTTACGAAGAATTCAAATAGAGAACAGCTGAGAAGGACCAATCGGCATTGAGGCAAGGGATGATGAATTCAGGGTTGGTACACGTGGCAGGGTTCCCTCCAGCAGTCCAGTAATACGAGCTGATTTTGGAGTGTGCTAGGCAGTACGCCTTTGACACACAGATGGTAGTTAGCACTGAGGGACGGGTGTTGGCAAATTTCAGTCCAGCCTCCATTGCCCGAGCTTTCAGCATGCCGGATCTCCCCTCGGTCTGCGCCCTAAACATTGACACGGCTCGCACGTATTATGAGAACGAGCCAGTTAAGGCTCAACAGCTTATCAACTCATGGCTTGAGAAGCCCAAGTCTCACCACTCTAAGTTGCCCAAACAGTTGCACAGGGTGAAGTTCAGGCCAGATATTTATGATGCCATCACACTGTTGAGCAGGGTGGCCGGACTCAAAACTACCGGGGTATTGGAAGGTTGGATGGTCCATGTGATCACCAAGATAGGCCAAGGAACGAATTACCACTGGGCAGGACTTATCAGTGCAGAAATAGATAGGCAACTGAGGAATGTTTTGGAAGGAAAGAAGTTCACCATGTCCTCCTTTGTTATATATATACTGGCCATCTCCTATCCCTACAAGGGACTGACTCCGGCAGGAACTATTGGACAGGACATTATCTATGAGGTCTATCCGGAATTGCACCTCGGACATGGAGATTATAGGAGGGCCAATGATGCCTTCACTATGCACATTACCCGGACCCTTCAGAATGCGGAGCACATCAGATTGTCCGATGGGGCTAGGGGGTTGATTAAGAATTATGGGGCCTGGTTCATCCAGTTCCCCACTTTCACTTATCTCCGGATTGATGGATGCCCCGTTGCTCCCTACAGATTGCCCAGGTATCCCACTGACCACATAGTGCTACTGGAGGTCGTAAGACAAATTTGTGAATTCGATACGGTGGTCAAGAGGGAGAAACATAAAACTGGTTTTGGAGGTGACTTCCCTCTTGGGATTGGCGTGGATGTGATGTGTCCTTCCATTCAATTAGCTCACACTGCAGGTGAGGAATTGGCCGCCTATGGATTCTCTTTCCATTCAAAGAGAATGAATTTTGACATCACCGGAGGGGCACAGAAAAGGGCTACCCGGGAATACAGGCACAAGGAAGACTTGGAGGACTACTGGGTCAACATCAAGGATGACCTTGATGCACGAAGGAAAAGGTATTCCCGGCTGCCAGTTGAGGCAATTAGGCAGTACAATGTGAAGCTGATTCCAGATCAGCTGGAGGATGATGGAAAACTGGTCCAGGACCATGTCTATGAGCCCATCAAGCGATAGGTCGCAAGTAGCGATATTGACCGAATGTGAGCCCTCAGGTAATGAGTTGGAGGACTAATGGTTCTGGCAGTTAAAATTCTACCTTGCTGGACTACCAAATATGAGGTCCGGCAGAAAATGCCAATGTTCCCCTCACTTTCGACCTGATGGGGAATCTCAACCCCATGTCCACTTCAGAGGAATCCGGGGAAGAAGACCCCAAAGGGAAAACAGCCAAGGCCTCTCCTTTCAAAATCAAGGTCAGAAGCCCTAAGGGGACTCAACCTGCAGCAAAAAGGAAACCTATCGGCAAACGCAGGTGGAAGACCCTGACTATCAGCAGGTCCTCGGACGAGGAGGAGGTGGAGAAAGCTGAGGAGGAGGATGTTCCTCCACCGCCCAAGAAGGCCAGAACTACAAGGGTGGCGAAAAAGAAAGGCCAAACGACTTCGGAAGATGAGCCTCCGGTTGTGGATGTAGAAAGTTCCGGAGGGGAGAAGACCAAAGTATACACCAGAAGATCCAGAACTCCGTCCCCAAAGGATGCTGCACAGCCAAAGGTTTCTTCTCCAATATCGCCAGCCACTGAACAGGACAGGCCTGTCTCTCCTCCGCAGGGTGTAACAGAACCGGTAAATCCGGATGAGCAGGAAATCAGCGGAGAAGCAGAGCCATTTGAGGAAGGGGCATTATCTCGCGAGGTCGGCCGACTGAGGTAGAGACAAGAAAGGCAATAATTTCCCTTGGTGCAGTACGAGGACTCTCCGGAGAGTGAGAACGGTCGCGGATCGCCAGAACCAGAGAAAATCATCCCCGCTGGAACTCCACCGCCGGTGCTTCCTGAGTTGGGATTTGAGGAGACGGACCAAGGTGAACAACCTCCAGAGAAAGATGATGACAAGGCAACAGAAGAAGAAGAAGTTGAGGTGGTGGTAGCAGAAGAGGAGAAATCCACAGAGGACCCGGGGAAAACTGACACAGAAGAAATCCAGATAGACCCCGCGGCCCCGGACTGGTTAGAAAAAGAAATAGCAAGGAAGAAACAGGTGATAGTGGAGGACACTCCTCTCGACTGGGATGCAATGTTATCTCAGATTGGAAAGGGGAAAAAGAAGAAGGCTGCTAGGATAATTTCCCGGGTGGAAAGGGATGAGGTGCATAACCGTGTAGTCCACATCGCCACCCCTGTTGCAGATAAAACAAGAGAAGAGGTGGTAGGCCATGATTACAGTGTCCAAACCATTAACCTTGGGCCAGCTTCCTTAGAACAAGACATTGAGGAATTCGAGGGGTCAAGTGCTGTGATTCTGGATAGATTGAAGAAGGAGACTCAGACAAAGAGAGAATTGAAAAGGGAAAATGAAAGGTTGAGGAAAAGCTTAGAAGAGGTCATGAAACCTCTACAGTCCCTTCATCCGTCCTCCTCTTCTACTCCCGGATTTCTGCCGAAGGAAACAATTTCTGGCATAGAGAAGATGAAGGCTTCCACACAAGCTGCCATAGACTGGTTAATGAGTGTTCGGACACAAGGGGATGAAGCTATTAGGGAGATCCTGTCTGTTGGCAAGGATGCAGTCCAAGGAAAAGAGCTGATGGAAAGCATCCTTTCTCAGGATATGAATGATGTCGATTCTTTGTTGCAGAAGACAAAGATTATTCTGGGGCATGGCAGGGAACAATTGGGCAAGGATGGAATTCTTCCCTCTTCCAGGTTGGATGAACCATGGGAATGGTTCGAAGCATTGCAGATCAGGCAGGGAGCCCTGAAAAAGATAAAGAAACGAAGAAAAGCCATCGATGCCGACCTTACTGCAATCTATGATGGTTGCATTGCATTTTTTGAAGTGATGACAGGGAGGAATAAGATGGCTCCCAAGTACCTGAGTTTGGATCAATTGAAGGAATGGTGGCATGAGGTTTATGCCCCAGATTCTGATGAGGTTGTCACGGGCCATATGCTTGATGATGCGGCTACATATTTGGCAATAATAGATAGATACCTGACCAGCAGAAAGGATTGGAAGGGGACCATTGAGCGGTCCAATGATGGGATTGAGTCAATTAAATGCCGGCTCAAAGTTTTGCCATTGCCACCCATTGCTGAGCTGGAGGGAGTTTTCTTGAAGGTCCAAGGGTCACCAGCGCGGAGAAAGGACAAGGGAAGCAGCGGTTAATGTTTATCTCGAGATTTGTGCTTCCCTATTATCATAGGGCATGCATTGGACCGGATTTCCTTGGGGATTGTGCCTTGGCCGACTTGGATGATGGCATTGAATGTGTGCCTTTAGCTACCTACGACCAGCTTTGTGTTTCATTTTTGTAAAATGTTTGGTCATCATTACGGTGTTCTCAGGGAAAATTTGGATAAATGGGTATTTTACCTATTAGTATTTAAGATTTTGATAGAGATTAGCAAGAGCAATGCTAGAGTTTTAGAATTTCTTGAAGCAGATATCATATTCAGAACAGTTGAATTGTTGCAGCATTTGATGATTAATACAATTGGAGACATTGTGGTTTTACTGGTGAAATCCTTTGTGTTATCTCATCTTGCATGGTTCTCTTGCTCTATCTTTTACATTGCTTGAAGATCTAGGGTTTATTGTTCAGAAATAAATTAGTTTAGTTGGATAAATGGTGTATGTGATTTCATATTTGGAATGTCGGTAGCTATCTTTGGTCTATACTCCCAGTAACTATCTGATTGTAGTAGGCTGGTGAAGTCAACCTGGACCATATATATTCAAATGTGCTTGAGTTCGGTTGTAGATGCAAGTCTATGATTTGAAAATTTATACTCCTCAGAAGATTGCACTGTTCTTGTAAAGATTGCCTTGTGGGTCGAACAGGAATTGGTTATTTGAGATAGGTCCATTCCAAATATATGTCATTTGCATTGCTTGTCTGTTCAATAATTTAGATTTTATTACCTTCCCTGCATCCCTATCTTTTGCAATTTCTTTATTATTCGGTTAGATTTAGGATTCAAGATCATCATATTGTTAGATCTGGTAAATTGAAAAGGTTTAGTTTGCTTGTAGTAAGGTCTGATTGTGATTACCAGCAATTTCACATTTCATCTGAGTTGTTTTATGCATTGTTATGACCTAACACCCGAGAGACCTTGGGGTGAATTTCAGTAATTCATTATTGGAGATTACCTTTCAAGAGAGATAGGATTTTGTATTCTATCTGAGTTGTTGCTGTGCAGAAAACACCATCAACAACTCTAAAAGCATTGTTGCCATACTTTGCTAAGATAGGACAGGGACCTATCCTCTTCATTTGCAACTTGTGAGGAACTCCTTTTGGTAACCTAGACTTGTTTAAATGCACCATCACTAAGTATCCAACATTGAACTACACTTCTCTTCTATGCTCATCCACCTTAGTCTTATACTTGATGATATTTTCTGCCAATGTCTTCTTGACTGTATCATGAATCTTCTGCATTGCATAAGCAAAATCACCAACATATCCACCTCCCTTGACTCCATCCTTTAAGTCTCTTAGCTCATAGACTCCTCTAGGATGTAATCCATAGACAATTTCAAAGGGACCCTTCCCTGTTGATCTATTCATAGTGTCATTATAAGCATATTTAGCTTACCCAATCAACTGATCCCATTGTTGACCATACTCCTTGGTCAAGCACCTTAATAGATTTCCAAGACTTCTATTTACAACTTCGGTCTGACCATCAGTTTGGGGATGGTATGAAAATCAAAAAGATAAATTAGTGCCCAATCTTTGCCAAAGAGTCTTACAAAAATGACTCATAAACTTAGTGTCTCTGTCTAACACAATGCTCATTGGTAATCCATGTATCCTTACTATATCTTTGAAGAAAAGAGAGGCTATTTGACTGGCATCATTGGTTGTTTTACATGGCACAAAGTGAGCCATCTTGCTGAATCCGTCTACAACCACAAAAACACTATCCATGCCTTGTCTTGTCTTGGGTAACCCAACTACAAAATCCATACTCAACCATTCCCATGGCCTAGTAGGAATAGGTAGTGGTTGGTATAGGCCTGCATTTGAAGAAGTACCTTTGGCCTTTTGACACACTATACAACTCTCCACATACCTCCTAACATCTAGGTTCATCCTTGGCCAATAATAGAACCTTTGAACAAGTTCTTGAGTCTTTGTGATCCCAAAGTGACCACTCAATGCACCATTATGCTTTTCTTGTAT
>VDFB02256132.1:81517907-81580013 GCA_007258455.2 Sequoia sempervirens | reverse complement strand
CTGAACAATTCATACAAAATTTTCTGTTGGTAGCCCTTAAGATCATTATTGTTACAACCCTGCTCCATATGAATTCTGCAATACTTATAAGATTTGAGGTCGAGGTGGGCATAAACAGCATCAGCTAGGGTCGTCTTACCAATTCCTCCGAAACCATAGACAACCACAACAATGGATTTTGTGTCTTGTGCATTCAAATCAAGAAGCTGAGTTACTCTTTCCTGTTCGCTCTCAATTCCAACTGTAAAGTTTGTGGAAAAACTCAATAAAAGTTTGTGGCAAACACAAAACATACCAAGAAAATATCATTAAAGTTGAAAGATATTCTACCTGTCTGTTTATGTTCATAGAGTGTCTGTGATGATAAAGCAATCTCTGGCACTCTTTTCCCTATGCGAATTACAGTCGACAATTCGATGTCGCTATACAAGCGGTCTATTTTGTCTTGAAACTCCTTTAAACATTCCGCATTCACCGTAGCAGTAAGAAACCTTCACATAATTCAAGATTGGATATACATTAAATATGTGATTGAATAGATCCCTGACGCTAGAAATAAAGTGATTCCAGAGAAAAGCAAAGGGACTTTAGCCTTGCTTGCATTTATATTAAAAAAAAAAACCTTTTTCAGCTTGGTTTGCTGTTATTTAGCTCAGTTCCAATTAAAATCCACATTGATTGTAAAACACCTTTACAACTTAATTTTTTTTCTAATCTTTTGAATTTTTTTTTTTCTACTCTTTGCATATCTAAATTTATCCATTTTCATTGTACTGTACCAGGCTACTTCTTAGCCTTTCAAATCAAATAGAATTCACTTCGTTGCTCCTATTACTTAGACATACAAGAGTTCAAATAAACTATTCAAATAATGATTTAAAATGGATTCGTCAAAATTAGGGGGTATTACTGAGTTTGGTTAGGATTTAGGGGAGGTTTCCTTAGTAGATACAAATACACTTTAGTTTAGTTTTGGAGGGAGAGGGGGGATAGATTAGAGATTTGTGTAAGGTTTTGACATAAAAAGGAAATAAATACATTTGCCACATATTTGTTATAGGTTATTGTGAGCTTTTTTATTTTTGTTTTTTTATGTTTTGTTCGAGGGATCATTATTAGTGGAATTATTTAATATTCTCTACATCATTTTTTATATTCATGGTAATTTGATAGAGTAGACAATAAAAGGAACGTTTGCATAAGTTTTGACCTATTAATAATTAAAATATATTATCTAACTTGTAATAATTAAGGTCGTTTGCATCAATTTCATATTAGAATAGTTTAAGAAGTAGGGGATAAAGAATCACAATAAGATTTCTTAATACTTTAGAGGGCTATAGTGATTATGGTTGTGGATGCAAAAGAGTTGTGTCATGATGTGAAAAAGAGGATAACCAAGTTGGAAGAAGAAATTGACAAAGGTAGAGGTAGAAGCAAAAAGAAGAGTAGCAAAGGAAGCCACAAAACTTAGATTTTGAGTTGAAGGAACTATGGTGGATATTGGAGTAGTATGAGGCGTGCAATAATAAGAAAGTAAAGAAAAAGGAAATTGTAGAAGAGGCAATGAAGGACTGTGAGGTGGTGGAAAGAATTATCACAATAAATACTCGCCTTGTGAGCAAGAGTTGTTTTCAAGGAGGAAATCCATAGAATTTGAGAATTAGCCAATGAATAGAAATGTTAGAATAGGGGAAAATTAACTCCCTTGATGAGTTAGTAGAATTACCAATGGATGGAAGGCTCTTAAATGTGATTGTCAAAGCATATGAGTGAGAGGTGATGGATGAGGGCGATGAAGGTGTTGAGGGTTGTTACTATGAAAAAGAGAAAAATATTGATGATTGCAATCATGGTAGAGGAGAAAATTTCAAAGATTCCAATGAAAAGGAATCAAACTATCACTAGAGGTGGCCCAAGATGTTGTAATTGTAGAAGAAGTCCACATTAGAGAATAACACTACAAGAAAGATCAAGATCTTTGGGGCCCCATGTGTTTCATGAATTCATATTAGTTTTAGTGAACATGGTAGAGGAGCAATTGAAATAACATCTTCAAAATTTCATAATTGATAAAAGGAGAGAAGAAGACCATCTCTTCCTTGGATTAGAAATGGGAATGATCGAGGGAAGATGTGTTTCTCATAATTTTTTGTTTACTATTGTTGCAAGTGTGAAGGATTGTGTGACAAAGGAGGATAGTGCCAAGGAAGAGTTGTCTTGTGAGCAACCAAATCCTTATAAACATGAAAAACTAGGAATGGAAGAAATCTTCATGTAAAAGAGGATAAAGTTGAAGAAACTGACAATAGCAATAGTGGAGTAGCTAAGAATCTCTATTAAAAGGAAAAGAAAGCAATGAGCAATAGAGAAGGACAAGTAGAGGTGGTTATAAGAAGGAGAACACATTGGCAAGGGAGAATGATCTATAAACCAACAAGTAGTTGGAAGCAAAGAAAGAAGCAATGTAACAAATTGCAAAGATATCTAATTTGATGGAAGGGACCACCGTGGCTTGGTTCTTCAAGTTAAAAGGATGATTCTACTATCTAATCTGAATTTGTGAACACTATCCTTACAAGCTTTTTTCTAAATGTAGGATACAATAGCATCCTAAAGAAAAACTAATCCTACATCACCAAAATAAAAAATAAAAAAATATATAGTAGCAACCAAGTTCTTAAATTTTTAACATTTACTTTTTTCAAGATAAATTTTCCTTGAAAAACAACCTTGAACAAGAGATTTAAATTTTTTAAAAGAAAGGAAGAATAATGTAAATTGATTTACTATTGAATCAAAGAGATATTACTAAGTTTGTTGAGAATTTAAAGAAAAGTATCTTTCTTAGAGAATTTAAAGAGAAGTATCTTTACTACTATTAACAGTATAATAGAACTGCCATCTAATAACTAACAGTATACTAGAACTGTCATCTAATAACTAGAGTTAGAAAATCAAAATGAAGTTTGTTAATGATCGATTCTTTTAGGTTACAGATGTAAATGCATGTTGATTTAGTTTTGGAGGGAGCGAGGGGATGGATTAGAGACTTCGTAAAATATTTTTTAGGAATAAATAAAAGACATTCGTTATATCAAACATACTATGTCCTGTTTGAAGGATCATTTTTAGTGCTACATGTTTCTAATGGCAAGTTAATAGTCAGTTTCTATATTCATGGCAAGCTAATAGAGTCAGTTTCTATATTTGTAACAATAATCATCCACCATTGTGCATCATTCATGGCAAGTTAATAGAGTATAGGGTAGACAATAAAAGAATGTTTACATCAGGTGTTATGTTGTGTTTTTTGGTCTTTTCCTTTATCCATAGGCTGTGTTTAAACTTTAGACCGATTAACTGTTATAACAGAGTATCTAACTTGCAGCAACAAAGGCTGTCTGCATCAAATAATTGAACTGACCTGAAAATATTGGCCCTTGCAAGTTGGGAGATGCACATGGTGGTTCCTACAACAATGCACTGGACTGCCTCGTTCAGTTTCTGGTCTGAAATTTGCTCATTCAACTCCATAATTTTCTTCCCAAGATCAACCATCCTTCTCAAAACTTCAAGGCACTCACTCTTGTTGCCAGACATCTGAGTAAATCTGGACAATACAGATCCCAACATAGAAAGTGCTATTCCTACGGTAGGAATTTTCTCAGCACCTTTGAGCCCTTCTATAAAAACTTTTTCTATCTCTGCAATTGCGCCATCCCTAGAATTTTTCTGTAGGGAAGATACCAATAATATATAAGGTATGACAATCAACATCCATATAATATAATTTATTTATCAAAAATGTTAAAGAGTTAGAGCCATCCAATAAATTATAACAGCTAGAGGTAAATCAGAGAGGAATTTTATCACCATGAGTTATTTTTATAGTTCTGAAATGGAAATTTTACCTTTTCAGGACGCTTGCCAATGCGTTTATCTAGCATCTCCAGGATTCTTTGGCCATCTTGGATGCAAGAACCTGCTGCTGAATTAGATCCACTATCACCTTTCTCTCCCGACTGTATTGGACAACACTACATTTAAACTCAATATAGCACTAACAAGAATAGATTAGGGAAGCAAAATGTAGATGAATACAATTGGTGTTAGGAAAAGGATATTCGAAAATGTAGATTTGTTGAAATTCCTATCATACAAGATTATATTTCTAACAATATAAAACATATGTGAACATAACTTACCGCGATCTTCCATAGCTCTTCTAAAAACGGGATTAGAACTTCAATCTGGCTTATATCATTGAATTTCTGTAGAAAATTCTTAAAATCAGTTATAGTGGCATCTTGTTCAGAAGGTTGTGAAGGCGAAGAAGGGGTGGAATGCCCAGTAATGGCTTGTTGGTGAGGAGATTGTGGTGAAGAGATAGAGATGGCTTGTTGGTGAGGAGGTTGTTGTTGGTGAGAAAGTGGTGGTTGTTGAAGAGATTGTGGAGATGAAGGGGAGGGTGAAGAGCAGCAAGAGCAGCAGCATAAAGAAGAGAAATATTCGGCCATCCTATAATAGGGAAAAATAAAACAGAGAAGAATGAAAATGTAAGTGCTGTTATCTTCGTTGTTAGAGAAGATCAATACAGCAGAATAAGAAAGGCTTTTATCTTTGTCATTCCCCTCTTTCAAGTCTGGTATTTGAAGGAGGCCATGGCTGGAGAGATCAAATCGACAGCATAATTAATTATGAATTCAGTAATTTCGTGGCATCCTTTCATCTTTTTGTGGGCCGTGTGCACTACTATTTTCTTTTGTGTTGTATGGCTCAAATTGACAGAAAGTGGCTCATTTTCCATGAATTGTCAATGTGGGCCAAAGATAGAATTGCACTCCAGCTCAAAAGAAAGTTAGTGGCAAGCACAATGTACGTTCAAGGCTAGCTTTATGTCAAGTTCATTGGCCCGCCTTCTGTCCGGCTTAAAGCTACTGCTCATACCAATTGCTTGGCGTAAGAGAGATTTTGTTTCCGGCTTCACTTAATTGGTGGGCTTAAGTGATAAGTATATTGTAAAACTAAATCCTGGTCAAATCTGATATAACTCGGTCATCAGTTCTCCTTGTGTAGATGGACTAGAATAGCTCAATCTATTTTGGAGTTTTGGTCATGAGCTTCAAATCTACTGTATACACTTCAGTCAGCCTGCAATCAATGCATAGATCTGAGGTTAACTCAAGAGATCTGAGGTTACTTTTAGGTTTTATAATCTCTTATAGTAGAGCTCGTAATTGAATAGATCTGGGGTTAACTCACTAAAAATAATGTTAATGCATTTGTCTCATATTCATGGACATTAGAAAAGCCATTCAAGTGGAATATTGATATGGGTAACTGAGTTTAAAGGGGAATTAGGAATAATTTAACAAAAATCTGATTTAAAATTAGGTGATTATGTAAATAAATGTGTTTATTAGTTGGACTTAATAAAAATATGATAAATTGTTAGGTTAATTAATTATTGTTTATAAAAGAAAGTATAATTTTGTTGGTTCAATTAATTTATTCTTTCGTGATTCAAGTATAATCATAGTTAAATTTGATCAAAATGTGTTTTATTTTTTGAATTAAGTTTAAAGTATAATTACATTTAAATTTAATCAAAATATGTTTTAATTCTTAAATTAAGATTTTCTTGCATGTTCGAAGTATAATCATATTTGATCACATTAATATCATATGAAGTTATTTGACTAAAATGTGTTTTAATTCTTGAACTAGGTTCCAATCAACTGAGTTTAATAATCAAATTATTTTATTGGAGAAAATGTATATTATTGACAACTAATATCTAACATTCTATTCTAGAACATAAATTTGATAGACCTGCTTTTGGTGAAAAAAGTTTGAAATAGACCATTAGTCATTATAATTGTTGAGACCAATGTTTATAGTTGAAGCTATAATTTGATGCGAAATGCATTTGAACCCAAATTTAAATCAAAATGAATCTAAGTGGTTATCTTCGCATCATTATGTTTCTCAATGTCAATGATTATTATTGAAAGTAATCATGATTTCAACATGATAAGTACTCCAACCTTACTATCTACAATTCTAGAAAACTACCTTGAATCAAATCATACAAAATGTGAATTAACCATGGGATTAAGGTAAATCATAGAATGATTTTAGCTCTTAATAAGAGTGAGTAAACTTTTCTTTACGTTTGACTCTACTAAAAGAATAAGAGTATTCATAACATCTCACAATATGAGAAAATAGAAATTTATCATAAAATGTATAAATATTGTTAACTATTTCCATGATTTGTATTATAAGGTTTCTAGTTTGATACATTTTATTTAGGTTCCATTCAATCAGTTTTTGTTGGAGTTTGTATAATACAATTCAATTTCATATTTTTTGTGTTATTTCTACAGTTTTATACTTTGACCTCCACCTACTTAAAAACATAATTGATATGTATATACCAAGATATAATTTTTTATTATAAAATAGATTAATAAGGTCAATGAAATTCTTCCTCAATTTCCAAAAGGGTCTATAGATAGCTATGGATGTAATGAGCATTTCATCGAAACTACCCACATATTTTATCACACTAATAGACAAACTTTTAGGCTCCAATAATAGCTACCTAGTGTAAATACCTTGGTAATAGCATGGTGGATAGAAAAGCAGCTATGGATGTAATGAGCATTTCATTCGGACTACCCACATATTGACACTTATCACACTAGTAGACAAACTTTTCTGTTCCAATAATACCTACCTAGTGTAAACACCTTGGTAATAGCATGTGGGTAGAAAAACAGCTATGGATGTAATAAGCATTTCATCCCGACTACTCACATATTGACACTTACTGACAAACTTTTTTACTCCAATAATAACTACCTAGTGTAAACACGTTGATAAAGTGTTTTGAAAATTTCAAAGAATTAGCACAATCAGAGATAAGAAAGAAAATATATATGAGAAAGATCTGAAACAATAATTGAAGTGGTTCATTTTCCATCAGTTATCAATATGGGCCAAAGATAGAATTGCACCTCAGCTGGTTCCAAGCGCAATGTACGTGGGTCTCCTTCAGCAGACAAGAAAGGCAAGCTTTATGTCAATTTCATAGGCCCGCCTTCTGTCAATCAATGTACAAGACTACCGTGAAAAACGTTCCCTATACTCGCAATTGAATTGACATAAGGTTAACTCATTTGATCATAATGCATCATGTCGATTTACTACCTAACTTTATTATTGATCACCATGTACATAACATGCTTGAATTATTTCATGAAAGAAAGAGCAGACGCGGGGTCCACCATGTGCTCTGTGGAGTACCATTCATAAATCTACTATTTTACAACAAAGTTCCATGTCACATCATAAATCGAACTAGGTAACTTTTGGTGAATCTTTCTGAACAGCTAACCTTTTTTTTTGAGATTAGTACCTAATTGTAATTCAAGATGTAATCCAATTCTTAATGCAAGTTAAAGAATATGGCGATAAAATTGAAATTGATCTAAAATATTTTTTAAGACAAGAGTTCTGAAGGAGTTAAGAGTCCTTATCAGGGAGTAGTAGATTGAGTTTAGATATTTGTAAAAGGGAAGAAAATGCAGTAGTTGAGCATGATTGAATAACTATGATAGTAATTGTTTGTATAATGTCCAATGGTTGTGAGTTGAATATCCATAATTCAAGAAAATGTATTCTTTTGATGTAAAAAGAAACCAATCTCGTGATGCCACATCAATGCCCAACTGTGAATGATGTGAATGCAGGAGTAGTGGTCCCATATTTTATTTGGACATTTCTGAGAACAAATATGGCCATGTATTAGATAGTGTGGCTTCACACAGACATTTTCCAATTACTTAGATCTAGTTTTTATTTCCACAGCAATGCCCAACTGTCAATGATGTGAATGCAGAAGTATTGGTCTCATATTTTATTTCACATTGACATTTTCCAATTACTTAGATCTAATTTTTATTTCCACAGTAATGTCCAACTATCTTTGAATGTACAAGTATTGGTCAGATATCATCGACAAAAGAAAATATTATTAATATTAGATTGTAAATTACCATGAATAGGACAGTCAGTGGACTCTCGAGAATAGATATAGGCAAGTTACAAGACGAGAAAGGCCAGCTTTATGTCAACTTCATAGGCCTGCCTTCTGTTAATCAACGTCTACAGGCTACCATGAAAGGAAAAAGGTTCCCTATCCTCGCACATAACATGCTTGAATCATTTCTCGTGAAAGAAAGAACAAAAGTGGGGTCCACCATGTAGGGGAGAGGGCCCAGTAGTCGTGCACCCTAACTTCGCGCTTCTAATTATCCTACGTGGAAATTTCAAATCACTCCCAATTTTTTACAGCAGCTTACTTGGCAAGTTCTCTGCTTATAACTAAGGTTTCAGGGCCACATCATCAAATATGATGCCACATCAAGATATAAGTGGTCAAGGTGTCCAAAAAGGCCCCTAAAAATAGTGAGACCCACTCTCTACATCATGAGAAGTTGAGCTACCGATGTGGTATCATTGATGACGTTGCTTTTTAGATCAAAAGCATACATTTTGTTTAATTATGGGTAGTCAAATCACAACTATTGGACATTATATAAACGACTATTGGGTATTATATTTATGATTGGGTGCGCGACTATTGGACCCTGCACGACTATTGGGCCCTCTCCCCTAGTACCATTCATCAATCTACTATTCTACAACAACCGATGTTCAAAGCTCCAAGAAAGAACAAAAGTGGGGTCCACCATGTAGTACCATTCATCAATCTACTATTCTACAGCAACCGATGTTCAAAGCTCCATGCCACGTCATATGTCAAACTAACTTTTGGTGAGCTTTTCTGAGCAAGTCATATCAGCTAAAATAAAATTTTGAGATTAGTGGTTGTAATTCAAGATGTAACCCATTTCTAGATATGTGAAACAGGGTGAAATTTTTTTCGTAAAAAGTTATGGATTAAGAAGTATCTAGGTTGTTAATGTCATAAGAGGTACAATTCCAACCTCATCTCTGATGGTATTGCACCAAATAACAGGTACCATCTCAACCTCATCCCTTATAGTAGCACTCGTAAGATTTGATCCCTTTAGACTCATTTAGAATCATTTAACTTTACCAAAATACTAAAGGTCCATTGACCAAATACATGTTTTTGTTTTTACTTTGACAACAATAAAAATAAATGTATATTATAATCTAATCATTTTATTTGATAGAAAAGTTATTTACTTTATAAATATGAAAATAAAATAAAAATTAATTAAAAATTAAAATGTATATGTCCATGTACATAATAAATAAAATAATTATAAAATAAAATAACTATGAAGTAAATAGAATAACTAATATTTCTTGATGTTTTTTTAGGTAGATGTATTTAAGATATCTATACTAGTTATAATTAATTTGTATTAAAGAAAATTGTTTTTTGTTTTTTATGTAAATCTCATAATTAATATTTTTTATTACTTATTAAATAGTATTGTTTCGTGTTGAGGGGAAACATGATGTATAACATTTTTTAAAAGAGCATACTAGTATGTTTTTAACTTACATAATACATAACATGGCTTTTGTTAAACCTCCTAATATAAGTTTTAATTCAACTACCTCAAATTACACTGTTCATTTGAACACAAATTGCACAATTTAGAAACACAAAAATTCTTGAATTGTGCATCCATAGATCCATAAAAGATTCAACATTTTTATGAGAATAAACAAAATCCTTGGTTCCTTTCCCCAAGCCTTAAATTTCTATCTTTCTTTCTTTTGTTGGAAAAAAAATCTGTGTCTAGTAGTTTTATTGGTCACGAAATGGGTAAGGGGACTAATACCTATTTCATGTATATGGGATTGCAAAAATATTTAAATTTGTTGATGAATATCATGATATACACCATTGTAAACTTATTAGAACTACCATTAGAGAATCATCTTAGATCTTATTTTAATAAATCCCAAAATATAGGACTTGAAAATCTTACTAGTAAATTATGAAAGTGTGTTGGGGAAAATGATTATATGTGAAGTTCCCCCTACCTTAATTTAGTTTAGCTTTGTGCTCATTAGTTAAAGCATCCAAGATTGACTATTGTAAATAATAAAGAGAGATGCCTCCAACATGTTGAGGTTCACATGGGATGTAGATGGACCATCTCCATTGAATCAAAATAAATTTGTACTAGCTAAGAAATAGTTGAACAATAAGAAAATTATTTTTTTAAGTATTGGTCCCATATTTTATTTCGGCATTTTTGAGACCAATGCCCAACCGTGAATGATGTGAATGCAAAAGTATTGGTCCCATATTTTATTTCGGCATTTTTGAGATCAAATATGGCCATGTATAGATAGTGTGACTTCACATAGATATTTTCCAATTACTTAGATCTAGTTTTTATTTCCACAACAATGCCCAACTGTCAATGATGTGAACGCAGATGTACTGGTCCCATATTTTATTTCACATAGATATTTTCCAATTACTTAGATCTAGTTTTTATTTCCACGGCAATGCCCAACTGTCAATGATGTGAATGCATAAGTATTGGTTTGATATCATTGACAATTTTTTTTTATCAATATTAGATTGTAAATTAGAATGCGAAGCAAGGAGCAAGAAAAGACACAATACTTATTATAGTATTAATGTGTAAATGAGATGCTCATTATCACTTTGTCCATAACATAAATCAATGATCAGAATCAAGTTTTGTTAGTGTAGATCTTGGTTATGCTTTGTTTGTCCTAAATAGGTTGTGGACCTAAGACTAATGGTTGTAACTCTTCAAATAGTGAAAAGGAGGCTGGTGGAAATGGCAAGAAGCGGTTGGAGATAAAATTGAAACACATTTTGATGATTTTTCCTTGGTAAAAACTTCCCTTGTAAAAGCAAAGCTTCCCAAATTAGTGACGTGAAGTACAAAATAGATCTTTTTGAGAAAAAATATGGCCATGTATAGATAGTGTGGCTTCACACAGACATTTTCAAATTACTTAGATAGACTTTTTATTTCCACAGCAATTCCCAATTGTCAATGATGTGAATGCAAAAGTATTGGTCCCATATTTTTATTTCGGTGTTTTTGAACATGTAGAGAAGAATGATGCCAGTGTGGCATGATAGTTTTCAATGTGGCCTCGAAATGACAATTATATATAGTGGACCTACCAAGCCAGGGTCCTATCCCCTAAAGGTTGGAAAACAAAGTTATCAATTAGAAATCATGGTGTGAAATTTATACTAATTAGTGAACTAGTAGAATATGTATATTTTTTGTATGTTTATTTGTATATATGCATAGTTATATGCATATTGTATGTATGTGTAATGGCATACATACACATATGTGTATATAAATATATATACACATATATACATATCCAAACATACATGCTTACATACATGGATATCTATGTGAAGACGTATGTATGTACATATATATACAAACATATATATACATAGATAGATCTTTTCATGATATGAAGACATTGGTGGATTTGAAACAAATAGATTAGAATGGATAAACTAGGTCGTAGATAATTTGGCATATTATTGGCAAAAGATAATATTACATAATGTAATGCAGTGTAGTGGCAGTAATGAGATGCTCATTATGACTGAGTGTATATATATTTATGTTAGTGATATTTAAATGCAAAGAAATTTTATTGAATTGTAATTGTAGAGCATGATTGATCATTTTCAATTTGTTTTTTTAATGTAGAATGTTGATGATGAGCACATGTATTTCTTTATATGTGTGTGCGTGTGTGAATGCATAGATATATACATACATATACATTTTTTATGTATCTATATTATCCATAGTATAGATGTGTATAGATGCATCTATACATGATATATAGATATATACAAAATAGCAAAAGAGAATTTCATAATTTTTTTTTTGGTTTTCTAAATTAATAATTTTTGCACAAGGTTTTGAATATATATATATATATATATACATATAGACATATATGTATATACACATACATAAATATATATAGACTCAAACATACATATGTACATTGAAATAGACATGAGCAAATTGGTTACAATACATAAATTGAATGAGGGATAGTTGGGCATATCAATGGCAAAAGAAAATATTGTGAATATTAGATTGAAAATTTGAATGTGAAAGCAAGGAATGGGAAAAGACACATAACCTATTATAGTATTAAAATTGAAATAAAATGCTCATTATCACTTTGTCCATAACATAAGTGAGTCATCAGAATCAAGTGTTGTTAGTATAGTTCTCAGCAACACTTTTTTTGTCTTGGGGCGCTTGATTGATCATTTTTTATTTTTTCTTTAGAATATGAATATTGAATAGAAAAATCTTTGGGCTAGATATATGATTCATCTTGTAAGTTTGAAATGATAATATGTACATAAGTATATATACAATTAGACATGTACATATGTGCATACAAATAGACATGAGCGAACTTGGTGCAGTAGACAGATCGAATGAGGGATAGTTGGGCATATCATTGGCAAAAGAAAATATTGTCACTATTAGATAATAAATTAGAATGCAAAAACTAGGAGCGGGAAAAGACACAATACTTATTGTAGTATTAATGTGGAAATGAGATGCTCATTATCACTTTGTCCATAACATAAATCAGTGATCGGAATCAAGTTTTGTTAGTGTAGATCTTGGCTACACTTTGTTTGTCTTGAATAGTTTTTGGACCCAAGAATAATGTCAATAGCTCTTCAAATAGTGAAAAGGAGAGTGGTGGAAATGGTAAGAAGCGGTGGAAGATAAAATTGAAACACATTTTGATCATTTTACCTTGGTAAAAACTTCCCTTGTAAAAGAAAAGCTTCCCAAATTAGTTACGTGAAGTTCAAAGCTAATCTCTTTGAGAACAAATATGGCCATGTATAGATAGTCTGGCTTAACACAAGTCTAGGAACCTTAATAATTTGGAACCTATAATCATTAAATTAACTGATTAAAAATATAGTAGAAATTAACCAAAGAATGATGAAACATGACAATGATAATTATGAACAAGTAAATGCTAACAAACAATGATAATTTATTGAAATAGCCCACCATCTATGAGGTTCACATTAGAGTACACTTATAGACAATAGATATGTATATCTATATGTGTTCTATATATATCTATGTATATTGTTCATAATATACATGCACATATGTGTATATATAGATAATAAATAGATGTATAAATTATCACAAGTTTTTAAAACAATTCATTTTGTGGGTTTTAATTGTTTAGTCACAAACAATAGACAATAACCCATGAAGTGCTAAGTTTTTTAAAAATGGTAAAAGTAGACAATAAGAGAGATTTGAATTTACAAAAGTAAAAAATTTCAGCAGTTACAAATTAAATGGTTCTATACCCAAACATTTTCCAATTAGTTAGAGTTAATTTGGTTTTTCATTCAATAAATTCCGTCACAGTTGGAATGCATGTATATGGAAAATGCAGAGAACAACAAACAATAGGCATTAATCCATAAAATACATAGTTGTAAAATACTATAAAATGACACTGTAGAAGACCTGGGAAGTTAAGGATGCCTCATTATATTGTAAACATGGATTCAATGATTTCATACATAAACATTTTCCAATTACTTAGATCTAGTTTTTAGCTCCATCTAATAAATTCAAGTGCAGTTGCAATGAATGCATGCAAAGAAAACATTAGTTCCATTGTCAATCATGAGCAACACACCATTGTATTAGGTCTTTGTTAAGACAATGAAAAATGCTTAAGTAAAGGAATAAGATAAATAATAAATACATGTAAGAGAATGTGATATTGTAGAGGAGCAAGATGAAGTGAAAGAAATTTTTCTTGAACGACTATATTTAAACAAACATATGTGACAACAAAAGTTTTCTTCAATAAGTGTTATCTAAAGCAAGGAAAATATCCTTGACTGGATTGTTCAAATTAAAAATATGGTATTCAATACATTATAATGAATTATGAAATGTATAATTTATAGAAATCCAAATAGTTTTATGTACATAGAACCAGTCAATTTGATGCATGTGGAACTGATAATTTCATTATGCTTTCAAGAATATTGATGTGATATTAGCTGTCAATTGAGCTATCTTTTCAAACTTCATTAATTTAGGTAATTGCATGTAGAGATTAAAAGAACAAATTAGTTCATCCAAGAAATAGTTAAAAGAAAAAATGCATTGAAATATTAGAAAGAGAAATTTGTTAATATGAAATAGAAGAAAGATATAGGAGCTTACAAATGGTTGCATTTTAGGTTCTAGTACCCTAGATACAAACCTTCTCAATAGATATAGATTTGATAGACATGGAAAATTAGAACCAGTTATTTATTTATTTCCAATATGAGAGATGTAGATCTTGTCAACAAACACAGATGTCTCTCTCATCAAATAATTTGAGGCAGTGAGTGAACAACACAAAAATGACAATGTAAAAGATATAGGAACTTACAAAATTCTTACTTTCTACTTTGAATATGAAATATGCAAAGTGGTTGGGAATTTATGAGTATGTGAAGAATGAGAAATCTAGATCATTTAATATGCATGTATGGGTAGAGAGAAATGGGAAGTAGAATAGAGAATGCAGCTAGTATATGTGGAAGCAATGGTCTTGACTGAATTGGAACAACAAACTACAATATAGAAGAGATATTGACAATTGAGTGATAACAATTGCTTTTCTACACAAGGCTTGAGTTATGACATGCAAGAGGGTGGTTACTAGTGTGTCACAATATTGTTTGTAAAATCATTTATCTGGGCATGCAAAGCAGATCAACTTCTTTCCAATTCCCTCTGCTCTCAACTATGATAGATATAGACTATGTGAGTAGACAAAGATGCCATCCTTGGTAGGAAAGTTAAGCAAATGAATAAATAGTGTAAATAATTGAACTTTACATCATAAGCAATTAATGACAGTTCCATTACACTCTATTGGCATTAAACAAGAATGGAAAACTACATATACATAAGCCCATTATGACAATGGTATGCTATAGCTAAGAACATTAAAAATCCATGAAAATTTTCTAGTATTAAGCAATACATCGCACTTACTATTGGGGAATTTTCATTTATTGTGAGTAGATCGAGGTGTAGATTTCATTTGTGGCTTATGGTATGAAGTTCTAGGTCTATCGAGCAAAGTGTTACTTGCCTTGTTTGCTCATTTGTTGACATTGTTTGGTGAGGCTAAAATTTGTGTCTGTGAAGAGGGTTTAGATCTACCATGTTAGGAGCAACAAAGATGGCGCTTGTAAGTTCTTGTATCTTTTAATCACTTTTTGAGTTGTGTAACTTCTACCTCAAATTGTTTGATGAGAGTACGATCGATATCTTTTCTGGAGGATTCATGTGTAGCATTTTGGAATTGGAAAAATGAAGCATTTGTAAGTTGCTATACCTTTTACAATATTGTTTCATGGTTGTTTGCATCTTTTCTTTTTATGAATTAATGCCTAGTGTTTCCTACTTTTTAGTGCATTTATGGGTTAGCCTCTCTTGTTGAGTTAAATAATTCTCTCCATTTTTTGTGTTAATCTCTATTAGTGTCTATTGTTGAGTTAGAGGCTTAGCACCATAATTTATGAAGGTCGATTTCTAAGGTATGCATGATTAAGAATGGAACTAACTGGTTGCATTTCAATCTATTTGATGAGAATAAGAATTGTTTGTATTTAAAATATTTATTGGGCTTGAAGTCTCACCAGAATTTAATAATGCAAGGTGTGCTTGAGCCCATTGACAATAAATCAAGACAAGGCAACAATGATCAATAAACATCCTTGCAAGAATAGTGGGCATTGACAAAAATAGGTAGCAACAAAGCATTGTGAGTTGATGAAATGAGTTCAATACATTCAAATGCATGTGGCATGAATGCGTGAAGAGAAACAAAAAAATTGCATTTGAAATAGTGGGCAAGACAGAAATTGACCTTGATGAATATTGGTGTTAATCCTTTAATTCAACAACAGGGTGTGACTCAACAACATTCAAGAATAGGGGGGAATAGACATTAAGGAATTAAATGTAGAGAGCAAGAAACAATAGGAAAGTATTCATAAAATGAAAAGATGTTAAAAAAGTATAAAATGACACTATAAGGGATAGACCAAATTATTAGCACTTTCTTCTTCACTTCAAGCATAATAGACCTTGTCTACATTTTGTGTGTTAACCTCCATTACTGTGTGTTGTTGAGTTAGAGGCTTGACATTGTAATTTATTAATGTTGATTTCTGTGACAATCATGACTTAAAATGCAAGTAGCAAGTTGCACTTCAATCCATTCAATGAAAATAAGAAACTTAAATATACATATAAATGTATATGTATATATGGATAAACAAATATACATAATGTATGGGTAAATATTTTTGTATATGCATATCCATATGTGTGTGTGTGTGTGTGTGTGTGTGTGTGTGTGTGTGCATTCCTAAATATTCTTATATCAGCAACAAGGCATTATGAGTTGATGAAATGAGTTTGATAGATTCAAATGCAGCTACCATGCATGTGTTAAGAGAAAGAAGTTGAGATTAGTGAATAATTGTGTTAAGCCTTTAATTCAACAACAGATTGTGACTCATAAAAATATTAAAAAGAGGGAGGAATAGACACTAACACATAAAATGCAAAGATCCAAAAAAGTATAAAACGACAATATAAAGGATAGAGCGACTTACAAGTGCCTTCTTGTTTGTCTCAAGTAGGAATTACAGAAATCCTGTCAACAGATATAGATTCCCTTCCCATGAAATAATCTAAGTAGATAAGGAAAAAATGCAAAAAACAAGAGTGTATAATATATAGTGACTTATAAATGTGTGTTCTATTGTCTCCTTCAAAGAGTCAAAGCAAATGACTAGTAAATGCAAATCATCCTTTGCTCGATAGACTTGAAAGTTGGCACAATAAGCCATGAATAATTCCTACAACCCAGGGTGTTCGTAATTAGTCAATGTTGAAGCGTAGTGAATGCAAAAAACAACATACAATGTAAAAGAGCACTGTAAATGATATAGTAACTTACACCTGCTTTGTTTTTCGTTACTAGTAAGATACAAAAAAAAATTGTTGATAGAGACATATTGGGGTCTTATGAAAGAGTGTGATGAAGCAAATAAATAATGTAAAAACTATAAGCGCAAAAGACATATGAGTTTTACAAATTTCTCCTTTTCTTCCTATGCACATAGTTGAAATACATTGTCCCAATAGGCTTATATTTCACCTTAATGAAACAATCAAAGCAAGTGGGTAAACAATGGAAATAAAAAGTAGAGTATCTATATTTATAATGACCTAATAAAAGTCCAATGCAATGGTGGAAAAGCAGGATACAAGGACATCACAATACCAAAGAATATTTGAAAGGTTATGTAGACTTTGTGATAGAAATGAGGCATTAGGCATTTTCTAAATTTTTCCATTCTTGATGCAGATAAATAGTTTGCAATTTAAGAGGGCCCATGTAGGTGCATAGATGTAAAAACCTATAAATTAGCAGTGTTGAATGTAGAGGAACTTACAGAAACATTGAATTCCCAATGCAAAAACAATACAGATAAAGATTGTTGATAGACAAAGATTCTACTCTTCTGGGACAAACTAAGTTCTAGATCAAATAACAATGGAAAATATGAGAGTATAGAAGATATGGAAACTTTCCAAGGCTTGTATTTTTGTCTATTGTGTTGTACATATAAATGTAAACTAGGCACTTTATAAGCACAATGGTTTTGTTAAAATGGAATGCACGAACAAGAACATTCATGACAATTGTAGGTAGAGGAAAAACTATCAAACGAGACTACAAACATTTTAGGAACTTACATATGCCTCATGGTTTTCTTGCAATACGATAGACATAATACCTGTGAGGAGATAGGGATTTTACTGTCATCAAAAAATGTGTAGTAATGAATAGGAAGGGCAAGAAAATGATAGTGCAATAGATATTGGAACTTACATATTTCTTGGCCTTTGGATCGAACATAATAGCTATGGATTTTTCCAATGCACACCGATTTCATTTGCATGAAAGAATGCGAGGAAATGAACAAGTAACATTTTTTGGTGTGGGTGATTAAATACTTGATAGTATAAATGATTCATTAGTTGCAAATGCAAATAAACAGAAAACATGTCTACTAACATATTTTAGTATCATCAAATAATGTGAACAAATGAGTAGGCAACACATGAAAATGACAGTGTTATAGATAAAGGAAGTTAGAAATTGATTATTTGCATGCAACACAATAGACATAAAATTTTCTAATAGAGAGACTTAATTGCCATAGGAGGACTGGAGCAAAGGAAGAAGAGATGCAAACATTCTTTTTTTTAACACAATGAAGGCTTCACACCATAAGCCATAATCGAATTGTGAATGCATATGATCTATAAAATAGCATTGTAAAAGATATAGGAAGGTACAAAGTCAACAAAAGAGTAAGTCAATTGATAGTAGGAAATATAAATTGTCTATGGAATTTTGAAAATGCTTATGCCATATATGTAGTCCACATAATTCTCTATCTTTGAATATTGAATGTCTAAACAAGAAGGAAAATATATGAATTATCAACATAAATTTGTTAAGACTATTGTTTAGGTGTACATAGATAGAAACGTGCAAGATTCAAGCCAAATTCAGATGCACAACATGTAAAATTATATAAACTATAAAATGACATTGTGAGAAGTATAAGAAAGTATTCATGTCTTGTTTTTTACACATTAGCAATCAACAAAAACTAGACATAAGTAAAAGCACAGTGTCCTTGGACATAGAAGACATATTATCTTCAATCACTAGTTATAATCTATTTTAGAATGCAATTGACTGATTGAAACTACAATGTACATGTCCCCATCGTCCTAGTGATTTTCCTATGAAGATATCTTCAAACAAAAATCAAGTTCTTCAAAATGGCATTGCAAAGAACTTTACAAACTTTCTTGTAGACACACAATACTTGGGAGGAACATATAATGTTGGTGCATTTTGGAAAGAAGGATGTAGATTGTTCGAAACAGGATAACAAACAAGTTCACTATCATTTTCATTTAAAAATAATTTTTGAACAAATACAGTGTTGTATGTTAAAGCACCAAGCATTCCAACATATATTTTCTATATCGGACAAAAGAAGTTAAGTCTTTAACTAAACAAAGTTGTTTACATTTGTAGTGTATATGTTTCAAAACATATCAATAAAGAAGTTTTAAGTTATGTGTTGCATATAACAAGTCAAAATAAAACTAACAAATAACTTATAACTCCTTATGAAATAGCAAGAAAAGTTGTTCGCATCTATACTATATATGATTCAAAGAGATCAAAATATAATTTTCAAGTTATGTAGTGTATATAAGAGCTGAAAAAAAACTATCAGATTAATTTTCATTAAAGCATTAACACTATTGTCTTCTCATTGAAATTTTGAAGAATAGTTAGACTGTGATGGAGTCTAAACATTTTGCTTCTTGATATTGTTCTATGTTGGATGTTGCACTTCCTCGATCCTGTTTCATATTCAATAAGTGTTATAGTCATGGAAATGTAGTGTTTATGACATGCTATCAATGAATAGAAATTGAATTGGAATAGTGCAATGTAAGCACCTGGGCCAAACTACAAATGTCTTTTCAAGTCAGTGGAGATACAATGATGCTTGCTTCACTCACAATTTGTATGATGCAATTATCCATTGTAAGTGTGAAGGTTCCTTGCAGATGAAATTTCCACAATAGGAAGATTACTCCAAACATTTCTTTCTTGTAATCTTGGAATGAAATTGCATCTAGCTGTGGAAAGTAGTTTCGTAGTTGTTGCTTCTATAGATAGCAGTCCACAGCTCTATTTGTTGTATGGAAAGTACATTGCAAAAAATGGAAATATTCAATTTTTTTGTGAATTCCACATGTTTTGGAGCGTGCAAGATCTTTTGGTAGATGGTCAATGCTCCCCTTGGGATTTGTGACATGGAATAACCACCTCTTGTGGATCCGTTAATTCTGGCAGTTGTATCAGTCATTAACAAGTTGATGTTTTGGTGCAATGACAACTATGGACCAACAATTGGTATCAAAGACAAAGGTGTTGGGTTTGAATCCCCTTCGATAACGCTGAGGGGGATTTTGTTCATAGATGGTTAACGCTCCCCTCAAGATTCGTGACATGGACTAACCGCCTCCCATGGATCCGTTAACTCTGGAAATTGTGTTGGGCATTAACAAGTTGATCTTTTAGTGCAACGAAAACTATAGACCAACAAGATCATTATTTGATATTTGCGTAAAGAAAAAATCTTTGTCTACATGAAGTGTAGATTGGTTTTATGGGGGAAAGTGGAAATTCTTAGGTCTCAGTGTTCCTATCACCTACAATGATAGTGCAAATGCAATTAGTGACAAATTAAAGGAATGTTTTTTTGGGAAATTCACTATAGAAAAGGACATATGCCAAGCACTTTCTATCAAAAATATATGGTAATGTGTACAAGCAAAATGGTTTAGGTGTTTACTTCCATGTTAGATGTCTTCAGTGGTTCTAAGCAATCATTTGTGGATGCATCATTGAGTACATAAATGTAGCTGGATTATGTTGCTTTCATCAAATTTGTGCCTTTTGGCCTAGATCGAACAATATGAAATGAGTCTTAGCTGATATTAGGATCAATTGAAGTCTTACATACAACTTTGTGTGGTTGATCGGGACTATAAGTTGCAAGGTATAGGATTTCCAAGATGCAAAATCTTGTGGAAAGTCAGTTTAAGAATTCAATGGCATTGAATTAGAATAAAAATTTAAAGTTCAAAAATAGGAAAATTAATCCAATCAAGTATAGACTACTCAAATGCAACCACTATGAATACAAAAAGCATGTTATATGCAAGTTTGTTTCATGGAAAAAATATTGTAAAAACTCTTTAATAGGTCCCAAAAAGAAAAGTGCTAGAAATCTATGATGTCGATGTGAATCTTATAGGATATCTTACAGTGGAATAATCATCTTAGCTTTCCCCATCTTTAACTTGCAACTCATATTGCATTAGTGCTTGGTAATGACTAGTAATAACAACACCAATTGTTGCAATAGAGAAACTATCATTTGATTGGACAATCTGTGAGATGGTTGTATCGGGAATCAATCTGTGTTCTTTACAGACTTTGTCAATGGGTTCAATGGTGCTTCTAGCAGTTAAAACAATGGAATAATCAACATCCCCTCTTTCATATTGGGTTTTTTTTCCTAATGACAAAGTTTGTGAGGTGAAAACTTGTATGAGGTGATAACAATGGTAGAAATGTGTCAATTAATTTGTTGTTGATGTTTGTAGTGATTGTCGTTTGAAAATGACTATCAACTAGATCAGCATACACAATTGTTGCTTTTGGTAGTGTTCCAGGATTTGTGGTAATAGCAGGGCCATAAATAGCCAAAACATTGCCTTCAAATGCTAGATTCGACTCCTTTTTACATGTATCGAAGATGCTTGATGGTTCTACAATCACTATTTTCAATCTGTACAATGTGATTTGAGCAATGACGTAAAGTAAATTGATAATTAAACATATAAACAATTAAGCCATATGTCACAAAAACAAAATAACGTACTTTCCTTTTTTCATCTTGTTTATCAACTGGCTCGTCCATCTCATGTTTTGTAGGAAAATTAGATCTGTGTTTTTCAAATGGTTTTGCAAACAAATGCAATGAGATATTTATGTGAGGCATGTATGAAAACAAACTATGGAAAATACATTAATAAGGTTTGATATGTTATCGGAAATTGTTGTTGTCAAATGTCAAGTACTCACCTATTTGTAGATGCTCTAGATATTATATTGGACACTCGCCAATGGTGAGATATGTGTTGTATAAAATGGAAAAATATTTGTAACCTATAGTTGAAAATTTAGAAACTTGATATGTATACAAAATGTATTTCATGGTCCTATTACAACCCAATTGTGTGATGCATGCATTTTTTAATTTACCAATTTTCTTGTAATAAAGAAATCTATTATGTGCAATGCTCAATCAATATGTTTTGTAATAGCATACATGTTTCAAAATAGTTGTCTATTCATTTACAATACCATAACCATGGAAGATATATGGAACAATATGATTGATACTATTGTTTTCAGACAATAGCCAAACTTGAAATTTACATCAATATAGAAACAAAAAGCAAATACATAAGAATCTCATAGAAACTACAATGGATACTATAAATGAAAAACCAAATAGCAGCTAGGAGCAACTCTACAATTAATTTTAAAAATTCATATTTGTGAAGTAAATACTATCTAGATATGCTTGAAAGTAGTTATGCAATCCATACCAAAGTTGTCTTTGAAATTTGTTTCTAGTAAAAAATCATATAGTCTACAAAGGCTTACCAATATTGTGTGTGATACCAAATCTATTTCAAAATGGGTATATAGTGACTTGCAATTTCATAGGGATGGCATAGGTTTACAAGAATTACATGCCTAGTGGCCTTGGCCACAAACACTGGAAAAGTCAAAATTTGCATAAGCAGAGCTACAAAGGAGTAAGTGTTCTGATTAGAAGCACAAACATTAGAAATAGTAGTTGATTCAACATTTCTTTTGTACTCGCATAAATTCACTTATACATTTGACTGCAAAATACGACGAAACTCTCTACAAAATATGTAAAATTCCATGTTCGTCGGGTGCTTGTAAAATTTGATGTGTAATTTCCAATTTTTTGAAAGTTTATCCCCGACGTTCGTCGAAATTTCGACGAACTTGGGGTTCATCGAAATGTCGGCTATTATTTTCGTCAATTTTTTGACAAACATGAAAAATTAAAAAAAATCAAATTGTGGCCAACATAAAAGAAAAGTGAGTTCGCTGATTTATTTCAATGATGTTTTGCTCTACTTAGAGGCGGTATGTGGAGAACTAAGGATGATTTCTTAGGAAAAATAAGAAAAAATTCAAATCTCGCGAGGTTGAGGGGTAGTCATTATGCTTTGAAGTCCGGTTGTGAGAAATTGATTTGGATTCGAGTTTAGAAATCATATTTTAAAGCAACATCTCATCGAGATTTCATTTTTAGAGGTTAAGGTTTTAGAGAATTTCACATGTCCAAATTTTTGTTGTGTACTTTGGAATCACCATAAGATCACCATGGAGGAACAAATTCTTGTGAGTTACAATTATGTGATCCATAAGCTGTATTGGTCATGTGGCACAATTGTGCTACCGTCAGGATGCATTCATGTGTGACCCAAGTTTAATGTGGCTATGTTGTGATGGAAATGGAGGCACTCATATAATGTAGTTAATTCAGGTTGTATAATGTAGTGTCAATCATCATTGGGTGCATTCAGGTTGTCTCAAGTTTAACAGGTTAGGATGTAATTATAGCATGATCGAATAGTGATTACCTCTTGCTGCAATAAAGAGCCTATGACTTTGGTTGATATGCAGAGTGGTTGTGTTATATCAATTATGTAGTGCATTCAAGCACAA
The DNA here is from genome assembly GCA_007258455.2 of Sequoia sempervirens. Lineage (NCBI taxonomy): Eukaryota > Viridiplantae > Streptophyta > Pinopsida > Cupressales > Cupressaceae > Sequoia > Sequoia sempervirens. The sequence continues at coordinate 81,556,424 of VDFB02256132.1, read as the reverse complement.
CCCATATTTAATGGGCTATTCTAGAGAGTGATCAAGATTTTCTAAACCTTATGAATGTTACTTGACATATATTTGCATAATCGGGGAATTCGCCAGGAGGATTTTGAAATTATCAATGTATCCTACACTATATAGGGTTTAGAATGATTTTCTTTTATTAAAAAATAAAAATGATGTATTTTCTATAATTAGATAATGTGGAGATCTCCTAAATCTACCCGACACACTATCCTCTTTGTAGCGTATTCATTACTCTAGCTACTAGGTTTTGCATGTGACATCTTTAATATCTTCATGACAGTGGCTTTTACATAGATCTCAGTCTTTGCTTTAATCATTTTCATGGCAACCCTTGAGTTCCATAATCCACCTTCAATCTCTTCTAAGAGCGTTGTCTTAAGCTAGACTACATAGTATGCATATAAAGCAAGTCTTTCATACCTGCCATTGTTCCAAACCACCACTCACTGCCTTGCTTAAAATGTTGCCTCCATAAGCACAATAGCATGTTTTAAAATCATGGTTTCCAGTGATTTACCATTAAGGTCACCACTTTCATCATGAAGATATAATGAGATTTTTGTCTTCAAACTCAAGGCATTATGGAAGATAACATTGTGAATTGTTTGTTGTGTACGATTCAATTTTCTTGCACATTTACTACTTTGCTAACTTCCTTTAAGACTGGGTATTGCACCCTCAGCTGCAATCTCAAATAGCTCACTCACTATCAATTGAAGATTCCTTTCATGAGCATCCTTCTATAAATCAAACTATGCCCTATAGACTGCCTACTTACTACAGAGATCTCATTGTTTCATGTTGTGTAGTTCTTAAGATCCTTCAACCCAATGACACTACTTCCACGGAGTCCGCAATTATTATTCACTATTTTCCCATCTTTGGTGAGTCTCAAAACATTGCTCAGAGCTTATTAAATCCACTACCTCCATTATACAATATTAATGGCTAAGAAGAAACATTGAACCCTATGATTCCTTGTTGATCACTTCCATTTGAATGGCCATTCCCTGATTGCATTTACCTTGTCTAACACTACCAAAAGCATTTTAAAAACCCTTAAGGTCAGCAAAGGGGTAAGGAAACTCACTGTTAAAATCTCCACTTTACTATGCAAGGTTTGAGCTTTATTATCTTGTCACTGCTTAACCTGTTTTTGACTGTCACATCTCAAGTGACTGTCATTCTTCTTACCGTAGATTGCATTTACAAATGTCGGTAAGCTACATAGTGTGCTTGTTATTGGCTACAATCTTTAGATTGCAAGATTTTGTTATTACCTACATTGTCTCAATCTTTCTGGTATTGCAACCTCACTAATCGCTATAGTTATTGTTTATGTTTCTCACGGAGGCTTAGAGTTTGTACCTAATCATGCTCTTACCAATGCTTACATTATTTTTATTAGGGCTCTCTCAATGTTGAGGGCCTTAGGGATAAGCTCGTCATAAGAAGTGACACATTGCATCTTTAACTAAAAGGATAAATCCATATTGACATTAGCAATGATGATTCCGACTCGTTGCTCCTTAGGAATGGGTCACTTGCTCTTACTAGCTCGCTACCTCCATTGTTGTAGGAATTTTGTGATAAGTTCAATATTCTGATTGTAGGAGTCTTAACAGTTGGAAATCATAGTAAAATTAGAATTTAATAAGTTTTGGAATTAGCATTGTAAAAAGTGTTTTGGGTCGTGCTTTGGAGACTATCTTCTCTTTTGCAGGGGTGGTTGCATGCCAAATTTTTTTGGTGTAAAATATCAGAATTATTAGACTATGCTACCTGTCTATGAATAAAAATTATTGGAGTGTGAGTTTGATATTTTTTGAAGATCTAAATAGTCAAGCTTGGCAAAGAAAAATCATATTAGATAATATTAGTCTAGAACAAAATGAAGAGACACTTGATAGATTGTGGGTTAGATTGAAAAGAAAGGGTGATGGGAAATGTTATTGTCCTTGCAATAATTGCAAGGGTTTAAAGACGAGATGACTTTTAATCACAATAGCTGAGAAACATTATAGGTAACATGGTCACATTGAAGGGGGGCATGATTATCGTTCATTAGTAAGTTGTTCATTATATGTGTTTATATTGATTAAATTTGTAAATGTTTATATTGTTTTAACATTTTATATATATATATATATAATCACTTGATCATGATCATGGTTTATTTGTGTCTATCATTATTATAAAGGTGGGGTGCCCTAGGGTAGATGATATGGATTATCACGGCTTGAAGAATGTGGTTTTACAAGCGGACGAACATGGAGCTGTGAATATCGAAGATGAAATTAATGATCCTATGGAAGAAGATGATCATGCGCCAGATAACACAGTTGAAGATGATGGTACGAATACATTGATCCATGCCACATTTAATTGGCGGTGATCATGATAAAGATGACTTTGATGATGTTCATGATTTACATGTACTTGACAAGGCATCGATCATGAAGGCTCACGAGAAACAACTCTTCTCTGTTGTATTATTTGTTGTTGTTGAACTTTAAGGTTATGAATGGTTTATCAAACATAGCAATCCCTGAGATGTTAAGGTATAATGTATATGTCATCTTTTTTTCATCTATTTTAATTGTTGTTAGTTCATCACTAGTAATAAAGGATGAAATATGTACCATTAATGATTCTTTATATGAACAAATTATTTTTTGTTGTAGATTGATTGGTGAATTTTTGTTACCACCATTAAATATTTTACCTCGCTCATACTAAGATTTATGTGCCATTATGAAAGATATCAGAATGGAGTATCAAGTAATAGATGCATGTCCCAATGATCATATTATATATCATAAACAATAGGAATTTGCAACAGAATGCCCGAAATGTCATATCATTAGATATCGAGCGAATCAAGTAACAAAAAGAGTGTCGCAAAGGTTCTTCATTATATATTCCCATTATTCCGCATTATGCAATGATTATTTAGGTGTAGCTTGGCGCAATTGATATGGATACCATGCACATAATAGAAGTGGAGATGACATTCTTCGAATACTGCGAGATAGTTCTGCATTTAGGGACATGGAGGAAAAATGACCACACTTTAAAGAAGAACCTCATAATCTCAGGCTTTCATTGGGAGCGGACAGTGTCAATCCATTTGGAGAGCTAAGATCTATTTACTCAGTGTGGCCTATTTTTGTTACCGACAATAACATTACTCCATGGATGTCAATAAAGAAGGAGCACATAATGTTGTCTAATGATTGTTCGAGATTATTTGTTTACATCAATTTTCTTTAGTAGTAGCATCTCATTTGTCTTATTTGTTGCATAATGACTTATATTTTTTTTCATTCAATAGTCATGTACATTAATTTTATATATATTGCTGCAATAAAATGGTTATAATAATTATGTAATATTTATGTTCATTCAACTAGGTAAGTACCAATTTAAAGATATGAATGTATATATCGAGCCTCTTATTGACGAGTTACTAAAGTTATGGAATGGCGTCACTATGTATGGTGTCTCTAGACCAATAGGATAAAGACAATTTCAATTCCATGCAATGCTTGTATGGACAATTCATGATACCCAAGGGCTAACACATTTTTGTAGTATGTTATAACATTCGACTGCACTTTAACAATATTTAATTTTATGAAGTAGATATCATGAATGTTTTTAAAATAATCTATTCATTATATATAATTATAAAAATTGACATATTTAATCCAATTATATATCATCTTGCAGGTCTTCAAACAAAGGGAAAGTTTGCATGTCCAATTTGTGGTTCAAAGATGAAATCTTGTTGTTCAAAAAGTTTAGGAAAGTAGGTGTTTGATGAGTATAGGCACTTCCTCCATAGAAATCATAAGTATCGAACTACTGAAAAACATATTTTCAATGGGAAAGAGGAGACTACATCAAAACCGCGAAGAATGTCACCTCACCTATGGAAGTTGGAATATAATAGAATTAATCATCAAAGTTATACATCAGATCAAATTGTTTATCTATCATATATGATATGTTTTGAGTTTGTATTTTTATATTGTGTTGTGTTTTCTCATGTTGTAATTGACAATGATTGTTGTTGTTAATTTGTTTAATTTATATGCTTCATGAAGGTCGTCAAGGCATTAATGGTCGGCTTCCACAGGGACTGAAAAGTTATCCCAGACAATTTAGTAGGTTGCCCTACTATGAGCAGCTACAAATTGTGCATTTTTTTGATACAATGCATATCGGAAAGAATATAACAGAAATGTTATGGAAAATATTGGATGGAAGGCATGACAAAGAAAAAATTGCAAAATTTGTAGTATTCAAAAAGCCAATCATGCAATGAAAAATGTCATTCAATTGAATAGTGATGGAGACCAAAATTAATATAAGTGCCCTTCCTTGGTTATTAACAGAGCAACAAAGCAATGCTATAAAAGAAGTCATATAAAAAAATTGATTTCCCACAGGATTTGTTGCAAACATAAACAATATCATAACAAAGAAAGGTGAATTTAGGTCAGGAATGAAAATGCATGATTGGCATACCTTCATTAAGGTAATTATTCTAGTATATTATATACACTTGTATAATGCATGTACTTTTTAATGTATTGTGTTTACTATTTTTGGAAAAATAATGAAAAGATCATTTTATAATTGTTGCAGTATGTTCTACCTCTATCTCTCCCAGACAACTTTGACAACAATGTCAAGCAAGTTATATATGATCTTGGAAAATACATGAGGTAAGTAGCGAGATTTGTTCAATTCGTTGTATACATCTTATAATTGCCTTTTTTTTACTTGTTATGTAATATATTGTATATTTTTGTTAAATATAGTTAATATATCTGTGCCTTGAATCACTTATAAATGGCTATCATCTAAAGAAATCCATAAAGATGATATAAATTATTGGAAGAGAAAAATTCCTCATCTAATGTGTGAAATGAAAAATTGTTTACCTTCAACATTTTTCAATGCACAAGAACACTACCTCATACACCAAGTTGAGGAGATTGAATTGTGTGGACCTGCACACACAAAGTCAATGTGGATGGTTGAGAGACACTTGAAATTTTTGAAGGCTTTGGTTAGACAAAGAGCACATCCTGAGGCTTCTATGGTGGAGGGATATATGGTATACCAAACCATGGTGTACATTAGTGAATATCTTTCTAAGTTTGCAGCAAAGATCCATTTAGATCGCATTTGGGATCCCAACTCAATTAACAAATTTGAAGGGGAGTACATGTTAGGGAAAGGTAGATTGAGGAAAGTGAGAGGTAATTATAAGATGGTGATGGAGATTAATTGGAATGTATTTTACATATAGTTTTTTATGTATATTGTACTTATTTAATTTTTATTCTTCAATATACATGAATTATAAATTAAGATCGTGTACTGTGGTATTTAACTAATTATACGTCGTTTGTGAATTTCAATTTATTTTGGTACAGTTGGTCGAGAGTGGGATGCACTACATTTGTACGTCACCAAAAATCTTGATTGGATGATAGTATGGATTGAACGATGTCAACAATTTGGTCGCACATTAACATGGGAAGGTGTGGCTTCATTGGTTAAAGAAGCTCATCATAATGGAGATTCCAATGTTACACAAAGGGAAATTGATTTAGCATATGGTTTAAGAGATAAGCGAGGTATGTATAAATATATTAATCACCCATATTATTTAATTATTTTCAAGTATATTGATGTATATATATCTTGAGATTGTTTTCTTTGCATACATTCGGTCAAGAATAAATATGTTTATCAACTGACGATATTGCAATAATTTTTACATGTTTGACATATTGCAGATGAAACACCACAAGGCTATGTTGTAAATATCGAATCAAAATGTTGGATGACATGAAGAAAACTTGTGATTCTAGTATAACTATAGTCTTTCAGGTGACTAATGTATCATCTAGAAGCGGCATACATCCAGAAGTCTCATAAAATCGATACTATGGGATTTTGGATGATATACTTGAGTGTGACTTTGAGTCCTTCAAATTAATTTTGTTCGTCGTCCTATGGTATAGGCTACAATTGAATGAAAATGATCCTGAGAGAACTGTTATTGAACATAATAATGGATTTACCATGGTTAATACAAGGTTGATTGAGCGAGTTGGAAATGAGCCCTATGTTCTTCCAAGCCAATGTGAGTAGTTATTTTACTTAGAGGTTCCAGGTAAACCGGGTTGGTCATTTTTTGTTAGACATGATCCAAGAGGAAGGCTAGTAAAGTATAATGTGGTGGAAGAAGAAGATACCGAAGAACTAGAAGATGATGCATATGATGATCAGGATCAACGGTTAGTTGATGATGTCCCTGACGAAGATGTCGAAGAGGAGGAACTAGATGATGATGATGTAGGAGTTAATGTTCATGAAGATGACATTATCGAAACTGATATCGATGACAATGATGATGATATGACCAATCCTTACAATGTCAAATCTGGATCGGATGATACAGACAAAGGGTTGGATGAAGAAGAAGATCAATGACATTGAAATGTATAAGTTACCATTATATTATCTATTTGATATTAATTTCTTGATAGAATTATATTTGACTTATGTGGTTGCATAATTAATTCATGATGTTTTTAATTTTTATGCCATTACATGATTAATTTAATGATGTACTTTTTAATGTTTAAAAGGTCAAAAAATTAAAACATTTCAATAGTGATGTCAACAACCTTAAAATTAGTGTGTTTTATGTTTCATGTGATCATAAAAGATTAAAAAGTCAGTTGTAGAGGTGGTTGTTCAGTGGTTGACGTGTATGTTGGTTCTTTTTACAATGTAACAAGGTTTGTCTTCTAATATACCTATGGAATTGCCAATTCTAATTGAAGGCAGCTCGAAGGACCTGGACCAACTAGCGAGGACTTTAAAAGCCTCATACACTTCGGGCTCTGCAAGACCCAGGAGGGTGTTCCCTTAATGTGTTTACAACGTCTGCACCATTATTATAAACAACATTAACAATAGCAGATGATCTCACTTAATAGCTCAACACGAGAAGATAATATCAACTAGAATTGGTTGTTCATAGACAATATCAACTATCTGGAGCGTGAGATAACTAAACACAATCCATTGTATAAGATAGTCAATGATTTGCAATTTGTAGCAAGCTCTAGGCAAAGACAAACAATCTGAACTACACGAATAATTACAACTTAGATCGGTTGCCATATATCCATTTCGCGAGTCAAATTCATCTAGGGTTTATAACTTGATTTAATACATCACATATGATCCCCAGACAATATTGCATTACAATTTCATCAATGTGCATTCTAACCTAGGACTACTTATCAAATCCTTATACAGCACATATCCGCCTATAATCCCATTCAAGCATTTTGATTAATTCCTTGAATTAAAGCTAAAATAGAATCATACACACACAACAGTGAGATGGATAAAACAACCCTTAGTTATTTCATTCAAAGTTTAGATATGCATGTATACAATGGAGAGACATGAGCTACCAATTTTCATTTCAACTCAAATGCTAGTAGCTGTTATACAACATTAAATCTCTATGAACTCAAAACGATTTACATAATGACTCAAAACCTAAATTGCATTTCTCTAAAACCATCGGACTTTACAATTCACTCTGCAACTTCACCTAGACTCGACAAAAGTTATCTAACTTGCTAACCTGTACTTCTGGCCTTGAAATCCTTCTTATAGAAAATGAAAAATCAAACAAGCATCGGGCCAGAAAGTACACCTATCACCAGTCAATTGGAGCACCTGGTGATATTCCAAAATTTGTTACAACATCCACCACCTTGAAAAATATTCTTGTTCAAAAATCGTTACAACAACAATCATTCTGGAGAAATATTCTTGTTCAAAAATTGTTACAACAACAATCATTTTGGAGCATATTCTCGTTCATCATGTTGGCGGAGGAAGGTTGATGCAATAACAAAAAACCACGCGAAACCCATGCTAAGAAAGTCATCCATACAAAACTGGAAATGTTGTAACCGCAACATCTGATTTGCCACCTGTCGGTAGCCCACTCTTTTTAGTCATCATCATTCAAATACTTAGCCACCCACCTTTGGTATTCTTTGTCAATTGGCCAGTCAAAATCAATCACCTCTTTTACCTTTGTACTATAAGGAAAATTATTTACCGCTACCTGATTAGTATCTCTTTCAAAAGATTCTAAAAATGAGCCGGTACCAATAATCTTATCCATACAATTTACCAACAAATCATAATCTGAGTCATCACAAATTATTTTAATTTGATTATTGACGACTTTACTTGCTTGATCCTGCCATTGTTGGAGTGTTCTGATTTCCCCCTGCTCATCAGTTATATCAGGTAAGAGTGTGTTACCCCAATCATTGAAGTTCTTTACCAACTCCCTAATCTTCCTACTTAAATCATCTAGTAAGGTCTGAAAAATTTGCAATGATTTAACTAATGTATAAGGGGGCTTCAATGATTGGGGCCTGTTATTTGCATCAAACCTTGAGGCTTTAATCATAACATCTAGATTATTTTCCCTAGGGATCCAATTTTAAATTATTGGAATCACTATCCTCTGATCTCTATCAATATTATTTTTTTCTTCAGATAGCAAAGAATACAAAGAATGTATAGAGGGAAGTTTATTTATACACCTTTTCATTTAAATGCTCCAAAATAAGAGTAACAATTTCTTTTTCTTTTGAAAGAAAACCCTCCTCTTTTACCCTTAGTAATGTCTGTAATTGATCAATTTCCTGCATGAGCTGCCTCTTTGTTGGATCAACAAAGCACTCTGTTTGTTCATCAACTTGTTCTAGAGGAGGGGTAAGAGCAGGATTTTGAATGGGAGACCCTGGTGTAGAAACATTTGGAGAAACATGAGGCATTGAACCTGTTGTGGGAGGTGATGTGCTGGTTCCTAGAGCATTGAATGTTTCCCCGGTATGTCTATACTTGAACCTTTCTACTTCAGTTTGCAGCTCAACATTCCTCTGTTGTATTTTACTATATTCTTCAATTAAAATGTTATACTTCTCCATTAGGCTCTTTCTTTCAGCCTCCTCCCTTTCAGTAGTCTTTTGGGCCAACTTGGCCACAATCACAGTTAAACTAGTGGCTTCAGTTGTTGTAGTCTCTAAAGCCCTCTTTATTATTAATCCTCCTTTGAAATTTGGATTAATATCAGCAATGTCTAGCTTTCTTCCTTGTGGAGCCAATGCCCAAATTGCCAAGGTCTCATATTCTTCACTGAAGGTAGAGTTTTGTAATGCTGCCTTAACTTCTTCTTCAGAATCCTGAAAAAGATTCTTGGACTTCATAATGGCACTAAAAGCCACTACATCTGGGATGTCCCATTCAGGCAAAATCAAAACACCAGACTGATTCACTAGTTGTCTTCCTTCTTCAGGAGTGATGTTTTTGAACTCTTCCATTAGTTCAGCTTTCACTTCTTCATCATTCTCCTGATCTGACCTGTCAGGCCTTAATTCTCTTCTCTCCTTGCATTTATTTTGATATTCCTCAAATTTCATCCTCCATGCCAATTGCAAGAATACAGGAGTCTTTACAAATGCATTGTCATCTAAGAACTCCTTGCAAGTCTCCATTCTTGCATCCTGCACACTCTTACCCTTCATATCCAAATCGGATAAAACCAATTCAGCTGACCTAGGAGGGGACGACATACCAACCTGCATGTCTTGATCAGTAACAATAATTTCATCTATGAGATCCTCAGGTAGGTGATCAGTTCTTTGCCTCTTAGGGCTTGGCTCAGGTGGTGGTGATGGGGGGCTATGCTCTGGTGAAAATTTTAATTCAATGATTTTGACAGCCCCAAGTACTTTGAATTTTGGGCTTGGTCATGAAGGTGCCTTCCTTATTTGCTTCCCTTTTCTCTCTACTTCTTCCTCATCACTGCCAGTATCCCTTTTCCTCCTATAGTTGGGCCGCCTTTCTATAGGCTGACATACTGGCCTTGTTTCAATTGGCATATCACTTTGTCCTTGCATATCCAGACTTGGCCTTAACTTTATCTTTTTGGTTGTCAAGGTTTCCATTATCTCCTTGAAATTCTTCATTAAAAAATCAATTCTCTTGTGGTATGGAGTGAATTACATCAATGGATCATACGTCGAATCCATTTCATGCACAATATCCAGTAGCTTACTAAAAGCTATCCACTTTTTCTTATTCAATTCCTATCTATTTAAATCAAATTCATTCCTGATCAGGTCCTCAAGGAAATTGAACTTATGTGCAAATTTTCCACCTTTTATTCTTTGTCTGAAAAGAGCAAGGAAACCTTCAGGATCATGTTGTTGCCTTGGACCAAATCTCAAATGGTAATCAACAAAGAATTTTTCAAAATGTGTCCAACCTCCCTTTGAAAATGTAAAGTCAGGCACTACTGTATAATAAGGGAATAATGTTCCCTTCCCCTTTCCAGTTAGGTTATCTTCATGAATACACCCCATCTGCCACATAAATTTTGCAAACCCTAGTCTTGGTGGCACATTGTATGGCAGTATGTGAGGGGTTCCTTGAAATCCATATATTCTCGGGGCAGTCTGTTGGATATGGGATAATGTCACCCCATTATGTAAAACCCTCAATTCTGGTTTCCTCTCCTTCGGCCTAAGGAAATCATACATTCCTAAGGGATCCTAGGTACATTTACCATCAATCTAGCCCTCAATCTTGCAACAAAACAATTATCAAATTGCACATAACTGGTGCTTTCCTTATTATAGGACAAATTCTGCAGCCCATATCTGTACTGGCAATCTTTCTCCATTAACTAATTGTCTTAAGTTCATCTTCTCAGCAAAGAAATCAACATTCCTAAACAAGAACATATGCATCAACATGGAATACCAAAAGAATTGAGTACCAGTATCACCATTCTGCAGCTTCGACAATCCTTCATCTATCCTCTCCACCAAAAAAGAAGCAAAGTCATATGTTACAGAGAAGTTAGGGTGTTGTATTTGCACCCCCATGAACATGTATGCAATTGGCATTATTGCACCAGGGCTGAAACCCAAAATGTGACATAGTGAATAGAAAGTAGCCAGGAAAGGCTTTCCAAAACAATTCAATCTGAAGGGTTCCTGGTCACTAGGGCTGATGTGAAATTGTGAACCCCCTGTCTTAACCAGATGAGGTGGAAGCAGATTAACCCTAAAAAGATATTTTAATTTTGTGTACTCCTGTTTCATTTCTTCAAGATTAATAGGAACCAAGTCATCACTTGGCTCACTCAAATCAAAAGTCTGTTGGATAACATCTTTGTTAATTTCCAATAGAACCCCTCCATCATTATCTCTGATTACCCGTGTGATAGGGTCATAGCTTTTGGCCACTGCTCTAAGTAAGTCCACATCAGGGAACACATTTGGAACAACCTACTTTCCCATGTTGTACATCCATCCATTTGAAAAATGATGAGGCAAATTCCTCTATCCATACCATAATCTAAACATTTCTAAGCCTGTGAGTGGAACCCTAGCATCAACAATGTTGGAATTATTACACACCAACCCCTCCCCTAGGACTTTCCCTCGCATCAACACCAAATCTTTCCTTCTCTCATTTTTTGATAATGGAAATTGATCTAAGAAATCATCGTACAAGTTTCTTTTCAAATACTCAATTTGGCCAGAGTGCTGCTTGGTTGGCACTATTTTAGACAAACTAGGGCCTCACTACAATGTTACACTTGAAGTGGCTATAACTAAGCAGAGATAAGAAATTATAGAGTAAAAATACCGTAATTCCTCACAATTTATGATTAAAAAATAGCCCTAATAAAAAGATTTTAATGAACTCAGTGACAAGCATAACAAACCCCCCCTTTCCCAAATTTAGGTGCAAAATGACTGGGAAACAGAGAAAATTAACTCACGGGATTTTTCACACAAACTCCAATTTCTAGCAGCAGCTACTTGCAATTTCACATTTGGCTCTGAAACTATTTTCATGAAATACTTGGATGCTTTGTGATACAAATGAGATGAGTAAATTGATTTTATGTCGATCAAATTCTTTCAGTGGATGTCTCATTCGCCATTAAAGCTCACTTGTGGGCCGCACAAATGGCTCAACCATAATTTTATACATATTTAAATTTGAGCCGTTGATCCTTTAGTTTGATCAAATCATCGATGGCCATCTTCAAAACAGGCTGACATAATCACCAACACAGTAATAAAGGGGCCCACTATGTCATACACCACGAAGGAATGCCACGTGGTGGTTGCCCACGATATCGCAATCCTTTGATTTATCATAGTGGAATGGCGGGAACCGTTGATCATTTTACCATAAAGTCTGCTCCTTCAAAAATGGTCCTCGTCCTTTCCTTCAACTGTCGAGCAACTTTTCCCTTAAAATCATAACATTTGTGTTGAAATAAAACACGTGCATCTTACAAGTGCATTAGTAATCCACCCTGTAATACATTTAAAACTGGCAATGCTTTATTCACTCCTTAGGCTTCATTGGATGAGACACATGGTAGGCACCTGCGACATCGTGATCCCAAAATTCTTAATCGCGGGATGGCGGGCACCGTCAATCTTGAAGAGACAACTCATCAATGGTCACATAGATTTCATCCTTTATGAAGGGCAAGTGGCACTCGCCTATGATATCACAATCCCTGTAATCGCTGATCACGGGATAGCGGGTGTCGTTGATCTCGTTCCTTTAACACAGTTCCCAGCCATGTCATTAACCTTCGAGCAGCTTTTCCAGCGAGATTATAACATATCCATGGATTTAGAACATGTGTGTCTCGATAACACTTTAGTAATCCGCCTCTTAATACATTTAAAGCCGGCTAGTGTTTCCTTTACTCTTTAGGCTTCATTGGATGAGACACGTGGCGCCCGCCCGTGATTTCACAATCAACCCAAGCACCATCGCGGGATGGCGGGGAATGGCTCAGATTAAATGGTAGTTGGTTAGCGATAGCTGAAATTTGATCCCCTGGATAGGACACGTGGTGCCCACCCGTGATTTTGCGATCCTTGAATTCTCGATCACGGGATGGCGGGCACCATTGATATCTGCAGGAAATAGATCAACGACAGCACTAAATCAACCCTTGAGCTCCCCCAGATAGGACACGTGGCGCCCACCCGTGATTTCACGATACTTGAATTCCCAATCACGGGATGGCGGGCACTGTTGATATCTACAGGAAATAGATCAACAACAGCACTAAATCAACCCTTGCAAAATAAAACATTCATTAAAGGAGAAGTAGGCATTACTAGGTAGACGACAAATAAAAAAATTATATTTATAGAAGAAAAATAAAATAAATCTACAATTTGTTTTATAATTTCACTTTTAATAAGCAATGCAGGTTGTTCATTGTATTTGATCTGAATACATAGATTGTTAATTTTGAAAGGACAATACATGTTTCTTATTTGTAACAACTTGTCTTATTTTTGGATATTGTTTACGGTATTACATGTCACCATTTGAAAAATTTCAAGATTATTATTAAGTTGTTATAATATGAACATTGTTGCTAAAACATAGTAGACACAACAAATAAAAACATGACTATTCTTGCACAATTTGGCAGGAACTTCGCTGCTCTGTAGCTCTTGTTAGTTTTTGGATATCATCATAATTAATAAATTTAAAACTTATCAACTTCAAGTATTTTATATTTTGTATGTACAAATGAAAAAAATACAATATAAAGAATACTTTTAAATTTAAATTTTAGTCTTTGATTGTTGAATTATTTTAAAAGGATCATGTACTTCTATTTAATATTTAATTCATTTATATCACATAATCATTATAATTTAATTAATTATGAATTTAATAATTAAGTAATAAATATTCTATGAATTTTAGAAAATAGAATTTAGTTTAATTTTAAAATGAAATTTAAGTTTTTAAATATTGTGTTGATTTGATTATTTATTTGCTTTATGATTGGTTATTCAAACTTAAAGAACAACACAATTCAACTAAAAAATATAAAAATAAGCATGTAAAATATTTTATGATTTTTTGAAGTTGGAATTTAATATGATTTTACAAAATGAAATCATTTGGATGCAAAGAAATAAAAAAGGTTATTTTATATATTTTTTCATTTCTTAATTTATTCTCAAATTATAATTATTTATTAGTGAATTATTTTGAAAATAATATTTAGTTTTATTTAATTATATTAAATATAGTAGAATGATCAACCAATATACCAATGCATTGCAAATAATCCCCGCATACACCAAATCAAACCTTTACAGATGTATACATTAGATAGGATGTAGTTTTATTTAATTTATTTATATTGAATAAGTAATATAATTTATAAACTAATATCAAGAAATAAATAACCTTAGCCCCAAGATTTATACTAGAACTCTAATTGAACCCTAAACCTAACCCTAATTCAACCCTAACAATAAGATTTAATTACGGTTAGGGTTAGAGTGAGAATTTAATTATGGTTAGTGTTAGGGTTAGAATTAGAGTTTAATTAGGGTTAGGGTTAGGATTCAATTATGATTATAGTTAGGGTCAAATTTGTAAGCTAATATTAATATATTCAGAACTCTAACCCTAACCTAACCTTAATCTCCATCCTAGAATGCTAATTAAACCCTAATTGAACCCTAAAAATAAGGTTCAATAAGATTTAGGGTTAGGGTTTAACAAGTAGCTTTATGGTTGGAATTAGGGTTCAATGACCTAGTTAGGGATATAATTTAATTAGTGTTATAATTAGGGTCAAGTTCAAGTTATAGTTAGGGTTTATTTACGCTTATTTTGGTTAATCTTACAATTGGGTTTAACTAGAATGCTAATTGAACCATAATTTAACCCCAACAACAAGGTTCAATTAGAGTCGGGTTCAAGTTCAATTAGGGTTAGGGTTGGCATTCAATTAGTGTTATGATTAGAATCAAGTTCAAGTTACAGTTAGGGTTCAATTAAGCTTATTTTAGTTCAGTTTACAATTAAGGTTTAATTAGAGTTAGGTAAATATGGTTCAATTAGGGTTAAGGTTAGGGTTCATTTAGATTAAGGTTCAAGTAGGGTTCAATTAGGATTTAATTAGGGTTATGATTATTTTTTAAATAGGGTTAGGATTAATGTTAAGTTAGGATTAAAATTATTAATCTAGAATAAAACTTGAAGCTAAGGTTAGAGCTATGGTAAGTGGTAGAGTTAGGCTTAAATTAGGGTTTAATAAAGGGTAGGAGGTACAATAAGGGTATAATAATATTGGTTAATTTTAAGTCATGACCATGCTAGATGCCAATTTGGTTTAAAAGATCCCTTGTTGAAGCCCACAAGACATTTATTTATATATACCTTAGATATTGTTCATATTTATTATCATTGTGTTTGAGCTCATGAGAATGCTTCAGAGTAAAGTACACCTTGCAAATCCACCTACACTAGGAGAACCATTCAATCTCTCAAAATTTTACTGTTATTCTGGAATGATTATCAAATTGGATATGTCCAAAGCCTTTAATAAGTTGACTTGGCAACTTCTATACTGCATATACCTCTTATCAACTTCAACCAGGGGAGTACTAATTGCATAATGAATTGTCTTCTTTTTCAATTCGATTAATCATCCCCCATAGGGTCTTCTTCATAAATTAGGGGATTAAGTTAAAGAGACCCATTATCATGTTTTTTTTCCATCAAAATGGTAGAGGCCCTTAGTGTAGAACTTATACTAGCCAATATGTTACAAAAAATTACATGACTTCCAATTCTAGCAGCACAAGCCAGTACATAGTGTTTGCAGATGTTACCTGACTTACAAGATAGATGAGTTTCTAGAGGAGATACAAATAAAGACAACTTTTCAATTTGTTTTGAGTGTCAGGTGTGGAGTATCTAAAATTTATTGTTAATTATGAATCGACATTGACATATATCATTGAACTAAAGGCCGGATACTCATTGCGATTCATTGGCGATAATTATTGGATGGAGTGTGAAAAATCTAGATATTATTTGTGTTTGGCTGCCAAGGGGTTATCTCTTGTGATTTATCAACAAATTATTATTTCTATTCATGGGCTTCTTACACAAGACAATATATTTATGCATTTCTTGTAGAGTCTATTCTAATTGATCATAATAAAAAACTTCTAATTTTGAAAATAATATAACATAGAACCAAATAGCAGTGAAAATCCCAAACAAAGATTGTCAAGTGTGTATCTCATTTAGTTTTTATTTAATCTTTCTCTTTACGTCTACATTTTCTTGAAGTTTTTTCTGATCATCCAAATAATTTAACATTGATGGATATGTAACACATTTAGTTCATTCATGCCCTAGTTCATCATATTTGGCAGAGAGCATGCCCATCTAGAGATGACCTTAGAATTTGGTTGACTTATCTAGAGATAGTGATGTCGAAAAAAATTTAAATGAGACAAGAAGATTTGGAAGCTAAGGGTATACACATCAATGTCTAAGTTAAACAATTAATACCCTAGATAAACATTAGTTCACACAGTGATGAGTCTATAGTACGTAGTTGTGATTCTAGATAGTAGGCGAGCCAAATTTGGTTCATGGTGATTGGTTTAAACCTAGTGCAATACTAATTGATCTTGTCTTAAATGCAGTAGAGGTATGACACCTTCTAACTGCCTTTTTCAAAAAAGTTTATAAGTAAAATATGGTTAATATATAGCAAATTAAAGGCGTTATTGTATGGTGTGTTGGTTTATAGGTGGCATTGTTGTTCTTTCCACGAGTTCAAGCCAGTTGGGGGTGGTATTGTTGAATGGTTGTATCGGTTCATAGCTCGGTCAGCGTTTTATGAATAAAAATATATATATATAGCAAATTAAAACTAGCTGGCTTCTACTTTTGCTTGTGATCCTAGTGCTAAAAGAGAATACCAATTAGATTTGGGGTGTAACCTATAGAGGTTCAGAATATACTTCATGTTCAAATCCTCTACCTTGTGGTCTTGTGGTCTAATGAATGTGTAATGCTTTTGTCCACTACTCTACAATCAACAAAACGAGCATATGGGTTCAATTGAGATTTCTGATGTTTGATCCAGGCCTTTTGCAATACACAACAAATACAAACAAAACTATTCTAAAACTTAATGGCAGGAACTTCACTGCTCTGCAGCTCTTGTTATATTATATCATTCATAACTTAACATTTTTATACCTGATATCCAAGTTAACTATAAATTGTATAGAGTTTGAGATTTGCTATGTCTCCTTATATCCAGCATAGAATTAGGGTGAAAATATTTTTGAGATTATATAATTTTCAAAAAAAATTGAATGAATTTATAGAGATTATTTTTGTTAAAGTGATGATAGAATCTAAGTCCAATACTAACGTAATTATAAGTCTAACCATAACCCTGACCCTAAAGAGCTAACACTAATTAACTTCAAACCTAGCTCTAATTTTATATCCAACCCTAAACATAACTATGATTCTAAAACTAACATTAATGAAACCCTAATTGAACCATAACCCTAACCCTAATACTAACCCTTGCCCCAATTGAACCTAACACTAACCCTAAGCTCTATCATAGAACCTTAATCTTTACCCCAACCCCAACCCTAATCCTAATAGAATCCTATACCTAATTTTAATTAAAGTCTAACCCTATTTGAACCTTAAACTTAATTGAACTCATGTTTAGGGTTAGGGTTCAATTAAGGTTAGGGTTGAATTATGGTTATGATTAGGGTCAAAATTAAAATAGGATTATGGTTGGAGTTTAATTAAGGTTGTTATTCACTTAGGGTTAAGGTTCAATTAGTATTCAATTTGGGTTAGGGATCAATTAGGGTTATAATTCAATAAGGGTTTAATTAAGGTCAGGGTTAAGGTTAGTCTTAAATTAGGGCTAGGATTGGAGTTAGGGTTCAATTAAGGTAAGGGTTATTTTCTATTTTAGGGTTAGGGTTCAATTAGAGTTCTCTAGGGTTTTGATACAATTAAGGTTACGATTACAGTTCAATTAGTGTTAGAGTTAGGGTTATAATACGAGTTCAATTAGGTTAGGTTCAAGGTTTAATTAGTGTTAGAGTTAGGGTTGCAATAATAAAATTTTCCATAATGATATGGAAAGGAATTCAATTGGATTCATATACAAATGCATAAATAAGAATTGGTAATTAAGAATTCTCTAGAACTAAAGTTATAACAACAAATACAATCCTTAGCTTAATCATTTGTTCTTGTTAGGGTTGTGATAAGAATTTAATGGGTCCAACTGAGACTTAGGAAATAAAACCCTGCGGAGGAAATAAAGCATTAAAATAAAAGTTGGGTTTTAATTTTAATCCAGTGATGTAAGCCTAAGCCATTAACTCCAGTGGTCATGTCGCTGACGGCTTGGCAAAATCCTTTCATTAAATACTAACTGTACAATGTGTAGGTTTTCCAAATTCAAAGATATGGGAGAAGATCTCGATCGTACTCTGCCAACTCGCAGACCTAAGGTGTCACCCTATTATTTGGCGCGAGGTCAGCAAAAGGCACATGTGTGTCCTGTATGGAATGTGGGGCCCAATCTCCACTATTGAACTCATAACCCATGGTTTTAGATCGACAACAAAGATCAAAAGCTAATGTAAATCTCTGTTGTTCCCTGCTAGCTGGCAAGAGGAAGATGAAGGTTGGTGAAGCATTAATGAATTATTCCTTGCTTGTGTAGACACGTCAATCTCAATCTATGTGAAGATGTTGTTGTTGGCAATCATGAAGGGTGATCTTTGGATTCTCATGTAGCTCTAGTTAAATGGTAATGATACATATGCATGCGAGTGCCATGTTTGCACATGCATTTTTACTAAGCATTGATGAAGGTTGCCATTACCTCATACAATAAATAGAAGAGGAATTTACTACTAATAGTGTCATTCTTGTAGCAGTTAGAGCACTTTGTGGGTTGAGTCTAATCAAGTTTGAGTGCTTGTCTGAGAAGAGAAAATGAGTAAGTCAGTAAGGAGGTATGTTCATTTGAGCTCACAAAAGCTCAGTCCTACTATTTAGGAAGGTACTTTGGTTGACAAGCCCAGGCTTGTGCCCACTAGATGTAGTAGAAGGTTACAATTCTAGGATGTTACTGCTCAACTGGTAGATGACAAAGGCAAGCAGTCGGTGATGTGCTCCATTACTAGTGTTGGTAGGAAAATAAGGTATGGGTGGCATGGCTCTTGTGGATGCCAACACTCGCCCATTGACCTTACGAGCAACACTTCTGATGATGTAACCAAGACCGACTCTGACTACTGTTGGTATTTACCTCTCTTCAATCACGGTATGTTCTCTGATGATGAGGAGATAGTTGTGGTGACATTGGTTGTTAAAACCCCAAGCGGATCGACTCAAACCGTATTGGGCAAGGACAAGAAAGAAGATGAGGCTGAGAGTCTACCATATTGGGCAACAACTAGAAGCGGGTGTGTATACCAGGGTCAGAGTGTTGGTAACGGAATGGTGGCAGGTAAATAAGAAGTTGATGTGGTGCCTTTGTGGAAATTTGGTTTCCTGGCATTTTTGTGTGGATAGCGACAAGGGGATTTTGATGACAATTTGTGTTCCCTTTTCTTTTAGCTTCCCTAGTTCGTGCGCTAGGATTTTGATTCCAATTTGTGTTCCCTTTTCTTTTAGCTTTCCCAGTTTGTGCGCCACTATGTTTTGCATATTCAACATGTGGGAAGTTTTGAAATGAAATTCAAATGCAATGGAGATTTTGTTCAAATTAAAACCCCAAGTAGACCAACTCAAACTGTATTGGGAAAGGACAAGAAAGAAGACGAGGCTAAGAGTCTACCATATTGGGCAACAACTAGAAGCAGGCGTGTATACCAGGGTCTGAGTGTTGGTAAGGGCAGGGTCGTGGGTAAATAAGAAGTTGTTGTGGTGCTTTCGTGGCAATTTGGTTTCCTAGTTTTTTTGCGTGGATAGCGACAAGGGGATTTTGATGAAAATTTGTGTTCCCCTATTCTTTTACGCTACCCCAGTCCATGCACTATAAATGTTTTGCAGATTCAACATGTGGGAAGTTTTGAAATGAAATTCAAATGCAATGGAGATTTTGTTCAAATGAGAATTTGTGGTAAAATTACATTTGAGCCTGAAGCTTGTTGCTCCCTTGTCATATAAAAGGGAATTCAAGGCTCATTTGTAGGGAGAGAACTAATGAAAACTCTAGCTAGGTTTTGAGTTGAATATATGGGTAGAAAGATATCTGTCCTCTGATGAGGAAGTGATATATGTGGTGCCATTGGCTGTTAAAACCCCAAGCAGACTGAATAGAATAGATAGCCTGTTTTGAGTTTTGGATGAATATATGCAAATTATCTTAAATTGTATGCAGATATGACTTATAAGTATGAATAAACATATAATTCTAATATATTTTATCTCCTTATGTGGATTTGAGTGAATTTTGAATAAAATGTTAATGAAGTTGTCATTCTTCTTTTGAGAATTTATTCAATTGTGTGTCTATTTTTTTGCTTTGATTCAAGAAAATCAATTAAATGCTTAAATGGAATCATAAGTTTACAATTATTTACAAAGGATTTGATAAGTAGTAATATATCAGAGAATTAAGCTCCATAATGCAAGGTATTATATGAGGGTCGGGCTTAACCGACACACTCTAAGGATACACTCCCTTAGATGTCCGGCACCATGTGGGGCCCTCTTAACACATTTGCTCGGCCATTGGATTGGGGGATTTAGTCTTAATCCCACATTCATTTCATTACATGAATTGTGGTGAGTGTTCCTTTTATATTACGAAGTATGGGCTCATTTTCTTTGTTAGGGAATAGAAAAGATTTATCTTTCTTATAACTTTAATAATAACTTTTTTTAAAAGATTATATCTTATTTATAATATTTATTAATGTTAATTATATTTAATTGTTTACTTTAATGAAAAAATGTTTATTATGTTTTATTTAAAAATAATATTATTTTTATATTAGATGATTGATATTTAAATTAAATGAATTAAATGTGATGCTTTTTGAGATGTAGATGTTGATTATTTGAAGTGTTAAAAGAGGTTTTGGACTTGATTTTATAAATGCTTTTAAATATGCGAATTAAGTGTTCTTTTCTTTGGTTCAAATATGTGTACAAAATAAAACTAGTCTACAAGCTTCAATCTATAATTCCAATAATCAACTAATAAAAAATCAATTTTTGAAATTGATTTTTATATTTTAACATTTACACTTTATTATGGATTGACAATGTTTACAAACATCATTTTTTTTTAAAGCAAAGGTGGTAAGCCTATTTATTTATATATTAATATAATAAGAGTGAATATACATAGTATTACAAAATCTACTAAATTGTGAGGCTTGTGTTATCTTCATTTAGATCCCTAGATGGTCAATAAATGTCTCAAAGTATTGCTTTGGTTCATATCCATGTCTAAGAAACCAAACTAGTGTGCAAATATAAATCTATACCATAAGAATCAACTAGCAAATAATTGATGTTTAGAATTTAGTTGTGTTGATCTTCTAATATTTGAACCTCAATATAGATAGAAAGTGTTTAGTAACATTTTTAGGGAATGTGCTAAATTGTGAGGATTATGTTCTCCTCAATTAGAGCCCTAACCAAACCAATTCCATGACATAGGAATAATGATTAGAGACATGATGATATATGTTATGAGAAAATGTTATTACATTTCTCTCAATGAAAATGTTCTTTTGATAAATCCTTATTGTCCTAATAATCTTTGATCATTTTAAATGCTTAAATGATTTTTTTAAAGTAAAATACAACATGCAAATCAAGATAAACATGCATTAGGTAAGCTCACAATGATTAGTGGGAGGGTGCTATCAAGATTTAAATTGAATTTAAATTTTAAATGTGTAGGATTGATAATTACTACGTCAAGTTTGCACTAGTAGATCTTATGCAAGGTAGGGTAATGTCATGAGATTAATTCACACAAGAATATCCCACTTGTAGACTCGTTATTGAACAAAGGACAATCTATTCAAAGTTTACCAAAAATAGTAATGAAAAGGGCATGAATAAATATTTTTTCTCTAAGATTGATGTGCATGTGAACTTCTATTATGGTGTATGTTAAAGTAAACAAGATATCAATGAGGAAACTATTTAAGTAATTTTAAATACTAAAAGATATAGATTTACTTAAAATATATATAGTTTACAATTATATTCTCCTTCCAATAGTAACTCCACCAAAAGCATACAAAATTTAAAAAATATGTAATGAATAGCATATATCAAACATTTAAAATAAATATGAGAATTTTTTTGTTTAGTTCTGTATTTGTATCAATATATATATATATATATATATTATTACTAAATTCTAGATAGATTCTTATTTTCTCAGTATTTGGAGATCATTATTTAGTTCCTTTTTTTTCCCTCAATTTCCTTATATAATATTACACCTCTTTCAATGCAAAAGAGTCCATATCTAATCACTTGCTCAACCTAGATTTCATAGGCTTTTCCAAATGACTTATATTTGTTAAACCTTTCAATCACACAATTATCAATACATAATATCTATAAATCATCAAAAACCAAAGGTCCATCTAATGCATGTGTTAAAATATTTAAATTATTTTTAATATAAGAAGTTAATATTTGCTAAAAAATTTAATTGTTAGGATCTTGCTAAAAAAATTCTCTGCTATCAATTGAAAAATAGGATTCCAATGTTACCAACTCAAGGTCCCTATTACAGGTTTATTAGAAAAAGAATGAGATCAAAGAATTGTGATAAGATTTTATCTCATCTAATCTCAATTGCATGAGTCCTTGAATGAGGAGTTGGTGAGATTTAAGCATAATTTGAGAATATTGTAAATTAAGAAGATTCATGGTTTAAAAGTTAAGGCTAAAATAAATTGGCTAAAAAATGGAGATAAAGGCTTTGATTTCTTCTTTAATTATATAAAGGAGAAAAATGCTAGGGAAGAAATTGGATCAATCTAGGTGAATAATCAACATATAAATGGTCTTTCTTTGGCTATAAATGAATTTCACTCTTTCTATTAAAATATTTTCTTTGTTGAAGATAGCAATGTGGACTATAAAAGATCCCAAGATCATTGTGCACAAGTCATCCCTAGGAAAATCAAAGAGGAAGACAATGATTGGCCTACTAGAGATATCTCTAAGGATGAGATTGTAAAGGATATTAGAATATATAAAAAGGATAAATCTCCAAGTATAGATGGGCTTGCTACAATTTTATAAAAAAAAGTTAACTAGATTAGGGTTGGGGTTAAGGTTCAATCAAGATAAGAATTAGTGTTAGGGTTGGGGTTAAGGTTCAATTAGGATAAGAATTAGTGTTAGGGTTAGGATTAGAGTTCAACTATAGTTCAAAGTTAGGGTTATGGTACAATTAGGACTACTGTTCAATAAGTGTTCCCTTAGGGTTATGATTAGAGTTATGAATCTACAATTAGGGTTCAAATAGGGTTATGATTAGAGTTATGAATCTACAATTAGGGTTCAATTAATGTTCACTTAGGGTTTCTTTCTTGGGAGAAGTTTATTGTATGGTACAAGTGTATTTTATAAAATTAATATGTCAAGAATTAGTTGTAGATAATACATGTGATTTTTCATATGGTATTAAGTTGTAGATTAAAATTGATAATAGATTTCCTTCCTTCTTTTGCATTGTAAGCTACCATAATATATGGCCTTCAAATCCTACTCATATTTTGAGCTTTTCTAAACTATACAACACGACATCCAACAAATAAATTTGTTATGCATTTTTTCAAAGCACAAATCCTTAGAATTCTTAATGTGTTACTTAGGTTAATTGTTTATTGCAATAAATAAATACACACTAATATATATATTATGGATTTGAGGGAAAATATTAAAATATTTATATATATAGAAAAATTTAAATGCAAAGGATTCAAGAGTACATACCTTTGTTAATGTTGATGAAGATACAAATGTTGATGAAGTGCCAAATTTGATGACAAGATCTTCCTAAAAAACTGGAATATCTTTGCTCTATGTGGCACTTGAAATTTTCTACAAAACTATAACTAACTCTACCTCAAATTTGTGACTTTGGACCTATTTTTCATCAATAAATATGAGCTTTGACACATGCCTCCTAATCTAGCATACAATATGTACTTAAATTCTCAAAATAGTTGGGAGTAGTGTTGAGATTGGTGGATCTTTGGGAAGGTCCAATGCTTCACCTTTGTATCTCTCCCTATAGATAGAGGTAGAGATGAATATAGAATGAGAGAGGCAAAGGGATAAAAATAGATAGAGATATAGAGAGAGATAGATGGAGAAATAAATATATATAGAGATAGGGAGATAGAGGGATATATATATATAGAGAGAGAGAGAGATATGGAAAGATAATCTATATGGAGATATATAGAGATAAGTAGAGAAAGATATTAATATTTTATTTTTTAAAAATATGTAATTTTTAAACCATTTTTCCTATATATTTAGTATTAGTTTTTACATCTTTTTAACAATTCAATATATAATACAAATAAAATATAGTTAATAATTTAATTAACTGGGATACCTATATTAATTAATAATATATGTAAAACACGCCAAGAGTTATCTTTATCAAGATGCCTATTGACTTGAAAAAATGCTTACATTTTCATGAATATGAATTTGGAAAGGAATCAATTTGATTTTATTATTGTTTGTGTCATTGTTTATCTCAATTCCCATATATAAGGGTACACATTGAAATTTCAAATCATACCAACTTGTCTATAACAACAATCAACCAAGAACAATAAATTTAAAAGCAAAAATGTTCATCAATCATTAGATTTAGTATTGACAGCATCAAAGTATATCATGACAAAATGGCATTAACTAACTTAGATATATCATTGAAAAGGACCTTTTGTATAATGTGTGAAACTTAACATCATCTTGTTTTTCATGCTTCAAAATGTTCAATTCTTTTGTTGTTACACCCATAATTTATTTTGCCACTTCTTCAAAAGTTGTAATCCAAGTGAATGAAGTATGGTATTCCACTTTGCATTGAAGTATATATTTATAATCACATTTAGGGAAAGTTTTATCACATCTTCCACAATACCACTGACCATTTTCATTAGTGTTTACCTTATTTTTGCAGTGCCCATCTCAAATTTTCAAGGGGCATGTTGTATAACAAAAAATTTATACCTTATTGAAAGATAAGGTAGCGTTTATCACTATCCAATAAGGTTTACCAGAGTTGGCAAGGTCTTGATCCTGTATTTGTGAGATACTAGGGTTAGGAACAAATAGGGTTAGGGTTGGGGTTCAATTACGGCTAGAGTTTAATTAGGGTTAGATTTCAATAAGGGCTAGAGTTTAATTAGGGTTAGGGTTAAGGTTATGGTTTGGGCTAAATTAGGGTTAAGGTTGAATTAGGCTAAGTGTTCACCTAGGGTTATTGTTAGGCTTAAGATTGAGCTTAAGATTTACTTATATAGTATTTTGGATAATAGAAACAATTTTTATTGATTTAATATTTTCTAAATTCATTATTGAATTTAAATCTTATAATTTATTCTCTAAATTCATTATAGAAACAATGTGAGGAATTTATTCTATTGATTTTGAGGGTGAAAGTGTGGCTCATATGGGGTTTCTATACATTTATAGTATTTATGCAGAGAATGGTATCTCTATTTTGAATTATTTCTAAACATTGTTTCATGTGAAGTTTTAAAATTCATTTTGTTGTTATACTCTATATATAATTGGTAGTTTATATATTGTACTTTCTCTATACATGATATTTAGCAAGATTGGGGACACTAATAGAACCTTCACTTATTTTTTTAAAAAGACTAAGAAATGTATAAAAATTTGACAACATGAAAACCATGAAAATAAAAGTGAAAATAAAAATTTAACATAGTAAAAATGGCCAATCATGTGCCAAAAATGAAAAGAACCATTTGTTGTTACTCTAACATTTCAACCACATACTAAATTACCAAGTGCATTTTATAAATGTATTATGCAATTGGAACACAATATTGGGAATCAATGAGGATTGAAGGACCCAAGCTCTTTGTAGGTTTTCAATGAAGATTTAATTAGCCACTAATAGGAACAATAAGAAAATAGATATAGAGGGAAAATAAATCCTAATCTCTAAGAGTGTTGTGCTAAGAATTACATACACATCTCATAAATTTCAATAGAGACATGAGACACATTTATAGAAATAAAGGAAAGAAATAGCTATTTAGATAGTTATTAATCTACAAAAGATTAGGACCTAGGTACTTCAAGAGATTAATAAAAATAAGTTTTTATTTATAATTTTTAAATTGGATAATTTTGAAATTATCATAAATGTAAAGTAAAGATAAAATATTTTTCAACAAAACAAATAAAAATGACAAACAAATAATGTGATTAATCAAGAATAACATGATATTGCAAAAAATATAATAAATAAAAGAATATGCATAATCGTACATAAGCCATCAAAAGTCTAAATATACCTATCTTTATCAAAATAAAATCTTTAAAATGACTAAAAATTATTTAAAACTTATTAAACAAATGACAGCATGAATTTCATCCTGCTAAAAAATAAAACATTCATTAAAGGGAAAGGGGACATTACTAGGCAGATGGAAAATTTCCTCGGGCCCCACCTTGTACAGTCCATGTGGTAGCCGCCTGCGATTTCACAATCAACCAAAGCACCATCATGGGATGGCGAGAGAACAACTCATATCAAAGAACCCAGGTTGATGAAGCGATGGCATAAATTTGATCGGATGGGACCTGCGTATGCGATATCTGCCATCCTACAATTCCTTATGCGAGATGGCGAAGCCCATTGATCTTGAAGGCATTTTGATCATTGACAGCATAGAATTTCATCCTTCTGAAAAAATAAAACATTCATTAAAGGGAAAGGGGACATTACTAGGTGGATGGAAGAAATTTTTCTTAGGCCCCCACCTTGTATAGTCCACATGGCAGTTGCCCATGATTTCGCAATCAACCAAAGCAGCATCGCGGGATGGCGGGGAATGACTCAGATCAAAGGACAGTTCATGAATAGTCATGCAAATTTGATCCATAGATGGGACCGCGTCTTGCCCTTGCATGATATAGCCATCCCTACAATTCTCGATCCGTGATGGCCAGCTGTTGATCTTGAAGGAATTTTGATCGACGACAGTGCAAATTTCATCCTTCTAAAAAAATAAAACATTCATTAAAGGGCAAGGGGACATTACTAGGCGGATGGAAAACAACGACATAATTTTTTTTAAAAGCGTTCAGCGAGAACCCAGCTAGGACATGGAAACTAAAACCCGCGGAGAAATAAAATAATAAGACCAAAGGGACCAGGCCTAGATGGAAAGATGGGGCATAAGATGTTTTTAAAACCCTTCAAAAAAGGTAACGACAAAATATATCCCGACCAAGGCATTATGTAAACACAAGGGTTTAAGATGAAGACAAAGCTAAAACCCCAGCCCTAAGAAATTTTCCAACACCATGAAAGACCAGTGACATAAGGTAGGGCATGAGTGAAACATTAGGAACAAAATTTAAAGTTCCATCAGTACAAGCATTGGATAATTTTATATTAATAGTTTGTCCTATTACAAATATAAAAGGCGAGCACAATAAATAACATGTATTTTCCCATTAAATATGAAGGATTTTCAAAAAGTTATAGTGTTCAACTATTGGTCCATTTTTTGTGTTCAACTATTAGTCCATATGTGTTGTTTTTATAAAATAGAACACTCATAACAAAACTTTGAAGTTCCATCACTACCCATAACCCTAAACCCTCAACCCTAAACCATTAACCCTTAACCCTTAAACCCTCTACCCTCTCTCTCTCTCTCTCAAGTCTCTCCCTCCTACCCCCTCTCCCTCTCTCGGGTCTCTCTCTCAGTGCTACCCTCCTGCCCCTTCTCCCTCTCTTGGGTATTTCTCTCACTCTCTCCTCCCTCTCTTGGGTCTTTCTGCACCTCCTCCCTCTCTCTGTCTCTATAACTATGTGCAATATCCTGCCCCTCTCTCTCTCCCTCTCTTAGGTCTCTCTCTCACTCACTCACTCCCTCTATCTCTATCCCCTCCACCCTTAACCTTAAACCCTTAAACTCTAAACCCTTAAACCATCTACCCTGTACCCTTAACCCTCCCTCCTCCTATCTATCTCCCACTCTCTCCCTTTCTCTCTCTCTCAAGTATCTTCAATATCCTACCCCCTCTCCCTCCCTTAGGTCTCTCTCTCACTCACTCACTCCCTCTATCTCTCTCCCCTTAACCCTAAACCCTAAACCCTTAAGCCTTAATAAACCCTCTAACCTCTACCCTTATGGGTAGTGATGGAACTTCAAAGTTTTGTTCTGAGTGTTCTATTTTATAAAAACAACACATATGGACTAATAGTTAAAGACAAAAAATCCATTTGTTGTTATAAAAACAACACATAATGATTTAAAATATAACTTATATTGAACAAAAATGGACCAATAGTTGAATCTTATTTTCCCTCTATCTCTATTTTTCTTATTGTTCCTATTAGTGGCTAATTAAATCTTCATTGAAAACCTACAAAGGGCTTGGGTCCTTCAATCTCAAAGCTTGTCTAATTTCTTGATGAGAATCATTCACATTGATTCCCAATATTGTGCTCAATTGGATGGTCTCTATAGTTTTAAATAAATCTATTGGAGACAAAAATCAAGGATTAAATGACTTAAATAAGGTGTAAAACTAAGTTCATTTAAAATGCAAAATTAGAAGGCAAAGAAACATAATATGAAGATTAAAGATGGAAAGAGGGAAAGAGGGAGGGAGTGGAGACAAAGAGGAAGGAGGGAGGAGCAAGGGTAGAGGGTGGCAAGGTTTAAGGGTTTAGAGTTTATGGCATGGAGGGAGAGAGATAGGAGGGAGTGAGGAGGAGAGAAAGACCTAAGAGAGGGAGAAGGGGGTAGGGAGGGAGAGACTTGAGAGAGGGTAGAGGGTTTAAGGGTTTTGGCTTAAGGGGTTAAGGGTCAATGGTTTAGGGTTTAGGTTATGGGTAGTGATGGAACTTCAAAGTTTTGTTTTGAGTGTTATATTTATAAAAACAACACATATGGACTAATAGTTGAACAATAAAAAATCTATTTGTTGTTATAAAAAACACATAATGATTTAAAATACAACTTATATTGAACAAAAATGGAATTCAATAGTTGAATCTTTATTTTCCCTCAGATTCTATTTTCTTATTGTTCCTATTAGTGGCTAATTAAATCTTCATTGAAAACCTACAAAGAGATTGGGTCCTTCAATCTCAAAGCTTGTCTAATTTCTTGATGAGAATCATTCACATTGATTCCCAATATTGTGCTCCTTGCATAATACATTTATAAAATGCACTTGATAATTTAGTATGTGGTTGAAATATTAGAGTAACAACAAATGGTTCTTTTCATTTTTGGCACATGATTGGCTATTTTTACTATGTTAAATTTTTATTTTCACTTTTATTTTCATGGTTTTCATGTTGTCAAATTTTCATACATTTCTTAGTCTTCTAAAATAAATAAATGAAGGTTCTATTAGTGTCCCCAATATTGCTAAAAATCATGTATAGAGAGAGTACAATATATAAACTATTAATTATAGAGTATAACAACAAAATGAATTTAAAAACTACTACATAGAAACAAGGTTTAGAATAATTCAAAAATAGAGATACCATTCTCCTACAAATACTATGTATAGAAACCCTATGTAGTCATTATTCTTTCACTTCTCTAATTCTCCTTCTCGCCTCCTCCCTTTCCTGTTTTCCAATTTCTCCACCTCCCACTACTCGGCATATAGAGAGAGGAGTGAGAGGGAGATAAAAAGAGAAATAGAGATAGAGATATAGAGCAGGAGAGATGGAGGGAGAGATGGAGTGAATGAGAGAGAAAGGGGGGAGAGGGAGAGATAGCTCAATAGATAGAGGGGGGAAGAGGCGGGAGTGACATAGATAGTGGGAGATATAGAGAGCGACAGGGAGAGATATATCAATCACCCTCCCTATATCTCTATCTATTCATCCTTATCTCTTTATCTCTCTACCCCTCTCTATCTCTTTGCCTCCCTTTCTATTTGTATGTTTTTCATTATCTCCCTCTCTCTCTATATTTTCTTGCCTATATATATTTATCTTTGTCTACTTAAGTGTGCAATGGGTGCATTGAAGAGGTCTTAAAGGAGAACTATCATATCTTTTAATCAAATGGTATGCTACCTTAAGCATAACTCCCCAAGGACACATGCCATCCTTGGATTGTTGACATGAAACAAACAATCAAAACTTAGTTTCTCTCTCTTATATTAATATATACTACTATTATATTAAATATATATTATATTAATTATATTTTGTATTATATAAAACATACTTCTATTATTAATTATTAATTATAATAATTTTATTATTATTTAATAATTTGTTAAAGAATATAATATCTAATTATGATAAGTTAATTATATTATTTATTATGTAAAATATAGCTAATACATACTTAACTATATTTCTGTAGAATAAAACTTAGCTAAATGGCTCAAAATTTTGAACTTAATTAACATATTGTAAAAGCTAACTAAACCAAAGTTGTAGCTCGTCAAATTGGAGAAGTGAAAGGTCAATGCCAAAGACCGAGGTGAAGAGTTTGGAGTAGTGAAAAAACAAGGGGTCAATGCTAGCTCGAGGAAGAGTTTGGAGGAGTTAAACAAGGTCAATAACAAGGCCGAGGAAGAGTTTGGAGTTAAAACAATAAGTCAATACCACCGACATGAAGAGTTTGGAGGAGGAAACAAGGCCAATATCAGCCAAGGAAGAGTTTGGAGGGAGTGAAACAAGTTCAATACCAGCTGAGGACCAGGTTGAGGGCACTCAGTCAGTAAAATCTATCTACCAAGGGCAATGAGTACTGTGTTTAAGTAACCCCCATTCTCTTTAACCTTCAATTTTCATGCCTAGTTTCCAAAGATCTTCAGACATTGCACCCCCATTCTCGTAAAATGGCATAAGATAAGAAAAAAAAAAAAATAGCTTATACAGAACATATCCACCTACAATCCCATTCAAGCATTTTAATTAATTCCTTGAATTAAAGCTAAAACAAGAATCATACACACCAAAATAGTGAGATGAATGAAACAACCCTTGATCATTTTATTCAAAATTCAAATATGCTTGTACAATGAGACATGAGTTTGAATTAATCATATCAATTCAAATGCTGCTGCTATCATAAACATCAAATCCTCATGAATTCAAACTCACTACGCATCGACTCAAAACCTAAATTGCATTTTTTCCCTAAACCATCAGACTTTACAATTTTCTCTACAACTTATCTAGACTCGGCCAAAAATATCTAACTTCCTAACCCATACTTCTGGCCTTCAAATCCTTCTTCTAGAAAAAGGAGCAAAAGAGCATCGGGACAGCAAGCACATGTGTCACTAGCCAATTGACCGCTTTTGTACTCTTCATCAATTGGTCAATCAAAATTGATCACCTCATTCACCTTGACACTATAAGGTTTGTACTTAACTACCACCCAATTCACTTCTCTTTCAAAAGACTCCAAGAATGAGCTGGTGCTAATGATTTTGTCCATACAACTCACCAACAAATCATAATCTAAGTTACCCTATTTTTCAAGGTTTTGTAGTCCAAACATGATATAAAGTGGCTCTTACACTTTTGTGATTATTGTAGCTTGTGTAACAAGCCCCATGGATACTGTTGTAATTGTAGGATGCATGAATAGGGCATAGGTTTCAACAAAACATGTAGGAAGATCTAATTTTATGAATTTTTATCCATGTGCAGACCTAATGGGTTGTTTTGAACACTGAATATAAATGATATACATACACACACACACACATATATATATGTATGTATGTATGTATATGTATTTTTAAATGTAAATGTAAATGCAATTACTGGATGCTCTCCTAAAACAATAAATGCAACATATCATTAAAGAAATCTATATCTATGTATATAAATGTGTATTTCTAAATGCAAGTGTAAATGCAAAGAGCATATGGTTTTGTAGTGTTATAGATACAACATATCCATAAATTAATGTAATTGAAATTCTAAAGTCTTCAACACATATAATATGAAATCGATCATGTTGGTGTTTTTTTCCTGTAAACTAGGTTGGTCTTCTAATCTACCTATGGAATTGCCAATTCCAATCAAGGGCAGCTTGAAGGACCTGGACCAACTGACGAGGATTTTAATAATAACCTCCTACACTTTGGGCTCTGCAAGACCCAGGAGGGTGGTCCCTATAATGTGTTTATGATCTCTGCACCAAACTCATAAAAAATCATTAACGATTCATAGATAATCCCACAAATAGCTCAACATAATAGGATACCACTAAAATGAATTTCCCTTTCACCAGTAATATCAACTACTTGGAGCATGAGAAGATTACAACAGTATTTCATAACTTATGATAGTCATTTTATTTTCAATTTGGCAGCAAGCCCTAAGCAAAGACATACAGACAAAGAGTTTCACAAATTCATACAATTTAGATCAGTGCCATATACCATTGGGGAGTCAAATTCACAAACATTCATGATTCAACAACAGATTTAAATACTTAGCATGCATGATCCCTAGCAATATTGCATTACAATAGTGTCAATTCCTATCCCAACCCAATACTTCTTACTAAATCCCTCTACAAACATACCCATCCATGATTCCATCCAAGCACTTTAATTAATTATTTGAATTAAAGCCAAAATGGAAAACACACACATCAGAGCAATGAGATGAATGTCATAATCCTTGATTATTCTATTCAAAATTATGATATGTTTGTACAAAGGAGAGACATGAGCTCGAGATATAACATCATAGCTCATATGCTAGTGCTGCTTATGAAACATCAAATCTCCATAACTTTAAAACCCATTACAGGATAACCCCAAACCTAAATTGCCTTAACATTCAAAAAGGTTCTTACAATCTGCTCTGCAACTATACCTAGACTCAACCTTCAAAATATCTGACTTGCTAACCCTTATTTCTGGCCTTGAAATCCTTCTTATAGAAAATGAAGGAGCAACAAGCATCGGGCCAAAAATTACACATGTCACCGGTCAATTGGACTGCTATGTGCCAATTCAAAACTATGATCAAAACCACCAAGTCCCGGAGCATCTTTTCGTTGATTTCTACTCATTACACAATAGCTGTAGCATTTGTTACACCTCAGAACCTGTGCCCAAATCCGCCATGGAAACAAAACCATAATCAGTTATAATATAACTGCTGAGCTGTCAGTTGCCAATAATAGACACCATTTCACTCCTCTTCGGTTAAGTACTTGTCCACCTAATTCTGATATTCCTCATCCATTGGCCAATTAAAATTCACCACCTCCCTCACCTTGGTATTGTAAGGTGTGAATTTCACCACAACCTGGTTGGCCTCCCTCTCAAATGACTCTAAGAATATGCTGGTATTAATTATTTTATCCATGCTGCTTACCAACAAGTCATGGTCTGATTCATCACAAATCAATTTGATTTGTGCATTAATAACCTCTTCTGCCCTATCTTGCCACTGCTACAGTGTCTTAATATTTCCTTGTGCATCTATTACATCTGGTAGAAAAGTGTCATTCCAATCATCAAAACTCTTTACTAGTTCTCTAATTTTTCTACTCAAATCATCAGGCAGGGCCTGGAATCCCTTCAATGATTTCACAAAGATTTTGAGTAGGCTTTAATGACTGGGGCTTGCTATTTACATCAAATCTGGAAGCCTTAAACATAACATCTAAATTAGTGGCCCGAGGGATCCACTTCTCAACTAGAGGTAGAACCACTTCCTGATCTTTGTTAATGTTTTGTATTCCACCCAAGAATAAAGAATATAAAGAATGTATAGCTGGCAATCTAGAATCAACCTTCTCATTTAAATGCCTCAAAATGGTGTCAACCACCTCATTGTGTTTAGCCAT
Organism: Sequoia sempervirens; assembly: GCA_007258455.2. Classification (NCBI taxonomy): domain Eukaryota; kingdom Viridiplantae; phylum Streptophyta; class Pinopsida; order Cupressales; family Cupressaceae; genus Sequoia; species Sequoia sempervirens. Next base: position 81,522,297 of record VDFB02256132.1, on the reverse strand, counting down.
AGCACCATTGTCACTCGCCCTTAGGGCAGCCTGTAATTCTATGATTTTATTCATCATCTACTTTTTGGTAGGATCTGCAAAATACTCATCTTCCTCTTCAATTGGCCCTGGTGCAGGGCTATTAACAAGTGTCTGAATTGGGGATCCAGGAGTAGAAATGATTGGGATAATAGGGGGAAATGACCCCGAAGTAGTAGGTAATGCTCTAATAGCAGAGGCACTAGAGGATTCTTCCACCTGCTCGTATCTCAATCTATCTACTTCAGACTATAGCTCAACATTTTTCTGTTGCATTCTACTCTACTCCCCAATTATTGCATTGTACTTTTCCATCAGGATTTTCTTTTCAGCTTCATCTCTTTTAGTTGTCTTCTGGGCCAATTTGGCCACATTCAGTGTCAGGCTTGTGGCTTCTGTTGTTGAGGTTTCAGAAGCTCTCTTGATAATGAGACCTCCCCTTAGACTTGGGCTAATATCAACCACATTTGGTTTTCTACCTTGAGGTGCCAGTGCCCATATAGCTAAAGTTTCATATTCCTCACTAAAAGCAGAGTCTTGTAGAGCTACCTTGACTTCTTCTTCACTGTTTTTCATAGGATGCTTAGACTGCATAATAGCATTGAATGCTACAACATTAGCTATGTCCCATTTAGGGAGGAGTAAGACACCAGCCTGAGATACAAGTTTCCTTCCTTCATCAGGAGTGATGCTTTCGAATTGCTCCATTAATTCAGCTTTGACTTCATCATCATTCTCCTGATCAGAACTATCAGGTCTTGATTCCCTCCTGGTCTTGCATTTATCCTGATATTCTTCAAGTTTCATCCTCTAGATCAACTGCAAGAACACAAGATTTTTCATGAAGGCATCATCATCCAAGAATGCCTTGCAAGCCACCATCCTGGCATCCTATACACACTGCCCCTTTATATCCATATCAGTTAACACCAATTGTGCTAATCTAAGAGGGGAGGGGATACCAACCTACATGTCCTGATTAGTTACGATTATTTCATCCACCAGAGCCTCTTGTGACTCCTCAACTCTTCGCCTCTTAAGGCTTGGCTTTGATGGCAGCTCTACAGGGTCATTTCTAGGTGGTGAATCCAGATCCACAATCTTTATCCCCCCAGGTTTTCTAATCCCATGACACGGTTGTGATGATGTTTTCATTATTTGTTTCCCTTTTTTATCTCCTTCTTCATCACTGCTATCATCTCTCTTCCTCTTGTATAGAGGCTTGTCCACTAGTGGCTGATAGGTCGGCCTTGTTTTTTCAGGCCTCACCTCTAATCCCTGAATTCCCCAGTTTAGTTCCAAGTTTATTTTCTTAGTTCTCAGGGTGCTCATGATTTCTTTGAAATTATTCATCAAGAAATCAATTCTTTTATGAAATGGAGTGAACTCCATCAGTGGATCATATTTTGGATCTAGTTTATGCACCATGGCCAACATTTTCTCATAAGCAATCCACTTCTCTTTATTTAATTCATACTGGCTCAAATCAAACTCATTTCTAATCAAATCCTCAGAAAAATTAAAAACATGAGAAAACTTGCCACCCTTAATTCTTTGCCTAAATAGGGAAAATAATCCCTCAGGGTCATGCTGCCTCCTAGATCCACTCTTCAAATGGTAGTAATCAAAATATCTGTCAAAGTGAACCCATCCTCCCTTGGAAAAAACCAAGTCTGAAATAACAGTATAATTAGGGAACAAAGTCCCTTTTCCTTTTCCTATCAAATTATCTTCATGAATGCAACCTAGTTACCACATGAACTCTGCAAATCCCATTCTTGATGGTACATTATATGGGAGAATATGAGGAGCTCCCTGGAAACCATAAACCCTTAGGATAGTGCTTACAGGGTATAGAATGATGTCACCCCAATTATGACACACCTTCAAATCAAGCTTCCTCACTTTGGGTCAGAGGAAGTCGTGAAAATCCTCAGAAATCCTTGGCACATTCACCATCAGTCTAGCTCTGAGCCTGGAAGCAAAGCAGATATCAAACTGCACAAAACTAGCATCTCGCTTATTGTAAGACAAGTCTGTGCTCCAAGCCCGCACTGGTAATTTTTCTCCATTCATCTCCTACCTCAACTCCATTTTCTTTGAGAAGAAATTGGCATTCTTGTACAAGAACATATGCATTAATAAGGAGTACCAAAAGAAAGGAGTACCAGTGTCCCCCACATACAACTTCAACAAACCCTCATGTATCCTTTCAACAAGGAAAGAAGTATAGTCGTACACTACAGAAAAGTTAGGATGCTGAATTTGAGCCCCCATAAACATATAAGTAATGGGCATCACGGTATTAGGGCTGAAACCTAAAATTTGGCAAAGTGAATAAAAAGTTGCCAAGAAATGATCAGCAAAACAACTCAACCTGAAAGGTTCCCGATCAGTTGGGCTGATGTGAATCGTTGAACTGCCCACCCTGGCTATTTGAGGAGGAAGCAACTTTAATCTGAAAAGAGGTTGTGCCCTGGCATATTCCTGTGGAATTTCATCATGGTCTATCCGGACCAAGAATGAGCTGTATTCACTTAAATAAAAAACCTTTCAAATCTCATCTGCATTTATATTCAGTAAAACCCCGCCATCATTATCCCTGATAATCCTTGTGACGAGATCATATTGTGCATCCACTGCCCTGAGTAGGTCAACATCAAGAATTACATTCGGCACCACAAGTTTTCCCATATCATATCTCCAACCATTTGAAAAAGGATGAGACATATTTCTCTACCCATACCATATCCTAAACATTTCCAAGCCTGTCATTTGTACCCTACCATCCGCAATGTTATAGGTTTTATATCTTAATCCCTCACCTAAGGCTGTCCCATTTACTAAGATCAAACCCCTCTTCTTGTCATTTGTTGACAAAGGGAATTGGTCAAGGAAATCGTCGTATAGATTCCTTTGCAAATAATCAATAAGGCCAGAATGCTGGTTTAGTGGCGCCATTTCAAACAACCAAGGCTTTTCCTAAGATCAAATTTGTGAACAAACTAGGGCTACCCAAAATGAAATTACAGTAGAATTTTGCAATTTCGCACAATTCAAAAGAACCAGTAACCCTAGAACCTTAATCTAGAAAACCAATGACCAACACAAAACAACCCTCCACAAGAATCACATTCAAACAAAAATAGTGATAAAGAAAGTAACTCACGGGATTTCGTGCCCTACAGAAAATCAAACCCTGCTGTAATTGCTTTGAAAAAACTCTATCTTTGGCTCTAGACCACTTGGAAAACACTTGAATTCCCTTGTGGTGAAGATAGCCTAAAATTAAATACTTAGAATTTATGAGAAATTGCTAGAAGACGTCTTGTCTACCATTAAAGCTTACTTGCACGCTACGCCAACGACTTCAATTGTATTTGATGCAAATTTAAATCGTTGCTGTCGATCTCTTGTTTCTGTCAGATTATCGAATGGTCACCTTCAAAGAAGCTGACAACATCTCCACGTCATTATCAAGGACCCACCATAATACGCAGCGTCAAAAGAATACATGTGGCGCCCACCCACGATATCACGATCATTAAACTCCCTACAGTTTACGCGATAGCAGGCAACCGTTGATTCCCTTCATTGGTGATCACGATCATACATAACAGGGAGCAGCATCAATACCTATCCGTTGAGCAACTTTTTTCAACAAGGTTAAAACATCGCCGTTGATCATGAGCATGTGCATCTCACATGTTGTTTAGTAACCCACTCCATAACGCACTAAAGTCTGATACACATATTAAACACTTTTTTTTACTCTTTTCAGCATCGACAAACTAGGAGTTGTGGCACCCTCTCGCGATATTGTGATCACCAAACAACCAGTGGTGGTGTCATTGCGAGATCGCAGGGAACGGTCAAAATCAACCGTAGGGAAATCGACGGTTATCAAAATAACCCCTGCAAAACATTAAAAATACTTAGAAGAAAATAAGGGGAAAGGGACAATGCCTAGGGCAACGACAGTCGATCACTCAATGTTGTTTTAAAAGTGTGAGGCATGAACTGACCCAGACTTTAATAAATAAAAGGGGTAGGTGAAATATTTAGCATTTTTATTAAAAAGGGGCCTAGCCTAGACCATTCAATGGGACATAAGCTATTTTTAGAACCCCTCCTCTAAAGGTAACGACAGAAAATACCCAACCCAAAGATAGAACACCAAGGTTTCATGGAAGCAAAGCAAAATTCCACCCCTAGGTACCTTCCAAATAATCAAGACAAACTAGTAACAAAAGGAAACCAAGGACTGAAATTTGAGGCTCCATCAGATCAAACTATTAAACTACATGAGAAATAAATGAAAACAGTAAATGCATATGTATGCGTATTTGTAAATGTAGGTGTAAAATAAATA
>VDFB02256132.1:81500922-81517807 GCA_007258455.2 Sequoia sempervirens | reverse complement strand
AACTTCAAAGTTTTGTTATGAGTGTTCTATTTTATAAAAACAACACATATGGACTAATAGTTGAACACAAAAAATGGACCAATAGTTGAACACTATAACTTTTTGAAAATCCTTCACATTTAATGGGAAAATACATGTTATTTATTGTTCTCACCTTTTATATTTGTAATAGGACAAACTATTAATATAAAATTATCCAATGCTGGTACTGATGGAACTTCAAATTTTTCTCCTAATGTTTCACTCATGCCCTACCTTATGTCACTGGTCTTTCATGGTGTTGGAAAATTTCTTAGGGTTGGGGTTTTAGCTTTGTCTTCATCTTAAGCCCTTGTGTTTACGTAATTCCTTGGTCAGGATCTATTTCACCATTACCTTTTTTGAAGGGTTTTAAAAACATCTTATGCCCATCATTTCGTCTAGGCCTGGTCCCTTTGGTCTTAATATTTTATTTCCTCCGCGGGTTTATTTTCCTAAGTCCTAGTTGGACCTATACTGAACACTTTAAAAAAAACTTATGTCATTGTTTTCCATCTTCCTAGTAATGTCCCCTTGCCCTTTAATGAATGCTTTATTTTTCAAAATGATGAAATTCGCACTGCCGTCGATCAGAATTCCTTCAAGATCAATGGTTGCCCGCCATCCTGTGATCAGGAATTGTAGGATGGTGGTATCGGGGGTGGGCGACACATGTCCCATATGTGGATCAAATTCGTGTGACTATTCATCAACTATCCTTTGATCTGAGTCGTTCCCCGCCATCCCGCGATGGTGCTTTGGTTGATTGCGAAATCACGAGCGGCTACCACATGGACTGTACAAGGTGGGGCCCGAGGAAATTTTCCATCCGCCTAGTAATGTCCCCTTTCCCTTTAATGAATGTTTTATTTTTTAGAAGGATGAAATTCGCGCTATCGTCGATCAAAATGCCTTCAAGATCAACGGTTGCCCGCCATCCCATGATCGGGAATTGTAGGATGGCAATATTGTAGGCGGGCGACATGTGTCCCATTTGGGGATCAAATTTGCATGACTGTTCATCAACTGTCCTTTGATCAAATTTGTAGGATTAAATCACACACATGGTGATGTTTGCCAGGGAGCTCAGTTGGAAGACATTCCTCAATCCAGTTGGTCATAATTTTCCTCTAAGAAGAAAGTTGGCAAGACCTTGCAGATGTCTTATGTTCATGGAGCTTAATAAGTTTTAATAATTTTTAGTCATTGTAAATATTTTTATTTTTTGATAAAGATAGGTATATTTAGACTTTTTATGGCTTATGTACAATTATGCATATTCTTTTATTTATTATATTTTTGCAATATCATGTTATTCTTGATTAATCACATTATTTGTTTGTCATTTTTATTTGTTTTGTTGAAAAATATTTTATCTTTACTTTACATCTATGATAATTTCAAAATTAGATAATTTTGAAATTATAAATAAAAACTTATTTTTATTAATCTCTTGAATTACCTAGGTCCTAATCTTTTGTAGATTAATAACTATCTAAATAGCTATTTCTTTCCTTTATTTCTATAAATGTGTCTCATGTCTCTATTGAAATTTATGAGATGTGTATGTAATTCTTAGCACAACACTCTTAGAGTTTAGGATTTATTTTCACATTTATCTATTTCTTATTGTTCCTATTAGTGGCTAATTAAATCTTCATTGAAAACCTACAAAGAGCTTAGGTCCTTCAATCTCAAAGCTTGTCTAATTTCTTGATGAGAATCATTCACATTGATTCCCAATATTGTGCTCCTTACATGATATATTTATAAAATGCACTTGAGTAATTTAATTATGTGGATTTGAAATATTAGAGAGTAACAACAAATGGTTCTTTTCATTTTGGCACATGATTGGCCCTTTTTAATATGTTAAATTTTTATTTTCAATTTTATTTTCATGGTTTTCATGTTGTCAAATTTTTATGCATTTCTTAGTCTTTTTAAAAAAATAAATGAAAGTTCTATTAGTGTACAAATCTTGCTAAATATTATGTATGAAAGTACAATATATAAACTACCAATTATAGGTATAACAACAAAATGAATTTAAAAACTACTACATAGAAACAAGGTTTAGAATAATTCAAAATAGAGATACCATTCTCACTACAAATACTATGTATAGAAACCCTATATGTAGCCACACTTTCACCCTCAAAATCAATAGAGAATAAATTCTCATGCATTGTTTCTATAATGAATTTAGAGGAGAATAAATTATAAGATTTAAATTCAATAATGAATTTAGAAAATATTAAATCAATCAAAATTGTTTCTATTATCCAAAATACTATATAAGTAAAATCTTAAGCCCAATCTTAAGCCTAACAATAACCCTAAGTAGACACTTGTCTAATTCAACCTTAACCACGATTCAGCCCAAACCATAGCATAGCCTAACCCTGGTTAGACCTAACCCTAATTAAGCTCTGGCCTGATTGAAATCTAGCCTAATTAAACTCTGAGTCATAATTGAACCCCAACCCTAACTATTTTTCCTAACCCTGAGTATCTCACAAATATAGGATCAAGACCTTGCCAGCTCTGTAGGTAAACCTTATTGGATGATGATAAAAGCTACCTTATCTTCATTGGGTAGAAGTTTTGTTATACAACATGCCCCTTGAAAAGGTGGAGATAGGCCTTTGCAAAGAAAGAAGGTAAACACTAATAATGAAAGAAATGGTTAGTGGTATTGTGGAAGATGTGATAAAACTTTCCCCTAAATGTGATTATAAATATATACTTCAATGCAAAGTGGAAGACCATACTTCATTCACTTGGATGACAACTTTTGAAGAAGTAGCAAAAGAAATTATGGGTGTAACAACAAAAGAATTGAACATTTTGAAGCATGAAAAACAAGATGATGTTAAGTTTTCACACATTATACAAAAGGTCCTTTTCAACAGATATATCTAAGTTAGTTAATGCCATTTTGTCATGATATACTTCTTTGATGCTGTCAATAATAAATCTAATGATTGATGAACATTTTTGCTTTTAAATTTATTGCTCTTGGTTGATTGTTGTTATAGACAAGTTGGTATGATTTCAAATTTCAATGTGTACCCTTATATATGGGAATTGAGATAAACAATGACACAAACAATAATGAAATCAAATTGATTGCTTTCCAAATTCATATTCATGAAAATGTAAGCATTTTTCAAGTCAATAGGCATCTTGATAAAGATATCTCTCAGCGTGTTTTACATATATTATTAATTAATATAGGTATGCTAGTTAATTAAATTATTAACTATATTTTATTTGTATTATATATTGAATTGTTAAAAGATGTAAAAATCTTAATACTAAATATATAGGAAAATGGTTAAAAAATTACATATTTTCAAAAAATAAATCAATATATCTTTCTCTACCCCTTCTCTCTCTCTCTCTCTCTCTCTCTCCCCTCTATATCCCCTTATATCTCTATCTTTCCATATATATATATATATATATATATATATATATATATATATATATATATATATATATATATATATATATATATATATACTATATATATATATATATATATATATCTCTCTATATATATATATATATCCCCCCTCTATCTCCCTATCTCTCTATATATTTATTTCTCCATCTATCTCTCTCTATATCTCTACCTATTTTTATCCCTTTGCCTCTCTCATTCTATATTCATCTCTACCTCTATCTATAGGGAGAGATACAAAGGTGAAGCATTGGACCTTCCTAAAGATCCACCAATATCAACACTACTCCCAACTATTTTGAGCATTTAAGTACATATTGTATGCTAGATTAGGAGGCATGTGTCAAAGCTCATATTTATTGATGCAAAATAGGTCCAAAGTCACAAATTTGATGTAGAGTTAGTTATAGTTTTGTAGAAAATTTCAAGTGCCACATAGAGAAAAGATATTCCAGTTTTTTATATCATCATGTCATCAAATTTGGCACTTCATCAACATTTGTATCTTCATCAACATTAACAAAAGCAAAAGTATGTACTTGAATCCCTTGCATTTAAATTTTTCTATATATATAAATATTTTAATATTTTCCCTCAAATCCATAATATATATATTAGTGTGTATTTATTTATTGAAATAAAGAATTAACCTAAGTAACACATTAAGAATTCTAAGGATTTGTGCTTGGAAAAAATGCATAACAATTTTTTTTTTGGATATCATGTTGTATAGTTTAGAAAAGCTCAAAATATGAATAGGATTTTAAGGCCATATATTATGGTAACTTACAACGCAAAAGAAGGAAGGAAATCTATTATCAATTTTAATCTATAATTTAATACCATATGAAAAATCACATGTAGTATTATCTACAACTAATTCTTGACATATTAATTTTATAAAATACACATGTACCATACAATAAACTTCTCCCAAGAAAGAAACCCTAAGTGAACATTAATTGAACCCTAATTGTAGATTCATAACTCTAATCATAACCCTAATTGAACCCTAATTGTAGATTCATAACTCTAATCATAACCCTAAGGGAACACTTATTGAGCAGTAGTCCTAATTGTACCATAACCCTAACTTTGAACTATAGTTGAACTCTAATCCTAACCCTAACACTAATTCTTATCCTAATTGAACCTTAACCCCAACCCTAATCTTAACCTTGACCCTATTTGAACTCTTATTGAACTCATAACCTTAATTAAACCCCAACCTCATCCTCAATCCTAACCCAAATTGAACATTAATTGAACCCTAAACCTAACCCTAAGTGAACACTCATCCTAATTGAACTCTTAACTTTTTAGTTGAAAATATTAAAGTGCCTTAGATTTTCCCATTCATAGTTAAGAGGGGAGAGATAGAAGGAGTGAGTGAGTGACCCATTTACATATTATTCTTTTATTCTTCGTTAGTTAAATATTTAGTTACCCATTTACTGTTAGCAAAAATGACCCAAGAATTTAACAGAATATACTACTGATATAATACCTTGCATTATGGAGCTCAATTCCCTGATATATTACTACTTATCAAATCCTTTGTAAATAATTGTAAACTTATGACTCGATTTAAGCATTTAATTGATTTTCTTGAATCAAAGCAAAAACATAGACACACAATTGAACAAATTGTCAAAAGAAGAATGACAACTTCATTAACATTTCATTCAAAATTCACTCAAATCCACATAAGGAGAGAAAATATATTAGAATTATACGTTTATTCGTGCTTATAAGTCATATCTGCATACAATTTAAGATAATTTGCATATATTCATCCAAAACTCAAAACATGCTATCTATTCTATTCTGTCCACTTGGGGATTTAACAACCAACGACACCACAAATATCACTTCCTCATCAAAGGACAGATATCTTTCTACCCATATATTCAACTCAAAACCTATCTAGAGCTTTCATCAGTTCTCTCCCTACAAATGAGCCTTGAATTCCCTTTTATATGACAAGGGAGCAACAAGCTTCAGGCTCAAATGTAATTTCACCACAAATTCTCATTTGAACAAAATCTCCATTGCATTTGAGTTTCATTTCAAAACTTCCCACATGTTGAATCTACAAAACATATATAGTGCATGGACTGGGGTAGCGTAAAAGAATAGGGGAACACAAATTGTCATCAAAATCCCCTTGTCGCTATCCATGCAAAAAAACCAGGCAACCAAATTTCCATGAAGGCACCATAGCAACTTCTTATTTACCTGCCACCCTGCCCTTACCAACACTTAGACCCTGGTATACACGCCCACTTCTAGTTGTTGCCCAATACAGTAGACTCTCAGCCTTGTCTTCTTTCTTGTCCTTGCCCAATATGGTTTGAGTCGGTCCGCTTGGGGTTTTAACAACCAATGGCACCATAGCTATCACTTCGTCATCAGAGAATAGACCGTGATTGAAGAGAGGTAAATACCGACAGTAGTCTGAGTCAGTCTTGGTTACATCATCAGAAGTGTTGCTCATAAGGTCAATGGGCGAGTGTTGGCATCTAGAGGAGCCATGCCCATACCTTATTTTCCTACCAACACTAGTAATGGAGCACATCGCCGACTGCTTGCCTTTGTCATATACCAGTTGAGCGGCAACGTCCTAGAATTGCAACCTTCTACTGCATCTAGTGGGCACAAGCCTGGGCTTGTCAACCAAAGTACCTTCCTGAATAGCAGGACCGAGCTTTTGTGAGCTCAAACGAATAGACCTCCTTACTGAATTACTCATTTTCTCTTCTCAGACAAGCACTCAAAATTGATTAGACTCAACCCACAAAGTTCTCTAACTACTACAAGAATGACACTATTAGTAGTTAATTCCTCTTCTATTTATTGTGTGAGGTAATGGCAACCTTCATCAATGCTTAGTAAAAATGCATGTGCAAACATGGCAATTTGGTGGTGTATCTACTGTCACCGTTTAACTAGAGCTACATGAGAATCCAAAGATCACCCATCATGATTGCCAACAACAACATCTTCACACAGATTGAGATCGACGTGACTACACAAGCAAGGAATAATTCATTAATGCTTCACCAACCTTCATCTTCCTCTTGCTAGCTAGCAGGAAACATCAGAGATTTACATTAGCTTTTGATCTTTGTTGTTGATCTAAAACCACAGGTTATGAGCTCAATAGTGGAGATTGGGCCCCACATTCCATATAGGACACACATCTGCCTTTTGCTGACCTCGCACCAAATAACAAGGCGACACCTTAGGTCTGCGAGTTGGCAGGGTACGATCGAGATCTTCTCCCATATCTTCAAATCTGGAATACACATTGCACAGTTAGTATTTAATGAAAGGCTTTGGCTAAGTTGTCAGGAACATGACCACTAGAGTTAATGGCTTAGGCTTACATCACCGGATTAAAATTAAAACCCAACTTTGATTTTAATGCTTTATTTCCTCCGCAGGGTTTTATTTCCTAAGTCTTAGTTGGACCCATTAAATTCTTATCCCAACCCTAACAAGAAAAAATGATTAAGCTAAGGATTGTATTTTTTTTTTTTTTTTGGTACATAAAAGAAAAATTGTATTAATGATCAGAATTCAATTTACAATTGCCAACTAGACACAAAGTGTCTTTATCCAGGGGACTCTAGTCAGGCTAGTATTAAGGCATAAAAACTTGACTTCCACCTTGAAGCTTCGCTGTCACTTGCTGGGATTGCATGGGCTAGAGCTAACCCCGCATTTAGCTTCCATCGCCAAAGACGACCAGCTAAGAAAGGTGGAGTAATATGCCAATGCTTAGGAATACAATCAGGTAACTCTAGGGGGGAGGAATATTGTGCTCTTAAGGCCATCCGCACCATCATTTGCTAGCTTATTTGCTTCGACATTTGCTTCTCTGAATATGTGTCTGATCTAAAAACATGAGAGCCCATGCATTTCCTCGAGAGCTTCTTCCAGTATTGGTTGGAGCTTCCAATTGTCGAGCTTCCCATACTTCAATGATTATACTATCACCATTGAATCGCCTTCCACCACCATCCCTGACATTCCCAACTCTTTGCAAAGGTAGAGGCCCCATATCAAACTTTGCATCTCTGCCACCGTATTTGTGCCATAGGGCAATGGGATTGATCGCGTAGCCAGAGTTTGACCTTGAGAGTTCCTGATGATGCATCTAGCCCCAGAAATGCCTGGGTTGCCTCTCGATGCACCGTTGAAGTTCAGTTTGAACCAGCCTTCTTGGGGTGGCTGCCACACCACACTTGAGCGGTTTGGAGGCTTCCTCTCATGCTTCACTTGTCCTGGCTTAGGAATCTTCAAACCAAGCCAACTTTTCCTCATCTACGCATCCCATTCTGTGAATTGAATATCATCTCCTGATCTTAACATTATTCTACTATTTGTTGCCTCGACTATGGCAGCTTCAAGGCAACAGACAAAAGTGGGAAAGCTTCTAGCTTTATCAGTGAAGAGCCTCCTGTTCCTTTCCTTCCATAGCTCCCACACCATGAGAGATGGGAAGAGCTTCCAAAGCACATTGTACAAGGATCCTTTCTTAAGTACTGGCCAATAGGAGAACAATGACAAGATGTCATTTGGTAATGCACATGACCACCCCAGTTTGGCACATAGCCATCTCCAACATGCCTGCACAAAGGGACAACTCACAAGTATATGATTATTATCTTCTTCTGCCTTCCTAAATAACACACACCATGATGGGCCTGCATAGCCCAATTTCCTGAATTTGTCTGCTGTTAGAATATTGTTCTGCATTGCTGCCCAGGTGAAAGTGCCTGACTTTGGGAGGAAAGATTTACTCCAGTAGAGCTTTAGTGGTAACGTGGATTTTCTCTCCTCTGCATAGAGGGATATATAGCCTTCTTTGGGTCTGTAGTTCCCTGACTTTGAATTAGCCCAGATTAGTTTGTCCACTCCCAGTCTAATCTGTATACTTCTCTTTCTTAGAATATCCAACAAAACTATCATGTCCGCACCTTGTATATCCACTATGTTTAGGTCTCTCCAAGACCATAACAAGCACACGTCACACCACTGTTCACACATATAGTCTCTTACCTTTGAGCCCCATAGATGTTGAAGCATTTCTTTTGTCTGCGCCATTGTGGTAATGTTGTCTATGCTCGGGAAACCTCCCCAGGAGTCCTCCCAGAAGTTCACACTCCTACCATCTCTAATGTCCCACGAGAGATGCTTGAGAATGAGTGGTTTGCATGCCTTCATGAAGTTCCATATTCTTGAGCCCTGCGGGAGGTGGTTTGTCAGCAAAATGCTATTCAAATCTTGGTTTACCAAGTATTTGCGCTGCAGAATCCTTGCCCACTTTGCCTCGCCATTGGTGTAGACATTCCAGATCAGCTTAGCACCCATGGCTTGGTTCTATTTTAGGATGTTGCGTATGCCCACTCCGCTATTATTTCTGGCTTTACATACAACATCCCAAGCTATGAGAGGGTATTTCTTTTGTTCTGATGATCCTTGCCAGAAGAATTTCCTCATACCTTGATTTATTGTGGTGGCTTTGCTCTTGGAGAGAGCCAGGTAAGAGAGGAGATATATTGGGATTGCTGAGATCACAGCCTTGATCTTTATGATTCTCCCCGCCCATGACAACCATTTCCTGCCCCATGAAGACATGCGGTTTTCCATCTTTTCAGCCAATGGGTCCCATAATCTACAATTGCTGACCCCCATGGCTAGAGGTAGACCAAGGTAAGTGGTTGGTAACTGACCAATCCTAAAGTTGAGCATTCGAGCCACCTTGTGAATCATCCTTTGTGGAGTATTTATGAAAAAAAATTCTGACTTAGCCTCACTTACTATCTGGCCTGAGGCCTTACCATATTCGTTTAGGATGTCTTTGAAGGCCCGAGCTTCTTCTTCCTCTGGGGTACCAAAAAGCATAGTATCATCCACGAACTGCTGGTGTGAGCATGGAGGAACACCCCTTGTGACTTGTAGCCCTGTGATCCTGCCAGCCTCCACTGCCTGACTTAGAGAGTGTCCTAGAGTATCAGCCATCAGGATGTAGAGGAATGGAGACAGAGGGTCTCCCTGCCTCAATCCCCTTGAAGCCGCAAAAAGCCAGCTGGCTCTCCATTAATCAAAATGGAATAACGATGGGTGGAGATGCACTTGAAGATCCAGTTGACCCATTGTTTGTCGAATCCATATGCCTCCAACACCTTGCATAGAAAGCGCCAATCAACTGAGTCATAGGATTTTCTAATGTCAAGCTTTATCAACATTTCAGGCCTTCTGCTATACTGAAGGGAATGAATTACTTCCTGGGCAATAATGGCTCCCTCATAGATTGACCTTCTTGGGATAAAACCGGTCTGTTCTTCTGCAATCAGGGTTGGCATCAGATGTTTTAATCTGTTCGCTATTGTTTTCGTGAGGATCTTGTACAGAGTGTTGCATAATGCTATGGGATGAAACTCCTCCATCGAGCTTGGCTTCTCTTTGTTTGGGACTAAAACAAGAAATGTGTTATTTACTTCCTTCAAAATGTCTCCAACAGCCCTGGCTTCTTCCAATGCCTCAGTTATATCTTTTCCAAGAAAGCCCCAACACCTCTGGAAAAAGATGGATGGGTAACCATCTGGGCCTGGGGCTTTGTCGGGGTGGAGTTGGAAGGTGGCAGCCCTGATTTCCTCCTCTGTGAATGGTTGGAGGAGGATTTTTTTTTTCTCTTCGCTTACTAGCCTGGGGACGTGCTTCAGAAAGGCATTTTGTTCATGTAGATAAGATCCTTCCTAGTTATTGAGGAGATTCAAGAAGAAGTTGACCGCCTCTTGAGAGATTGTCACTGCCTCTTCAATTTCTGAGCCATCACTACATTTTAGTTTGGAAATCCTATTACTTTCTCTCCTTGCTCTAGTGGAATTGTGGAAGAACTTTGTATTTTTGTCTCCTTCCTGTAACCAAAGCTCTCTCAATTTTTGGCGCCAAAAGATTTCCTCCCTTTCCTAACTTTAGTTCTAGAGAATTCTTAATTACCAATTCTTATTTATGCATTTGTATATGAATCCAATTGAATACCTTTCCATATCATTATGGAAAATTTTATTATTGCAACCCTAACTCTAACACTAATTAAACCTTGAACCTAACCTGATTGAACTCGTATTATAACCCTAACTCTAACACTAATTGAACTGTAATCGTAACCCTAATTGTATCAAAACCCTAGAGAACTCTAATTGAACCCTAACCCTAAAATAGACAATAACCCTTACCTTAATTGAACCCTAACTCCAATCCTAGCCCTAATTTAAGACTAACCTTAACCTTGACCTTAATTAAACCCTTATTGAATTATAACCCTAATTGATCCCTAACCCAAATTGAATACTAATTGAACCTTAACCCTAAGTGAATAACAACCTTAATTAAACTCCAACCATAATCCTATTTGAATTTTGACCCTAATCATAACCATAATTCAACCCTAACCTTAATTGAACCCTAACCCTAAACATGAGTTCAATTAAGTTTAAAGGTTCAAATAGGGTTAGACTTTAATTAAAATTAGGTATAGGATTCTATTAGGATTAGGGTTGGGGTTGGGGTAAAGATTAAGGTTCTATGATAGAGCTTGGGGTTAGTGTTAGGGTTCAATTGGGGCAAGGGTTAGTATTAGGGTTAGGGTTATGGTTCAATTAGGGTTTCATTAATGTTAGTTTTAGAATCATAGTTATGTTTAGGGTTGGATATAAAATTAGAGTTAGGTTTTAAGTTAATTAGTGTTAGTTTTAGGGTTGGGGTTATGGTTAGACTTATAATTAATGTTATTATTGGGATTGGATTCTATCACTTTAATAAAAATAATCTTCTATAAATTCATTCAATTTTTTTTTGAAATTATATAATTTAAAATATTTTCAAACTTACCTATGTTGATATATGAGAGATATAGCAAATCTAAACTCTATACAATTTATAGTTAACTTGACATTGTGTATAAAAGGTTTAAGTTATGAATGTTATAATATAAAAAAATGTGTTTTCAATGTTTATTTGTCAGTTTGAAAGATGTGCCAATAATGTTGCAATCACTAATGATTAATTTTTTCTTGATGGTTAAAATAGATTGGTAAGTAAATTTATCTATAATAAGTAAATTTATCATTGATTTTTTCTTGATAAGTAAATCAATATTTCATAAATTTATCTATAATTCTTATTTAGTTTTTTCTTAATTATATTAAATTATGTTTTATTAAATTGTTAAAAATTAAGTTGCTTATAAATAATTTTATTTGTTTTTTATAATTAACTTGATATTGTGTATAAAAGGTTTAAGTTATGAATGTTATAATATAAAAAATTAATTTTTTTTCAATGTTTATTTGTTAGTTTGATGTGAGAATAATGTTGCATAGTAATGATTAAATTTTTCTTGATTGGTTAAGTGATATTATGAAATTATTCTATGTTAATTTAATGTTATGAATGCTATATAATATAAAGAAAAATATTTCTAATATATTTTTAATGCATCTTTATATTTTATAAACAAACATCTAAAATAAAAATGTGATTGTAAAAAAAATACAACTTAATGAGTGAACATACATTTAAAGTTAAAAGTGAAATTATAAAACAAATTGTAAATTTATTTTATTTTTCTTCTATAAATATAATTTTTCTATTTGTCGTCCGCCTAGTAATGCCCACTTCTCCTTTTAATGAATGTTTTATTTTGCAAGGGTTGATTTAGTGCTGCCATTGATCTATTTCCTGTAGATATCAACGGTGCCCGCCATCCCGTGATCAGGAATTCAAGGATTGTGAAATCACGGGTGGGCACCACGTGTCCTATCCGGGGGATCAAATTTGAGCTATTAGTGACCAACTACCATTTGATCTGATTCATTCCCCACCATCCCGCGATGGTGCTTGGGTTGATTGCGAAATCATGGGCGGGCACCACGTGTCTCATCCGATGAAGCCTAAAGAGTAAAAGAAACACTAGCCAACTTTAAATGTATTAAGGGGCAGATTACTAAAGTGTTCTCAAGACGCACATGTTCTAAATCCACGGATATTGTATAATCTCACTAGAAAAGTTGCTTGAAGGTTAATGACATGGCTGGTGACTGTGTTAAAGGAACGAGATCAACGGTGCCTGCTATCCCGCGAACAAGGATTATAGGGATCGTGATATCACGGGCGGGTGCCACGTGCCCTTCATAAAGGATGAAATCTGCGTGACCGTTGATGAGCTGTCTCTTCAAGATTGACAGTGCTCACCATCCCGCGATTAGGAATTTTGGGATCGCGATGTCACTGGTGCCTGCCACGTGTCTCATCCAATGAAGCCTAAGGAGTGAAGAAAGCATTCGCTGGTTTTAAATGTATTACGGGGCGGATTACTAATGCGCTTGTAAGATGCACGTGTTTTATTTCAACACAGATGTTATGATTTTAAGGGAAAAGTTGCTCGACAGTTAAAGGAAAGGACATCGACCATTTTTGAAGGAGTAGGATTTATGGTAAAAAGATCGATGGTGCCTACCATCCCGTGATGATAAATCAGAGGATTGCGATATTGCGGGCAACTGCCACGTGGCATTCCTTCACGGCGTATGACATAGTGGGCCCCTTTATTGCCATGTTGGTGATTATGTCAACCTGTTTTGAAGATGGTCGTCGATGATTTGATCAAACTGAAGGATCAATGACTTAAATTTAAATATGTATAAAATTATGGTTGGAGCCATTCGTGCAACCCGTGAGTGAGCTTTAATGGCGGATGAGACATCCACTGGCAGAATTTGATCGACATAAAATAAATTTACTCGTCTCATTTGTATCACGAAGCATCCAAGTATTTCGTGAAAACAGTTTCACAGCCAAAGGTGAAATTGTGAGTAGCTCCTACCATAAATTGGAGTTTGTGCGAAAAAAGTTGTGAGTTTATTTTCTCTGTTTCCTAGTCATTCTACACCTAAATTTGGGAAGGGGGGGGTCTTCTATGCTTGTCACTGAGTTCATTAAAATCTTTTGTTAGGGCTATTGTTTAATCATAAATTGTGAGGAATTGCGGTATTTTTACTCTATAATTTCCTATCTCTACTTAGTCATAGCCACTTCAAGTGTAACATTGTAGTGAGGCCCTAGTTTGTCTAAAGTGGTGCCAACCAAGCAGCACTCTGGCCACATTGAGTATTTGAAAAGAAACTTGTACGATGATTTCCTAGATCAATTTCCATTATCAAAAATGAGAGAAGGAAAGGTTTGGTGTTGATGCGAGGGAGAATCCTAGGGGAGGGGTTGGTGTGTACTAATTCCAACATTGTTGATGCTAGGGTTCCACTCACATGCTTAGAAATGTTTAGATTATGGTATGGACAGAGGAATTTGCCTCATCCTTTTTCAAATGGATGGATGTACGACATGGGAAAGCTGGTTGTTCCAAATGTGTTCCCTGATGTGGACTTACTTAGAGCAGTGGCCAAAAGATATGACCCTATCACACGGGTAATCAGAGATAATGATGGAGGGGTTTTATTGGAAATTAACAGAGATGTTATCCAACAGACTTTTGATTTGAGTGAGCCAAGTGATGACTTGGTTCCTATGAATCTTGAAGAAATGAAGCAGGAGTATACAAAATTCCAATATCTTTTTAGGGTTAAGCTACTTCCACCTCATCTGGTTAAGGCAGGGGGTTCACAATTTCACATCAGCCCTAGTGACCAAGAACCCTTCAGATTGAATTGTTTTAGAAAGCCTTTCCTAGCTACTTTCTATTCACTATGTCAGATTTTGGGTTTCAGCCCTGGTGCAGTAATGTCGATTACATACATGTTCATGGGGGTGCAAATACAACACGCTAACTTCTCTGTAACATATGACTTTGCTTCTTTTTTGGTGGAGAGGATAGATGAAGGACTGTCGAAGCTGCAGAATGGTGGTACTAGTACTCAATTCTTTTGGTATTCCATGTTGATGCATATGTTCTTGTTTAGGAATGTTGATTTCTTTGTTGAGAAGATGAACTTAAGACAATCAGTTAATGGAGAAAGATTGCCAGTATAGATATGGGTTGCAGATTTGTCTTGTAATAAGGAAAGCACCAGTTACATGCAATTTGATAATTGTTTTACTGCAAGATTGAGGGCTAGATTGATGGAAAATGTACCTAGGATCCCTCAGGAACTGCATGATTTCCTTAGGCCGAATGAGAGGAAACCAGAATTGAGGGTTTTACATAACTGGGGTGACATTATCCAATATCCAGTCAGCACTATCCTGAGAATATGTGGATTTCAAGGAACCCCTCACATACTACCATACAATGTGCCACCAAGACTAGGGTTTGCAGAAGTTATGTGGTAGATGGGGTATATTCATGAAGATAACCTAACTGAAAAGGGGAAGGGAACATTATTCCCTGATTATACAGTAGTGTCTGAATTTACATTTTCAAAGGGAGGTTGGACACATTTTGACAAATTCTTTGTTGATTACCATTTGAGATTTGGTCCAAGGCGACAACATGATCCTAAAGGTTTCTTTGCTCTTTTCAGACAAAGAATAAAAGATGGAAAATTTGCACATGAGTTCAATTTCTCTGAGGACCTGATCAGGAATAAATTCGATTTAAATAGATAGGAATTGAACAAGGAAAAGTGGATAGCTTATAGTAAGCTACTAGATATTGTGCATGAAATGAATCTGACGTATGATCCATTGATGGAATTCACTCCATACCACAAGAGAATTGATTGTTTAATGAAGAATTTCAAGGAGATAATGGACACCTTAACAACCAAAAAGGTAAATTTAAGGCTAAGTCTAGATATGCAAGGACAAAGTGATATGCCAATTGAAACAAGGCCAGTATGTCAGCCTACAGAAAGGCAGCCCATCTATAGGAGGAAAAGGGATACTGGCAATGATGAGGAAGAAGTAGACAGAAAAGGGAAGAAAATAATCAAGGCACCTTCACGACTAGGCCCAAAATTCAAAGTAACTGGGGCTGTCAAAATCATTGAATTAAAATCTTCACTAGAACGCAGTCCCCCATCACCACCACCTGAGCCAAGCCCTAAGAGGCAAAGAACTGATCACCTACCTGAGGATCTCATAGATGAAATTATTGTTATTGATCAAGACATGGAGGTTGGTATGTCATCCCCTCCTAGGTCAGCTGAATTGGTTCTATCCGATTTGGATATGAAGGATAAGAGTGTGCAGGATGCAAGAATGGAGGCTTGCAAGGAGTTCTTAGATGACAATGCATTTGTAAAGAATCATATATTCTTGCAATTGGCATGGAGGATGAAATTTAAGGAATATCAAAATAAATGCAAGGAGAGAAGAGAACTAAGGCCTGATAGGTCAGATTAGGAGAATGATGAAGAAGTGAAAGCTGAACTAATGGAAGAGTTCAAAAAAATCACTCCTGAAGAAGGAAGACAACTAGTGAATCAAGCTGGTGTTTTGATTTTTCCTGAATGGGACATCGCAGATGCAGTGGCTTTCAGTGCCATTATGAAGTCCAAAAATCATTTTCAAGATTCTAAAGAAGAAGTTAAGGCAGCATTACAAAACTCTGCCTTCAGTGAAGAATATGAGACCTTGGCAATTTGGGCATTGGCTCCACAAGGAAGAAAGCTAGACATTGCTGATATTAATCCAAATTTCAAAGGAGGATTAATAATAAAGAGGGCTTTAGAGACTACAACAACCGAAGCCACTAGTTTAACTGTGAATGTGGCCAAGTTGGCCCAAAAGACTGCTGAAAGGGAGGAGGCTGAAAGAAAGAGCCTAATGGA
The DNA here is from genome assembly GCA_007258455.2 of Sequoia sempervirens. Classification (NCBI taxonomy): domain Eukaryota; kingdom Viridiplantae; phylum Streptophyta; class Pinopsida; order Cupressales; family Cupressaceae; genus Sequoia; species Sequoia sempervirens. Next base: position 81,501,520 of record VDFB02256132.1, on the reverse strand, counting down.
GAAGTATAACATTTTAATTGAAGAATATAGTAAAATGCAACAGAGGAATGTTGAGCTACAAACTGAAGTAGAAAGATTCAAGTATAGACATACTGGGGAAACATCCAATGCTCTAGGAACCAACACATCACCTCCCACAGCAGGGTCAATGCGTCCTGCTTCTCCAAATGTTTCTACACCAGGGTCTCCCATTCAAAATCCCACTCTTACCCCTCCTCTAGAACAAGTTGATGAACAAACAAAGTGCTCTATTGATCCAACAAAGAGGCAGCTCATGCAAAAAATTGATCAATTATAGACATCACTAAGGGTAAAAGAGGATGGTTTTCTTTCAAAAGAAAATAAAAATATTACTCTTGTTTTGAAGCATTTAAATGAAGAGGTGGATAATAAACTGCCCTCTATACATTCTTTGTATTATTTTCTATCTGAAGCAATAAGTAATATTGATAGGAATCAGGGGATAGTGATTCCAATAATTCAAAATTGGATCCCTAGGGCAAATAATCTAGATGTTATGACTAAAGCCTCAAGGTTTGATGTAAATAACAGGCCCCAATCATTGAAGCCTACTTATATATTAGTTAAATCATTGCAA
>VDFB02256132.1:81413187-81500822 GCA_007258455.2 Sequoia sempervirens | reverse complement strand
GAGCCCAAAGTGTAGGAGGCTTTTAAAGTCCTCGTCAGTTGGTCTAGGGCCTTCGAGCTACCTTTGATTGGAATTGGCAATTCCATAGGTATATTAGAGGAGAAACCTAGTTACATTGTAAAAAGAAACAACATACATGTCAACCACTGAACAACCACCTCTACAACTAACTTTTTAATCTTTTATGATCACATGAAACATAAAACACACTAATTTCAAGGTTGTTAACATCACTATTGAAATGTTTTAATTTTTTGACCTTTCAAACATTAAAAAGTACATCGTTAAATTAATCATGTAATGGCATAAAAATTAAAAACATCATGAATTAATTATGTAACCACATAAGTCAAATATAATTCTATCAAGAAATTAATATCAAATAGATAATATAATGAAGTAACTTATACATTTCAATGTCATCGATCTTCTTCTTCATCCAACTCTTTGTCTGTATCATCCGATCCAGATTCATTAGCAGGATTAAGTCATATCTATCATCATCATCATCGATATCGGTTCGATAATATTATCATTCACCACCGGATGCCATCTTCATGAAAATTAACTCTACATCATCATCATCCTAGTTCCTCCTCTTTGACATCTTCATCAGGGATATCATCAACTAACTGTTGATCTTGATCATCATCTACATCATCTTCTAGTTCTTCGATATCTTCTTCTTCCACCACACTATACTTTATTGACCTTCCTCTTGGATCATGTCTGACAACAAATGACCAACCCGGTTTACCTAGAACCTCTGAGTAAAATACCTACTCACATTGGCTTGGAAGAACATAGGGCTCATTTCCAGCTCGTTCGATCAACCTTGTATTAACCATGGTAAATCCATTATCATGTTCAATAACAGTTCTCTCAGGATCATTTTCATTCAATCGTAGCTTATACCATAGGACAGCGAACAAAATTAATCTGAAGGACTTAAAGTCACACTCAAATATATCATCCAAAATCCCATAGTATCAATTTTCTAAGACTTCTGGATGTATGTCGCTTCTAGATGAAACATTAGTCACGTAAAAGACTGTAGTTATACCAGAATCACAAGTTTTCTTCATGTCATCCAACATTTTGATTCAAAATTTACAACCATTGCACCACATAGCCTTGTGGTGTTTCACCTGCAATATGTCAAACATGTAAAAATTATTGTAATATCGTTGAGTTGATAAACATATTTATTCTTGGCGGTACGAAGAAACAATCTCAAGATATATATACATCAATATATTTGAAAACAATTAAATAATATGGGTGATTAATATATTTATACATACCTATTTATCTCTTAAGCCATATGCTAAATCAATATCCCTTGGTGTAACATTGGAATCTCCATTACGGTGAGCTTCTTTAACCAATGAAACCACACCTTCCCATGTTAATGTGTGACCAAATTGTTGACATCATTCAATCATACCATCGTAATCAAAGATTATTTGGTGGTACTGGAAATGTAGTGCATCCCACTCTCGACCAACTTCTTACCCAAAATAAATTGAAATTCACAAATGGCCGTATAGTGGTTAAATACCACGATTGCTCGACCTTAATTTATAGGTGATGTATATTGAAGATTAAAAATTAAATAAGTACAATATACGCGAAACCATATGTAAAATGCATTCCAATTGTATCCGACCATCTTATAATTACCTCTCACTTTCCTCGATCTACATTTCTTTACTTAGGGTACTCCCCTTGGTGTTGTTAATGGAGTTGGGATCCCAAATGCGGTCTACATGGATCTTTGCTACAAACTTAGGAAGATATTCACTAATGCACACCATGGTCTGGTATACCATATATCCCTCCACCATAGAACCCTCAGGATGTGCTCTTTGTCTAACCAAAGCCTTCAAAAATTTCAAGTGCCTCTCAACCATCCATATTGACCTTGTGTGTACAGGTCCACACAATTCAATCTCCTCAACTTGGTGTATGAGGTAGTGTTCTTATGCATTGAAAAATGTTGAAGGTAGACACTTTTGCATTTCACACATTAGACGAGGAATTTTTCTCTTCCAATAATTTATATATTCTTTATGGATTTCTTTAGATGATAGTCATCTACAAGTGATTCAAGGCACAAATATATTAACGATATTTAACAAAAATATACAATATATTACATAACAAGTAAAACAAATGGCAATTATAAGATGTATACAGCGAATTGAACAAATCTAGCTACTTACCTCATGTATTTTCCAAGATCATATATAACTTGCTTGACATTGTTGTCAAAGTTGTCTGGGAGAGATAGATGTAGAACGTATTACAACAATTATAAAATGATCTTTTCATTATTTTTCCAAAAGTAGTAAACATAATACACTGAAAAATACATGCATTATACAAGTGCATATAATATACCGGAATAATTACCTTATATTGAAGATTACATGCCAATCATGCATTCATCCAGGCCAAATTCACCTTTCTTTGTTATTATATTGTTTAGTACTTGAAAAACAAATCTATTGGAAATCATTTTTTTTTTATGACTTCTTTTATAGCATTGTTTTGCTGCTCTGTTAATAACCAAGGAAGGGCACTTATATTAATTTGGTCTCCATCACTATTCAATTCAATGACATTTTTCATTGCATGATTGGCTTCCTGAATGTCACTACAAATTTTTACAATTTTTTCTTTGTCATGCCTTCCATCTAATATTTTCCATAACGTTTCTGTTATATTCTTTCCTATATGCATTGTATCAAACAAATGCACAATTTGTAGCTGCTCATAGTAGGGCAACCTACTAAATTATCTGGGATAACTTTTTAGTCTCTGTGGAAGCCGGCCATTAATGCCTTGACGACCTTCATGAAGCATATAAGTTAAACAAATTAACAACGACAATTATTGTCAATTACAACACGAGTAAACACAACACAATATAAAAATATAAATTCAAAACATATCATATATGATAGATAAACAATTTGATCCAATGTATAACCTTGAAGATTAATTCTATTATATTCCAACTTCCATAGGCGAGGTGACATTCTTTGTGGTTTTGATGTAGTCTCTTTTTTCCCCAATGAAATATATTTTTAGTAGTTGATACTTGATTTCTATGGAGGAGATTGCCTATACTCATCAAACACACCTTTCCTAAACTTGTTGAGCAATGAGATTTCATCTTTGGACCACAAATTGGACATGCAAATTTTCCCTTTATTTGAAGACCTGCAAGATGATATATAATTGGATTAAATATGTCAATTTTATAATTATATATAATGAATAGATTATTTTAAAAAAATTCATGATATCTATTTCATCAAATTAAATATTGTTAAAGTGCAGTCGAATGTTATAACATACCACAAAAATGTGTTAGCCCTGGGGCATCATGAATTATCCATACAAGCATTGCATGGAATTGAAATTGTCTTTGTCCTATTGGTCTAGAGGCATCATACATAGTGACGCCATTCCATAACTTTAGTAACTCGTCGATAAGAGGCTCGATATATACATTCATATCTTTCACTTTGTACTTACCTAGTTGAATGAACATAAATATTACATAATTATTATAACCATTTCTTTGCGGTATATATAAATTAATGTACATGACTATTTGAATGAAAAAACTATAAGTCATTATGCAACAAATAAGACAAATGAGATGCTACTACGTTAAAGAAAATTGATGTAAACAAATACCTGGAACAATCATTGACAACATTATGTGCTCCCTCTTTATTGACATTCATGGAGGAATGTTATTGTTGATAACAAAAACAAGCCACACTGAGTAAATAGATCTCAGCTCTCCAAATGTATTGACACCATCTGCTCCCAATGAAAGCCTGAGATTACGAGGTTCTTCTTTAAAGTGTGGCCATTTTTCCTCCATGTCCGTAAATGCAGAACTATCTGCAGGCATTCGAAGAATGTCATCTCCACTTCTATTACGTGCATGGTAATCCATCAATTACGCTAAGCTTTCGCACCTAAATAATCGTTGCATACGTGGAATAATGGGAATATAACAAAGAACCTTGCGAGGCACCTTTTTTGTTACTTGATCTGGCCGATATCTTACGTGTGATATTACGGGCATTTTGTTGCAAATTCTTGTTGTTTGTGATATATAATATGATCATTAGGACATGCATCTATTGCTTGATACTCCATTCCAATATCTTTCATAATGGCACATAAATTTCAATATGAGTGAGGTAAAATATTTGATGGTGGTAACAAAAATTCACCAATCAATCTACAACAAAAAATAATTTGTTCATATAAAGAATATTAATGGTACATATTTCATCCTTTATTTACTAGTAATGAACTAACAACAATTAAAATAGATGAAAAAAGATGACATCTATGACATACCTTAACATCCATGAGATTGCTATGTTTGATAAACCATTCATAACCTTCAAGTTCAATAGCAACAATACAGCAGAGAGAAGAGTTGTTTAGAGCCTTCATAAAGGGGATCGTATGCCTTGTCAAGTATAGGTAAATTATGAACATCATCAAAGTCATCTTGATCATCATGATCATCTCTACCACTAAATGTGGCATGGATCAATGTATTCGTACCATCATCTTTAACTTTGTTTTCTGGTGCATGATCATCTTCTTCCATAGGATCATTAACTTCATCTTCGATATTCATAGCTCCATGTTCATCCGCTTGCAAAACCACATTCTACGGGCTGTGATAATCCATATCATCTGCCCTAGGGCACCCCACCTTTATAATAATGATAGACACAAATAAACCATGATCATGATCAAGTGATTATATATATATATATAATGTTAAAACAATATAAACATTTACAAATTCAATCAATATAAATACATATAATGAACAACTTACCAATGGACGATAATCATGCCCCCCTTCAATGTGGCCATGTTGCCTACAATGTTTCTTAGTTGTTGTGATTAAAAGTCGTCTTGTCTTTAAGCCCTTGCAATTATTGCAAGGACAATAACATTTCCCATCACCCTTTCTTTTCAATCTAGCCCACAATCTATCAAGTGTCTCTTTATTTTGCCCGACTAATATTATCTGACATATTTTTCTTTACCAAGCTTGACTATTTAGATCTTCAAAAAATATCAAACTCACACTCCAATAATTTTTATTCATAGGTAACATAATCTAATAATTTTGATATTTTACACCCAAAAAATTTGGCATGCAACTACCCCTGCAAAAGAGAAGATAGTCTGAAGTTAATGACCCCAAAAAACACTTTACAATGCTAATTCCAAAACTTATTAAATTCTGATTTTACTATGATTTCCAACCGTTAAGACTCTTAAAATCAGAATATTGAACTTGATCACAAAATTCCTACAACAATGGAGGTAGCAAGCTAGTAAGAGCAAGTGACCCATTCCTAAGGAGCAATGAGTTGAAATCATCATTGCTAATGTCAATACGGATTTATCCTTTTAGTTGAAGATGCAATGTGTCACTTCTTATGACGAGCTTATCCCTAGGGCCCTCAACATTGAGAGAGCCTTAATAAAAAACAATAGAAGCATTGGTAAGATCATGATTAGGGTATGAACCCTAGGCCTCTGTAGAAACATAAACAATAACTATAGCGGATTAGTGAGGTTGCAATACCAGAAAGATTGAGACATTGTAGGTAATAACAAAATCTTGCAATCTAAATATTGTAGCCAATAACAAGCACACTATGTAGCTTAGTGACATTTGTAAATGCAATCTATGGTAAGAAGAATGCGTCACTTGAGATGTGACAGTCAAAAATAGGCTAAAGTGACAAGATAATAAAGCTCAAACCTTGCATAGTAAAGTGGAGATTTTAACAGTGAGTTTCCTTACCCCCTTGCTGACCTTAAGGGTTTTTCAAATGCTTTTGGTAGTGTTAGACAAGGCAAATGCAATTAGGGAATGACTGTCCAAATGAAGTAACAGTGGTAATCATAGGTTCAATGTTTCTTCTTAGCCATTAATATTGTATAATGGAGGTAGTGGATTGCATGTTTGAGCAGTGTTTTGAGACTCACCAAAGATGGGAAAATAGTGAATAATACCTTGTGGACTGTGAAGTAGTGTCAATAAGGTTGAAGGATCTTAAGAACTACAATACCATGAAACAATGAGTCATCTGTAGTAAGTAGGCAGTCTATAGGGCATAGTTTGATTTTATAGAAGGATTCTCATGAAATGAATCTTCAAGTGATAGTAGTGAGTTGTTTGAGATTGCAGCTGAGGGTGCAATACCCAATCTTAAAGGAAGTTAGCAAAGCAGTAAATGTGCAAGAAAATTGAATCGTACACAACAAAAAAATTCACAATGTTATCTTCCATATAAATGCCTTGAGTTTGAAGACAAAAATCTCATTATATCTTCATGATGAAATTGGTGAGTTTAATGGTCAATCACTGGCAACCATGATTTTAAAACATGCTATTGTGCTTATGGAGGCAACATTTTAAGCAAGGCAGTGAGTGGTGGTTTGGAACAATGGCAAGTATGGAGGACTTGCTTTATATGCATACTATGCAGTCTAGCTTAAGACAGCGTTCTTAGAAGAGATTGAAGGTGGATTATGGAACTCAAGGGTTACCATGAAAAGGATTAAAGCAAAGACTGGGATCTATTTAAAAGCCATGGTCATGAAGATATTAAAGATGTCACATACAAAACCCTAGTAGCTGGAGTAATGAATACAGTGCCAAAGAGGATAGTGTGCTGGGGCAGATTTAGGAGATCTCCACATTATCTAATTACAGGGAAATACATCATTTATTTATTTTTTTAATTAAAAGAAATCATTCTAAACCCTATATAGGATACATTGATACTTCAAAAACCTCTGAAGGAATTTGAGATTATGCAAATATATGTCAAGTAACATTCATAAGGTTTAGAAAATCTTGATCACTCTCTAGAATAGCCCATTAAACATGGGTTGTGCTTGAATGCACTACATAATTGATATAACACAACCACTCTGCATATCAACCAGAGTTATAGGCTCTTTATTGCAGCAAGAGGTAATCACTCTTCGATCATGCTATAATTACATCCTAACCTATTAAACTTGAGACAACCTGAATGCACCCAATGATGATTGACACCTACATTATACAACCTGAATTAACTACATTATATGAGTGCCTCCATTTCTATCACAACATAGCCACATTAAACTTGGGTCACACATGAATGCATCCTGTATTTGTTATAGCACAACTGTGCCACATGACCAATATAGTTATGGATCACATAATTAGAGTCACAAGAATCTATTCCTCCGTTGTGATCTTATGGTGATTCCACACAACAAAATCTGGACATGAAATTCTCAAAACCCTTAACCTCTAAAAATGAAATCTGATGAGATGTTGCTTTAAAATATGATTTTCAAACCTGGAACTACAAATCTGACTTCACAACTGAATTCTGCAAAAAGACAATGACTACCCTCAACCTGGCAATATCTTCTTGAATTTTTTATGATTTTTCCCATGAAAATCATCCTTAGTTCTCCACAAACTATCTCAAGTAGAGCAAAACACTGTCGCAATAAATCAGGCGCAAACTCACTTTTCTTTATGTCGGCCACAATTTGAATTTTTTAAATTTTTCATGTTTGTCAAAAATTCGACAAAACTAATAGTCTACATTTCGAAAAACCCTAGGTTTGTCAAAATTTTGACGAACGTCGAGGATAAACTTTCAAAAAAATTGAAATTGCACATCAAATTTTACAAGCACCCAACGAACATTGAATTTTACTTATTTTGTCAGACAGTTTCATCGTATTTTGCAGTCAAATGTATTAGTGATATATTTTGATGAAAGAATAGAAAAATCCTTTTCTGAAGCCAGACCAATACCACCAGATTGAAAGCATTCCAACCATGCATTTGACATTGCTTCATAAATATTCCATCTCCTTACTCTTTGTCGGTCACTAATACTCCTTCTCTGTGCTACTGTTGCCATCTCTATAGCACTAAGGGCTCTGCCAGAGCCTATTTTGGCATTACGCTCAAGATCTCGAGTAGCTGCTAAAGTTGTAGCCTTTGCAGCTGCCTTGTCCTTTGGTGCTAGCGAAGACCTTCCTGGTGAATCAAGGGTTGTCTGGAAGCTATAAAAGTTGCGTAACTTTGATTTTTTTCATTCAAACACTGAAGTCTCACATTTCATTTGTGTATTTTTGGACCACATTTCTAGGCGGCAGCTGGAGACTAGAGTTCTTTCAGGAATTCTGTCAAAAGATAACGTGCCTTGTCTATGCTTCCATATTAGACTATCAAATAGTTTGCACGCCTTGTCTATGCTTCCACATTTTGTCAGAAAATAATTTGCATGCCCCTTGAGTTCTTTATGCATTCATTTTGTCATGGGTAGAGAGGCTACAGAAAAAGACTATGGGATATAGTTTTACACCTGCCAATAAGTTTTTAGAAATCTTGAAAATTGGCTTTATGCCTGTAGCTTGCATTTTTCATTCTCCTCGAGCCCCAAATTCAGAGTTTGAGTCAAACAATGGCCATAACTAGGAATTACGTGTCCTTAGATCTTTGTGATTTCATGGGGAATCGAGATAAAATCTTGTAGAAGCATAGGGATCACATCAACAGTGGAGATGTTGACTGTATCATTTCGGATAGCCCTCGCGGTGGAGCAAGTAACATAATGTTCAAGTATATAATATCTTGCTTTGTTGTTGTTTAAACAACACATACACAGTTAGTATTTATCACCATAGACATTATTTGATTTGTCCTCGAAAGAAGCAAATTTAGTACACAGATTAATCACTTTTTCATTTGTGTGTACGCATATCACCGATCTATTGTAGAATTTTTAGACTCTATACACCATATGAATTCATAGGCTATCATCTTTAATGTGGATTTGAGAGATGTGTGATGACTCTTTCATTTTAACCACTGGTTAATATTATTTCTTGATCGTGGAAATCTTTGAAGTCATCTGTATTTCTTCTAGGTTAATCACATGGATGCTAATGTTGTTTTATTGCTTTTGTGTGCTTTGAGTTGAATATATAAATGTGTGTGTTTACTATAGCATGGTGAATGATGCTATGAGGATTGTGTGAATCGTTTTAGGTTGTATGCATGTATATGAAAGTTTCGTATGTTTCCTCTGTTCTTTAATGATGGGAATTTTTTTTTTGACTTATGGATGAATGAGCAGTGCCTTCACTTGAAATTTTCTTCTATTCATGCTTGTAAACTTTATGATAGCATCAGTCACAGTTATGAAGAAATTGGCACATGAAAGAACCTACTACATTTATGAAGGGTTACATATCTGTTAAGTGGTGGGTATGAAGCCTTTATTAAATTCCTATTCTGACATGCAGTTCATGATTAAAGCAAGTGAAGAATCTTATTTGAAATTTTACATTAAAAATTTGAGAAAATGACTCTTTGCTAGATAAAGAATCTTTACATGTTTGGAGCTACAAGCATCTTGGAAAGTAATAAATAATCTTTTCTTTATTCCACAAGATATGCATGTGGATTTACTTGTGACCTGTAATAATTTTCCATTGATTACATCTTTATCAAATCAATGCATGGAAAATTACTTTTTAGATTCTTCAAATTTGTATGAAAAATTAGATTCACATTTTGTTGCTCATCATGAAATCAAACTTTGAGTATCATTCCTTCTAATATGAATCAATAGACAATTGTTGCATAAAATATCAATAAGTGACAAAGTATTTTTCACTTATAGATGTTTCTTTTATTATCATGATTATCCAAATCATTTATCCTTTTGAGATCATGATATTATTTGAAGTTAATGATCCTCACATGATTTTCTTTTTGATGGAATAGGAAAATGAAGAAAAGTGAAAGGAAAACAAGGAAAGAAAACAAAGAAAAAGAAAAGGTAATGGTGAAATCCACATTGGAATCAAGCGTTGGAGATGGACGAAAATGAAAGCGAAATTGGAGTTAAAGATTCAAGCATCAAACTTGAAACCCAAAAGCATTTTTAAATGCTTTGAGCTTTTGTCACATGCCTTAATTTTCTGTTTCATCCTAACTCACCTTTTGTTTTGGGCTTTAAAACGAACATTTCAAAATGCTTGGAGAGTTTATCGTATTCTTTGATTTTCTGTTTTAGGCTAACTCATATTTCGTTTGGTGCTTTAAAAATGAATTCATTATTTCTTCGAGGCTTAAAATGAACATGTGTTTTTCATGTTTCATAATCTCTTATTCAAAGTAATCTCATATAAAAAGGTGTATGCACTTCTCCCATGCTTCACGACAATCTTGAGAACCAAAAGTCTTTTTGATGACATTAATTTGCATAAAAGATTGCCTCCACACTTCGATTTGGGTTTAAAATTGAACAAGATCTTGTGCAAGTGTGAGTGGGGGCATTATCATGTATATTCTCTCTCTTTGTTGCCATCAAAGATTGATCAAGTTACGGATTTTGTCTTTACTCGCTTTTGTTTATCCTAGAGGACTTTCCTTGGGGAAAAATTACTCACCCAAGGGAATGACTCAACTGGTAACACTCTAAAGCCAAGAGTATTTCCAACTAGGATATAAATGTGGGTATTGGAGTAAACACCAATATCACGTAGTTGATTCTGACAAGATGGATCTGAAAGGGGACTCTTGTCATATGGGTCAATCTCCATGAACAAAAAGTCCTAAATAAAACCCTTGTTTGTAGTGGCCTATTAACCCATTCACCGAGTTTATCGAAGTGGTGCATTGGAACTTAGATTCCAAGAAGTTACTTGCCATGTCCAATCTTGGTTGAAATATAGACGTTAAGACTTCATTCTTAACATACCTTTATATTTTTTCCTTGGTTACATGTAAAATCATCTCTTCTTCTATGAAGGGCATGAGGAAAGCCCACTAAGAAAAATGTACCAATTGAGCCAGGACGTCATATTGCTTGTGGTTTGAAAACACAGTGCTTTGATCAAAAACATTGGAAAACCAACATTCAACATGAGCATCAAATCTCAAACCCTTTAGGAGAAGCAAATATCCTTGAACAAATTCACATGTTATTGCTTTCCCTTGGGATTCGTATCCTTAGAGGCTTCTAAACATTTGGATTTCATCTCAATTTTCTTCTACTAAAGTCAACTTTAGGTAACCTTTGCCTTGATTTCCTCGATTTCCGCATAATGCATTTTGTGGGATGAAAGGGAATTAGGACATTGGACATTTAGTCAAAAACCTAATCAAGAGTGTTTTTGTGGTAAAAAGAATCCATTAAGCAAAGATTGAATCAATTGGACCGCACACATGTGCTTGGCATCTTTTGGTCGTATGGTTTTCATGCAAACATTGATCTTTTGATTTTGAGTTACTCTTAGAGAAAGGCATGTTCTTCACTATCTTGGTCTAGTAAACAAGTCCTCCCTAGGTTCATTTAGGATCAAATCAAACATTTCACCCATCCCAAACATTTATCAAAATCCATCCCACCAAACAACTTTAGAACTTTGGAAACATCATTCTAGACTTGGGTAGATCACCAAAATCAAAATCACCTTGTTTAGTTAGGTGTATGGAAATGCATCCTTTCTCATAAATTTAATTGAATTAGCAATCTTTGAGCAAATTCATCCTAACATCACATCCAACATCTTAGGGTTTACAAGTTCATTATCCAAATCAAACCAATCAAAATCAAACCCTAAGTCTAGCATTGATCCAAAGCCCCTAAATGTTCAACACCCATATCATTCACCCCTTTCATCCTTCATTTTGTCATTGGTCCTAAGAACCTTAGAGGTCACTTTTACAACAAGGTAAAAACACAAGAGGAACATGGAATATAAACTTGATCCATACATCATGAGCAATCCAAGTCAACTAAGCTATCAAATCCTTACAATGTCGATTGATTATCAACACTCACATCTATACAAGCCATACATGGGATCATTACCTTCGACAAATGTCAATAGCACAACAAGTGTGAGTATGCCCAAATCAAAGATTGGAACATATTTCCTGATGGTAGATCCTAATCCAAACCTACAAGTCTGTTAACCGAACAATCAATGCATGAGCCTTCAAACGAACAACATCATACCACCAAATCCCTACATTCCAAATGAGAATGTACCAATTACAAGTGTTCCAAACATGAATCCAAAAAAATTTGGGATAAATATGTTTGCAAATCACACAAATGTTGTTCAAAGTCCAAACACGATGATAACGACTCCATGCATTAGTCCAAGTCAAGGTAACACCATGCAAAATCAGAGTTACCTAAAACAAGGCAATGTGATTCCCAACATCAACAATGTTCAATTTCAACCCATAATGCCAAATTTGAACATCATCCCAAATCAAAACATTATCCAAAATCAAACACCACAAGTATGAATCCCAACTCTACTTGAGCAAAAACCAAATCAACTATATCAAGGGAATCAAGATCGAAATCAAGATCAAATTTGGTGAGATCAAATTGCTACACTTACCAAAATAGTTGATTCATTGCACCAAGAGAAATCTCCACCACCATTACCCATATCAACATCATTCCTTGGTTTAGGGATTCCCCCTCTACCTAGCATCAATCACTCCATCCAAATCAATCCACCTAACACTAATCAAGCCATCACATCAAATCCTTTGAATATACCGGCGACATCGCACCAACAAATGATATCTAATCAAATGAAAAAATCAAACATGGTCTCCCAAGGACCTATCACCTCGGTCATTCCAACCACCACTCTCACACCCATCATATCTCAACCCCTCACTACCATGATCGCTCCAAGTGTATGTCAACCACTTGTCACTACATCCAACATGATTCTGAATCCGCCACCACTACCACAAAAACCAAACACAGCGAGACAATATAATATTGCACTAAAAGCTCACCAAGCCTACCAAAAGGCCATCCAACAATATCTAGCCACGCAACAAGCAACACGAGCTCAACAAGTGCAACAAGCCACCCAAGCTGCCCAAGCCTCTCAAGCTACCCAACAAACACAAGCACAAACATGAAAAAAGATAATTATTGGGGATACTGATGAACATTCAACCACTAGTGATAGAATTGACAATCTCCCCACCACAATTGTTGAAAGCATTGAACAAGATCTATCCATCAAAGAGCACATTGGAGATGTTTCTATCTCATCTGAAGATCAAATCAACATAGGTCAAGAGTCACTTTTCAATCGTGATCGAAATCCGCCAACGATACCCAACAATGATCCAATTTAATAAATGTCAACATCACTTGACCCAATGGTTGAAGACATTCACAATCTCTCCACCGCAATTGTTGAAAACAATGTTCAAAACCTATCCATCAATGAGCACCTTGAAGATGTTTCCACCTCATTTGATGATCAACTCACCATACATCAAGAGCCACTTTTTAGTGATCTATTTCAAGGAGTGTTAGGACTATTTGATCCTATCAACATAATGCATGATTTGTTGACCTATGATCATGTTGAAAATTTCTCTGCATTGCCTTATTATTTAGAGGACATATCTCAAGAATTTATGCCAAAGCATGATCAACATCTTTCACCAGAGTCTAACAATGGTCCTTTCCAAGACATATTGACATTATTCGACGTCATGGTTATAGATACTGAAGGAACCTTGAACTCAACACTTGAGGATATTGAACCACTTACCATGTCTAATGACAACATCCAAGAACCCTTTGTAAGCAATCCATCCTTTGAAACTGATCCATGTCAAGAACTTGATCCAAAGCATGTCGAAAGCAACTCTCCTATCTATGCAAGATGATCATATCAATGTAGCACATACTCCTCCATCTACCCATGAGATGATTTTTGTGGATGGAAACATAGATGATCTTCATTCAGAAGAGGATCCCTTTATTCCTGATATTATTACACAAAAGAGCAGGTTACTAATTCCTACAATCAAACCGAGCAGTCAACATCAGGATCAAATATACCCTGAATTCAGACTGAGGAAAACATGTATGAAGATATCCAACATTATCCACTCAAGGAATTAGGTTAGATAGAAAAAGATATTTTAGAGTCAGCAGAGCATCCAATCGAAATAACATCATCTATGGTGGTCATTTATCAGAGAATGCACTCTAAACAAGAGCTCTTAGAACAGGTAGAATCAAAGCATGAAGGTACTACCTCTACCATACTGGGGGCAACTTTGTCTCAAGTAAACGTCAACATAGGGAGCACAAAGAGTCCTTATGATGAAACTAGTGTCAATACTACAACCAGCCATGCCATGAATCTTCATCCACCTATCACCCCATCCACGAATTGGGACCAACTTCGAAGGAAAGATTTGAATCAAAGCACAAATAATGTTATCAAAACAAAAGAAGCAAAGAAGAATAATGGACAAATCAAATACAAGTGGATACCAAAGAATACAAAGAAAGATCATCCCTATCAAAATCCATCAGTCAAAGAAACTATGGGAAAAAATAAAAAAGGGAAAAGTATCCATCAAAGATGTCCGCAAAAGAAAAAACAAGCTTTTCAAGTGACGTTCAAAGTGTATCAAGCAGTTGGTCCTAATTCCATGCGCACTTCCATATCCACCCATCATTGCTCATCTTCCCAAGTTTGGAGAGTCAAAGGTTCCAAACTATCAACCAATCCATCTTTTATCCCTAAACACACTCCATCCATGCCTCCACACATGATATCCAATTTTCATATTGACCATGTATTGGCAACAACCCTTCATCATAAGGATTCAGAAGGAACTCTATCGCGATGTGCACAAAAAGAAAAAGTTAACTCTGGTATCGATGAAGCAGATTAGGAATCTCAAAAGTTGTATTCAAGTGCACGTATCTTAGAAAAGCAACTTCTTCAGGCAAGATACTAATGGAACATTATGACAGAAGCATCTACATTGACACCACTAGGTGGGTCAGCATGAATCTTTCAGAGAAAACAAAAAAATTAAAAAATATGAAAATTAAAAAAAATTAAAAAAAGGATTGAAAACAGTAAAGAAAAAAAATCGTCCTCTAGTGAAAACCGCATGGGCAGAACTTTGGGCAAGTACCATGATGAAAAACCTAGAAAACAGGCATCATGTGTAGAATTGAGCATCTACGTGCACTAGTTCAGGTGGAAGCATCTCATCCCATCCATAATAAATCTAGCATCCCATCTTATCCATAATAAATCCATCCATCCATGAGCCATTTATCCAATCCATTTTCATCCATCTGCATCTATGGTCCAAGTTATCTTGATCTTGACAAATTTTGGTGCACACTTTACACTTGCTTATAGTAAACATCTTGACATGGACCGTTTTCATTTGATCCTATCCTATGCAGCATTACCTGAGCCATGAAGCATTATCCAAATGAGCATTCGTTATCCGAACACCTCATCTTATCGCAAGATAATCCTTGGAATCCTTTGCATGCTTCCCATATCCATCCATCCATACACCTATCCAAGCATCCATCCACACCATTCCATACATTTCTAGACACTAGGGGTAGATATTTGCATCTTGCTTTGGGAATAAATCTTGATCTATATCCTCCAAACTTATGTGGTAATCTAAACATTGGAAAACGTGAAACCAATTGGTCAAATCGTTTGTAATCCAGAATCCAAATCACTAGCCCATGGCATATTTTGACAAGATGATGTTCCTTATCAAGTTTTATCTTCAATCAAACATCAATCCAAACAATCACTATCAGTTGCATCTAATTTTCACGTCAAACGCCACATCAAATCATTTGAACAACTTTTGTTCCAAATCAAGCTTCGTCAATCCTGATCAATCGAATCCAATCAATCCATAATCTTGGGATATTCTTCCCAATCCTTGTGTTACTAAACACTATCCTTGCATTGTTGTGCATCCTCAACAATGTTATCATCATCAATCCCATCAACATCTCAATCCTTGTGTTGCTTAACACTATCCTTGCATTGTTGTGTATCCTCAACAATGTCATCATTATCAATCCATTGATTTGATCAATCAACCTTAGCTTGGTCTTCAACAAACTCCCAAATAGAGCACTGATATCATATCCATATCCAAATTGTCAAAATCATGCGAAAAATCCAAAAACATCCAAAACATTTAAAATCCAAAAACATCCAAAAAACTGCGAAAATCCAAAAACATCCAAAATCACATCAAAATCCAAAAACATTCATAAAATCTTAGAAAAGCCCAAAACATTTGAAAAAATCAAAAATCAAAACATTTGAAAAATCCAAAAACACCAAAAACAGCCTCAAAACATTTCAAAATGTCAAAAACATCCAAATATTTGAAAAAAATCCATCCACCTCATCTCGCTTTCACCCGCAATAATCAATCATCCATAATAAACTGATCATCACCTTCATCCTTTGGCAATGCAAAACAGAAACAATCATCAATCAATAAAAGCAAGCTTCAATCGTAAAATCAAAATTGAAACAACAAACCTTTAAAACAAAATCAAACTCTTGATCATTTTCAAACATGTCAGTCAACTTTATATCAATAGCCTATCAATCAACTTATCAACCCATCATCATCCTATACAATGCATGTCCTAGGATATATTGTTCCAACAATGGACATCATTTTGTATATCACTTTGGATTCTTATCCTATCAAAACCAAATCCCTTTGGCTAGGGATATGAAGAGCATTGGTTTGTTTGCGTACTTGATATTTTCTTTTGATTTATCTTATTGCGCTCATTCCAGGGACCTCTCGATGATATCCGAACGAAGGATTTAGAGAGATAGGAATGGGGCAATGATCATTATCTTTTGTCCGTTGTGCTTGTTGGACATTCTTGTAAAATAACTTGGTGAATATTTGCTTTGTTAGGTACGTCCTAGCAAGGTTTTCGTATGTCAAGTGTGAACAAGAATACTCCTATCTATTTGTTGAGTCAAAGTCTATTTGAACCTCTTTATCGCAAGATCGACCCTCAAATTGAATCTTTTCGCTCGATCTCTCGAGGGGGCAATGTACTAGTGTACCTCTTTCTATTGGGACATCCGAAAAAAAAAAAAAAAAATGAATTTTGATTGCAGCAAGTTTATTCTTTGAACCAACACAAGTACATCGCTTCAAAGAGGGGAAGAATGTAGACACATGAAATTAACATCGTGCACCCAATTCATGTTCATCCACTCATTAAATAAATCAAAGGCTCACATCATCCTTTAATTAAATAAATTAGACTTTATTTAATTAAAATATCAAGTCATTTCCCATCCCTTTTTATTTAAATAAATTAAATTATTTAAATCAAATAAGTCAAACTCATATAATCATCATTAAGCTAATCTAATCCTGATCAACCTAACCTAACCACCCATCACATTCTCTAGATTTTGCCACTTGCACAAATAATCAATTTATTGATTTATTAAATCCAACATTTTCCATCAACATGGCATCTTTGAGGAATATTCCCTCAAGTTTGAATTCAAAATCAAGTGGACATGTACATCCAACAAAGCAATTAATGTCTCTTACATGTCCCTTGCAAAGGTCAAACTAAGCATTAACTCTCAAATTCAAATTTGAAATTTCCCCCTCTTGGGCACATTTCCCAAATCTTGCACATCCTCAAGCCTATCACATGATGACAAGTGGCCTCTTTTCATTGGCTTGTTATTTGTCCCAAATTCATCCATTTGGCCATTCTCTCATCAAAATAATCTATAAATGAAAGCTTCATCTTTTATCAAATTCTCCACAATCTTTGTATCTCATCTACAACTCCTATGCAAAGTCACTCTCTTCAATGGAGAACTGATTTTGTCCACTTCATATCTTAGCATTCCATATCATATTCAAATCATTTTCATTATGGAGCTTAATCAAGGATTGGCAAAGGGCTTCTTTCCATAGAAGCACCAATCCACTATAAGATGCTGGTTTGATTATTAGAATGATGTTTTTCTATGTTTTGCTTGCTTCTTTTGCATTATTATTGTGATTAGATGAATCTTATAGGGAATCTTTTGTTTGCTTTGGTTTACTAACAATGCTAAGGGATTTTGTTTTTGAGCTAATGCAAATTTAAGGTTCCACAGATACAGAACAGGGAGGAAAACTGCAAACTAACACAATTCTAATAGTTTTCAACAACTTTTCATTCCTCAAAATCCTACTTAGGGTTAATTCTCACAAAACCACTATATCTTCCTTGTAGGTCTACAACAATGATTTCCTAACCTTAACTCACCAATTCAACCAAAAACCCACTCACCATTTACCCTTTTAGACACCCATTTTTCCCAACTTTAACATATCTTCTTGGTGCTTATGGTTACTTTAAAACATCTACTTCAATAATAGACTAGTACATTGTCCCCAATGCTTAAATAGACCACTTTTACAAAGGAAATATCACCAAAACCTTCCCTCAACCATAAAAAAACAAATCAAACCTATTTCTCAGCTCCAAAATAGCCTGAGCCAACAACTTCCTTCAATGGAAATAACCAAAAACTACCCAAACCTTAAAACCCTCATTTTGTGTAGTTTCCCATGGGGTTTATTGAAAGGCTAATCTCCCAGTATTCTCTCTATAAACTACCACCTCAAACATCTTTCATTATACATGTACATGCTCAAACAATTCTTACAAAATTCTTCCCAAGAGCTTCTCCAACATTCTTAACCTTTAACCATCAAAATTGACCCAAAAGCAACAAAATACCCCCTATGGCATCATTTTAAAACCCTCTAACAAGGCTCCCTACTCAAACCAGCCATATACACAAGCTTCCTACACCTAAATATGCCATCCCACTGAGTTACATATGAAAACAGTGGGTGGAATGGCTCAAAGTTACATTTTCACACCCTCAAAACCCTATGACTGTGTGTACACAGGTAGTCACAGTAAAAGCCTTCTAAAATCCACAAATTTTGGTGATATTAAGCCAAACCTATTGCAAATGAAAACTAACTTACCCTAGCACATGTACAAATATAATCCACAGTAATAAATGACATGTATAGGCCATACAGGGGTCTGAAAGAGCCAAATTACAATCAAATATGTAGGAAACCATTTTGTTTGGTATTCAAATTTTCAAATCTTACATCCACTCCCCATTTACAATGTTCACAATGCCTTTACATGCATTTTCCATCTTCCCCCAATGATCGAAAATGACTCAAATTAACTTTTGGACTTATATGACCTTTCATTTTCCCAAAGTTGCATTTTTGTAATTTTTTTACACTATTTGTACTTTTTGCCCAAAAGACTCAAAAATGACACCAAACCAACTTAATTACATTTAAATGGTCTCAAAGGACCTTATTCAAACCAAAAATGCATAAAATACCTAAGCATCTAATATTTGACCTCTAATTGCCAAAGATGGCCTTGGTGCCCCTGCACCATACTCCTAGCCAAGAAAAACTCCAAGTCTCTTGGGGAATTACACGTTATTGGAATAAGTTTGATCATAGCA
Organism: Sequoia sempervirens; assembly: GCA_007258455.2. Taxonomy (NCBI): domain Eukaryota; kingdom Viridiplantae; phylum Streptophyta; class Pinopsida; order Cupressales; family Cupressaceae; genus Sequoia; species Sequoia sempervirens. The sequence goes on along the minus strand of VDFB02256132.1, from coordinate 81,481,313 downwards.
TCTCCTTGTCTTCTAAAAGATCTTCCATCTAGGAATCACATCCATTGAACCAGGTACTTGAAACTTGCATCATGCTTTGAATTATTGATCTTTCCTTCATGTCTCATCTTGCATCATACTTTGACACTAGGTACTTGAAACTTGCATCATACTTTGACATTGTCTCATCTTCACAACCTGACCTGTCTCATATCTTCTATCCTTTTCCTTATCATGAATTGGTCTTTAACCTACTCCTTTATTTTCTATCATACCTCTTCCAATTTGAAATTGAAGTTTCTTCATATTCACCCTTGGAACATACTCACACTCACCAACTTGTCCTTTCTTTTCATCTTGACATTGCTTCCTCTTTGCAAACTAATCTGTTATCTACCTCTTATCCTTTCTCTCATCAAATCTTGATGTTGAACTTGTCTTTACACCTGCAAATAAACATTGAGCCACTACTCCATAAAATATTTCCTTCACCACATCCACTGCATGCTTGAATCCATCTACCTGCTCTTTCCAAACACACCCATTCACTTCACTCTTTGTTCTCACAACCACATTCAGGTTCTCTACTCTTAGAGCCCCTATGCAATCAATTTTTGAAACCACTAACATGGCAACATATGAATTCCTACCAGCCTCTCTTCACTTTCAAGGACATTGTATTGGCCCAACCACACTATCCTCACACTTCTCCACTTCATCTGGAGGCTTTACAAACATTCTATATTTGGCCTTATCTTGGCCTATCACATCTATGGTCTCTTCCATCTTCTTCAAAATCATTGTTTTAACTTCTTCACCACTTCGGGTGATTGCAACTTTCATCTCAACTCTTGTGTGTGCTCAAATCTGGCCACACTTCCTTGTATCTTACCTTCCATCTCCTTACCTTGACTGCCCACTCTTTGCATTTGATACTCTACCTCAAGGAACTTTTTCCTACCAGGTTTATCAACCTTTATGCTAACAAAATCTAACTATCCACCATCCTCTTTGGACACCATGTTCTCAACTTGATTCTCTTCAACCTCAATCAATTTAAACTCTTTCACTTTCCATTTACCTTGGCTCATTGCATCTTTTACTCTCATGTCTTGTATCAGATTTTTTTCCCCTATTATCACCATTTTCTAGATTTATGGACCTCTATCTTGGAAGTGCTTGACTACCCATTATCTTCTTTTTCCTTCAAAGGACACAACACTGCACCTACCATGATCTCTTCATTCTTCACAAGTCCATCTTGGCTTTCCATAGTCTATTCACTCACTTCATCTTTACTTATTATCTTTGCAATTGGAGTCTTTTCCTCTACTTTCACTACTTTATTAGACTTACTATCTAGTATTTTATAGTATTGAATTTCCCTCTAACCTCCTTTCAACCAATAGACTAAACTATGTCCCTAAAATGACTTCATCATTCTTTTCAAGGTCAATTCATCCTTGACCTTCTTTATCTCATTCTTGATCACCAAATCATCATCCTCTTTACTCTTCAACATTGCATCATTATTTACACTTGCTTTTTTAGCATCTTCCCCTTTTGTAGTGGCTGCACCTTCTTCCTTTATGTCTTCCTTTATCCTTATGAACTCTTTCTTGTCTACCATTACTATCCTTGTTGTCTTATCTTGTGCCTTATCATCTTCCTGTAGTGGTGTTAGTGTGAACTTGGTTGCATCTTTCTTAATTTGATAAGTATTGGCTTTCCCATCATAAATGGAATATCTCTCAAACCGCCATGGCCTTCAAGTATAAAATGATAATAAATCATAGGGAATACATCACAAAGTTCCTTTTCCTTATAGCCACCAATATTAAATTTAACAAAATCTTTCTCATTAACCACAATGTACTGACCATCATTCAACCAAAATCCTTTATAGGGTGTTTCATGAGGAATTCCTTCTAAATTCAACTTGTCAAACATTTCACTTGAAACCATGTTATCAATACAACCTGAATCTATTACCACTTTACATACCTTTTCTTTGCACTTGCAAGTTTTTTTGAATAGTGATCTCCTTTGAGTCATCTCCTTGAACTTAACATATCTTTCTTTCAACTCTCTAATTTCTTTTTCCATCGTATCTTCTGGATGCATCTTGACTCTTCAAATTCCAACTATCAAAATTCGATCTTCAACTCTTCCAATGATCTTCTACCTAAGCTATGATACCAATTGATGCATGGCAAGGAGGGAAACTGCAAACTAACACAATTTCAACAATTTTCAACAACCTTTCATTCCTCAAAACCCTACCTAGGGTTAATTCTCACAAAACCACTCTATCTTCATTGTAGGTCTACAATAGTTCTTTCCTGACCTTAACTCACCAATTCAACCACAAACCAACTCACCATTTACCCTTTTAGACACCCATTGTTTCCAACTTTAACATATCTTTTTGGTGATTATGGTTGCTTTGAAACATCTACTTCAATATTAGACTGGTACACTATCCTTGATGCCTAAATAGGTCACTTTTACAAGGGAACTATCACCAAAAGCTTCCCTCAACCACAAAAATCAACTCAAATCTCTTTCTTAGGTCTAAAATAGCCTAAAACAATAACTTTCTTCAATGGAAACAATCAAAAGCTACCTAAAGCTTAAAACCCTCATTTTGTCTAGTTTCCCATGGGGTTTATTGAAAAGCTAATCTCACAGTCTACTCTCTACAAACTACCACCTCAAACATATTTCATTATACATGTACACTCTCAAAAAATTATTAAAAAATGTTTCCCAAGAGCTTCTCCAACATTCTTCTCCTTTAACCATAAAAATTGACCCAAAAACAACAAAATACCCCCTAGGGCATCATTCTAAAACCCTCTAACAAGGATCCCTACTCAAACCAGCCATATACACAAGCTTCCTACACCTAAATCTTCCATCACACTGAGTTACAGCCCAAAACAGTGGTGGAATGGCTCAAAGTTACATTTTCACACCCTCAAAACCCTATGACTATGTGTACATAGGCAGTCACAGTAAAAGCCTTATAAAATCCATATATTTGGGTGAAATTAAGCCAAAACTATTGAAAATGAAAAGTAACTTACCCTAGCACATGTTCAAATACAATCCATAGCAATAAATGACCTGTATAGGTTGTACAAGGGTCTGAAAGAGCCAAATTACAATCAAATATGCAAGAAACCATTTTGTTTGGTATTCAAATTTTCAAATCTTACATTCACTCCCCATTTACAGCATTCACAATGCCTTCATATGCATTTTTTGTCTTCCCCCAATGACCAAAATTGACTCAAACTAACTTTTTGAATTATATGACCTTTCATCTTCCCAAAGTTGCGTTTTTGAAATTTTTTTACACTATTTGCACTTTTTGCCTAAAAGACTCAAAAATGAAACCAAACCAACTTAATTGCATTTAAATGGTCTCAAAGGACCTTATTCAAACCAAAGAAGACATAAAATACCTAAGCATTTAATATTTGAACTCTAATTGCCAAAGATGGCCTTGGTGGCCCTGCACCAAAGAAATTGCTAAACACCATGCTATGAGCAATTACTTTAAATTAGAAAATGATAAATGCTAAAAAGAAATGAGAGCTTATTTGGAAATCCCTATGCCAAGTCATATGTTTTCAAAAGAACCTACACCATAAAAAGGAGTTTTCCCAAAAATGAATTCCCGAAAATAACACAAGGGATCCACGGATTCGGGGTCAGTGTGTCTTTGCTACAATGTTGTTATAGAGCTTGAAAACATCATCATTCCCCAAATACTCATGGATCAAGGAAGAATGACACAAAGAGAGAAAATATATATATATATATATATATATATATATATATATTTAGGGTCAACATGGAAGATACCTAAATGTCTCAACACCTCGCGTCATCCCCAAAATGAAACCACAAGACAAAGAAAAGACAAAGGTTTATGATATATAGAAGAATGCAGATACAAAAAGAGTAATGTCACAAAGAGATAGATACATCAAAAAAAATGATATGGGAGATCATATTATGCACATGTAATCACACACATAACATGAAAAAAACAAAGAGAAGAATAGTAAGGAACATGCGAGTCAACCTATAGTAGGTCATCTGCATCCCAATCTTGTTCATCATATGTAGAAGGTGGAAAACTAGTGAAAGGGACAATAGTGATTGCCATACTAGGAGCATCACCAAGTCCAACACAAGGTGAGTCACTCTTTTTAGGGGGATCATCACAAATGTTATCGTCTAAGTTCATGGAAGAAGAAAACAATAAATTCAATTCATTATGCACCTCTTCATCAATTTTAGCAATCTCATCATCATCATCCAAGTTAATCACAGTGGGAGGTCGAATGATAATGTCCAAAGAAGGTGCCAGTCCTTGTTGTGGTGAAGAGGGAGACTTGTCATGTATTACATCACTTGGCTTTGGATATTGATTTTTTTTTTTTCTTTGTTTAACCTTTGAGCAATAACATGACATCTACACTTACGATCTCTAGTATTTTTGTTTCTTTTGCTATTATTTTCAAGTTGTGTTGATGTAGGAGAGGTTTTATCAACCATAGGTTTCTTCCCTTAGAGGAGGAATGAAAGGAACCATGGGAGGCTATTCGATCACTTTCTCTTTAGCTTTGTAAACTTGTTTTATCTTAGGAGGCATAATAGGATTGTTTTGGTTGTCTCTTGGTTGTTTGTAGGATATAGGAAAATGATCTATCTTGGGTTGGTCATGGTTATGTGGAAAGGATTTTGGTTCAATCATGGTTTCATCAAGGATAGTATGATCAATCATGGGTTGAGGCATGTTTCAAAGGGATGATTCTACTATGCATTTTTCCTTAAAAATTTTATATTATTTGAAAAATAAATCTTCACAAGGTTTAATAGGTTAAGGGAAAAATAAATCCAATGAGAAATTCCCACGGGAAGACATAGTATTAAAGCCATTATGGTGCACAGTAAAAATCTCATTGTCAAAGGGAAACTTTAAACATTTTGCATAACTGATGGGATAGATTCCATGGAGAGTAGCGATGGATAACCAAGCTTCACATGGAATTGATCCAATGTCAGGATGATGGAGAATGAGACATATAATTATTTTTGTCCAACTTTTAAATGAACGATGATCAAACCTATCGTAGGGCAAGCAAAAAAATTATGTGTTTTTATCCATTCTTTTTGTTTATCATATGTATCTTGATAGAGTTCATGCATAAGTAAGAATTCTTTAGTGATCACATTCTCTCCATAGAAGAAATCAATTAATATCCCATTAGTGGGCTTGTCATTGATTCGGCCGACTATTTTAAGAGGACCATCAAGTGCCATTCTGATTATATATTTTGATGAGAAAGAAATGTCAAGAGGTATTTTAGTTTGTCCCTTGTGAGGTTTAATTTTGATCAATCCAACCATATTATACATAGGAATTTTTTCATTAGTATCCACATTGGCATCATCTATGTGTCAACATTCATCACATCTTTCTTAGTTTCACTAGCTTTGAAAAATTAAATATTATGATTTGGCATGGGGTTGGCAAATATTTTCAGATTTTGGTTGGGAGGGGCAGTAAACATATTGCCTTGATCATTGACACCACCAATTTGAATATTATTGGAATCAATGAGGTCTTGCACCATGTGTTTAAGACACTTACAATGCATTGTATCATGTCCATTTTGTTAGTGAAAATGAAAATAGGAATTTAATCTAAATTTTGGAGGTAGTGTCTTAGTAGGATCAAGAGCTTTAATGGGAGGTAAGGAAATCAAGTTATTTTCTAGAAGTTGTAAAATGGTGTTATGGAGGGTATTGGGTAAGGGATTAAATCCTCTATTCAGATCCCCAAATATAAAAGGATTTTTCTTCTTTATAGCAACCACTTGGGTATCAACATGTTGGGTTGGTTGACAGGGATTTAGTTGAAGAAATCCTTTATTTTGTTTCCTAAAAGGTTGGTATTTTTTTTGAGTTGTGGATTCATAATTTGAAGGATGACTAGAGGTGGGTTTTGTTTCACGACTACTAACTGAGTTTTGATAATCACAAAGGACAATACTGAAGTGGATGAAGGAAGGAAATTTCATCATACCAAGCTTATCTTGCATCTCATTTTCTAAGTTCTCAATGAACATTCATTGAAGGTGAGGATCAAGAATCTTTATATCGATTTGGAAATAAAGAATTGGTAGCGTGAAATAAATTCAATAACCTTTTCATCATCCTTTTGCTTACATCTCATCAAATCAGCTAAGGCCATCTTAGGGGTCATGTGCACTTGGAAATGGTTGATAAAGGCCTCAAAAAGTTCATTAAATAAAAAAATTGAGTTATTCAATAATGAGTAAAACCATTCTAAAGCAACATCTTTCAAGGACCTGTGGACAATCTTAGCCAAGAGCTTATCTTCAAGGACAAAACCATTGCATAAGATGGTGTAAGTGAAAACATGGTTAGAAGGATCTCCTTTCCCTCCATATTTCTCAAACTTAGGAATATTTATACCTTGTGGTCTTGGAATTCTTAATAACTCCAAGGATAAGGGATTGCTTCTGACATAGTATGAAGGTTGGCAATTCTGATTTTGGTTTATGGTGGAAATTTGACATTGAAGGGATGAAACATTTTCCAAGAGTTGGTTAAGGATAGTGTCATTGGTTGTGTTTTGGGATTGAGGTGAATATGGTGGAGGTGTATATATTTTTGAGGGGCAAGTGAATGGAACACTTAAGGGAGGTAAATTGGTAGGAGATATGATGTGAGATTCCACAAAGGTACAAGGATTGCTAGTGGAAATACCCAAGGTACGAATGGAATTACTAGTAGGTTGCATTGTTGTGGTAACTTGAGGATTAGTGTAAGTAGGAATAGAGGAAATGGTTGTAAGAGGAGGAATTTGGGTTCCTCCTTGACTTTGAACCTTGTGTTAGTGTTTTTCCTAGTACACCTAAGAAATCTCTAAAGAGTAGCCAACTCCTATACTCAAGACCCTTAAAATGAATGGCCAAATAACAAGATTTAGTGAAAGACTGAAATCTCCTACACTTTAGGCTCCATGGGACCTAGGACGGTGTTCCTTTCAATATTTCATTTGACTATTTCAATGAATGACATAGAAAATCATAGATTGGTTCCTATCAAGCGTAAACAACGTAATTCACTCAAAGGTTGGCTAATCTTTAAGAAAATAACCATTAGTTCACTAGGAAAAAGGAGAGTATCTCACATACATGCCTCATAGTAAATGAAAATTAAGAAATTTGCATTCTAACCCTAATTCCACTGCCTGATATACTATCATTATCACTTGAATGACAAATACCATAACAAATTGACTAGTGTCTTCATCAATTGGGCGATGGAGTCATGCATCTTACAATTAGTCATATAGAAATTATTTAAATCTAATAATTCTGGACTATTTTCATAAGGCTTTGCATTATGAAAACTCACTGCACATAACACATAACTTATCACCAAATCCTCTATAAATTCTCACAAATCCATTGCCTCATTTAAGTGTTTACTTGATTCTTTGAACCAAAGCAGAAATAATGACATGTATTCAAATGAAACATTGCAATGACAAATAGAATATGCTTGATATTATATTCAAAATTAGCAAGAGATGTATAGAGAAGAGTATATGAATTATGTATGATATATATTTTGATATCAATAAATTCTACATAACTATCTAAGATTTGCATATGCATAGTTCAAAGACCAAGACAATTTGACCCATCTATTTATGGTATTATTTTAATTTCTACCCTTTTCGCATATAAGACCTAAAGACTCAAAAGAATAGAACCCCCTGCAAATGATCCATGAATTCCCTTTTATAGTGTAGGGGAGCCGACAAGCTTTTGACTCAAAATGCATATCACATTACAAAATATAATTTTATTTCAAATTTCAACTGCATTTCAAAATTCCCCACATGTTGATTCTACATTAACACATTGAAACAAAGAAACCACAATTAGAACAACCACCAAAGAGGGAAAAGTAAAGTGTCACCAAAATTCTCTCAACCACCAGATAGGCGACACATATGATGTTTATATTGTTGTGAGAGCACACAATCAGCATCCAACACCTCAAAATTTACCAGCCACGCACACAGAGACAAAGCAACTACCACAAAAATGATCAAATAGGGAAAAAAAATCATTTCACACACCACCTTTTTAACATCCAAAAGGCCTTTCACCACTAGCACACTATCCATGATACATGCACCCACTTTGCGTTCTAGCAAGCGTTGGAGATGAAACCTCAACTCCTTCCTCGTCCTTGTCTCATTTTAGCACAACGCCATCTTGCCCACTAGGAGTCCTTATAGATAAAGGTGGGATGGAAAATACCTATGCTCCAGGGGATGGAGCTTAGCCCAGAGTCACAAGGTATTGGCGATAGCTGGAATCCATCTTCGTCTTAGTGTCAAATGAGTTTTCTATGATGTTAATAGGCAAATTTTTTCATCCAAAAGAGCCACGACAATATCAAAGTTTATGCTAAATTCTACTAGAGGGTCCAACATATTTTTCTCCTTTTTCTCTCGTTTCCTCCGAGCTTGCAGCTTGACCCTTCATTTGGTGACTACATCTGGTAATGATAGGTGCAAATCCCTTGCCACAGATATTCTTATGAACACTCTATCCTTGCTCTAAGTCCTACCGTGGGGCTTCTATGAATTGAGTCAGGAAGACCTCCGAGGTGGAAAAGATGAAACACCAGACTTACTCATCTTTCCACTAGAAAAATATACCCTCGTAACCTCAAATTTCTACAAAAACTCAAAAGACTAGACAACTAATTGTGTTGGAAAAAATAGCAACTGTTAACTTTTATTTATTGAACAATGTGATGATAGTAGTCATCAATGCTCAATAAAAGCACACGAGAAAAATAGGCAATTTTTTGGCATGTGTATTGTCACCGTTTATTTCCCAAGTGCATGGAAATCTGCATATTATACTCCATGATTACCGATAATTAAGTCTCCACATGCATAAAGATCAATTTGATTGCACCTACAGGGAGTAGATCATTAATGCCCACTAGTTGCAAAATGAAATGACTATCACATGCCTATTTATTGATTTTGAATATCACCCATCAATCTCTTGATGTTGTGGTAGAATGAACTATTAGGTTACATCTAGAATTCTTTCCCATAGTCTTGGATCTCAAAAATCACACACACGACAAGGTTAGCATTAAATAAGGGGCCATTGTTAGGCCGATGATGATTTGACCCTTTTGGATGAATGACTTAAGCTTAAGTCATTTGGGAAATATTAAAACCCAGCCTTAGGAGAAATTAAAATTGATGGTCGACTGGGTGATTGATGTTCTAAGCTAGAGGGGTTGGTAGATAGAGCATATGATGGCTCAAGTAATGACTTAAAGAGTGAGAGACCGATAGGGCAAGTCAACATGGAATTAGAATAGCTAAGGGTTTTTTTAGAGGAAAAACCTATCCAAGCATGGGGATGAGAGTTTAGAGTGCTTATTAAATCCATAGGATCCCCAGGAATTACAAAAATTTGGAAGCTCCATGAGTGGCTCATGCTCGGGGATGTATACCCCCAATGGGTATAGTGAGAATCCAGATATCAGGTTGAAGTAGACAAGGGTAGAAAACCAAAACCCAGGAGCCTATCTGGATAAGGCAAGTAGACATGACAAAAACCAAACACACTAGACCAACCTATGTACACTATTCATAGAATATACATTCTTGTTCAGTTCCATGAGAAGCCACTTTTAAACACTTGGCTTCGATCTATAAACTGGAGGCCCCTAGCCCCAAAACTTTAGGGACAATTCTTCCCTCTATTAAAGACTTTGTCCTATTTTGTTGGCAATGGGTCCACATGGACCTTTTGCTATTCTTGATAGTTAACATGATCATGATTGGGGCCATTTATTAATGCCATGCTGCCCCATTCATTCACCTTATCAACCATAGCCTCATCTAATTGAAATGAGAAAACAAAATCCTCATATTCTGCACAATCATGGAATGTAGGATCACCCCCCATTTGTTCATCAAATTTGAAAACTTCATAGACACTTTGGCTCATACTTAGCCATTTTTTTACAAGGTCGGGGAAAAGAAACAAAAAATCAGGCATACCTTCCATCTATTTCTCACAAGTGTTGCCCTCATGGGGTGAGAGAAGTTCCATAATAAGATTCATAAGGTAGGGTGCATTTGCAAAAAAATTCTTTGCAGCTTCATACTGACCAACATCATTCCTCTGGTTACCCATACCTTTGAACAATCCTTCACGTTGATCAAATAATCCTACAAGATAACATATCATGCAAAATAATCAAATAATTCCCTCTCCTCAGTATGGAAATATGTTTCCTAATCATTGATATATTCATCCTGGTTTTCCTTTTGGTCATCCAAGAATGGAATACCTTTAATGTCCAGGAACTTATCAACACATGGAACTCGAGTGGTTGACACTTCCACTATTTTTTCAAGCACATGGCCAGTGACCATAGGGAAGTCAACATAATCATTCACATCTCCTTTGATAGTAATGCTACATTCAAAACTACCCTTACCCTCCTGAACTTCTTTACCATGTGAGCCAATGTCACATGTAAATGTTAGCAAGTCTAAGTCATTCTCTTGATGCTTTTCATGTACAATTTTTTCAATCACATGTTGGTAAACTAATTCATCAATGCTTGTGTTGTCACATCTATCATTCAATTGTGAAACTATGAATTCAGGGTCAACATTTTCAAAGGAAAAATTACCTACCACAACATCGGCTTGATTCTTATCTATACCATCCACAACACTTTCACTAGTAGTACTTGCTAGGTACTCATTTGAATTTTCTTCAAATAGAGGATTACTTGTACACCAATAGGAACCATCATTTATGACCTCACTGTCCAATGCATGTTCACCAAACAATGGATTTTTCCATACCTTCATGATAGTCACATGTACCTCATCTTCCTCAGTGTCAGGATCTGAATCATTTTGATCATCAGTGCATTCAAAATTAGTGTAATCACTTGAAGAATAGAGAGAAACACTTTCAACATCCGCCTCATTATTTGCACCCATAACAATTTATCCACATTCATAGAATTCTTCACATGAAGATAATTGTTCATTGCCTAGTAAATGCACCTCCTCAAGGCTTTTAACACACCCTCTACTAGAAGCAAGGGATTCCATATCCACTTCAAAAGAAGAATCATATTCAATAGAAGTTTGACCAAGTTCAATCTCATCACTTTGATTCCTCATTTGTTACATATGATTGAGACCAAGTGCATTCCCATCATTGATTGATGCATCATTACTTTTGGTTAAATCAATTTCTAAGGCCTCACCATGTACCTCTTGTGTTTGTTCATAGCTTATGACATCCCAAGGAAGATAATTAGGCATTATTTCCTTGTCTTCATGCCATGTATCTTCATCCTCATCACTATTACATGAATCTACTTCTATGTTGCTTGTAAAATGACAACATTCAATAGTTAGTTGTTTAGACTTTGATGCTTCTCCTTGATTTGTCAGCCTTAGCCTCTGATTTTCTTCACTACAAAAATTATTACACCCATTTTGAGAAACAACCAAGGGTATATAACTATGCTCAATATCTTCCACACTATTTATCCAATCCACTACTTGATCAAGGCTATGAGGCTTTAGATTCTCAGGCCATTGGATTACTCCTGATTTGTAAGCTTCACAAAATAAATTAATGCACACTAAATCACTAGGCCTAAAAATATTAGGTATTTCCATAAGAATAACCAAGAATCTTTAAAACAAGTCATATGGTGACTCATTTGCATGTATCTTCATCGCATACAACTTTCTAAAAGAGAAAATTAAATTAGCCTTTCCTGACCTTGGTTGATGTGAGGTTGATTCTTGCTCATGTTCTGCATCTCTTGGGAGTAATGCAGATGTAACATCTATAGGCTCCTTTTCTTGAAAAACACTTTTATCTCCTGATTAGTTTGGCTCAATAGCCTGAATTCTATTATAACTTCCCATGCTAGCAATCGCATGTCCCCTTATGACTGAGTACTTCAAATTGTTCTCAATATTCATAGCCTCTTGGTAACCTTGTTGTAAGGTAGCAGTCTCTTTATCCCTTAATAAGAAGCCCATCTTACTATCAAATGCTCCAATATATACAACCAAACATTCAACATCATTTGATCTCATATGTTCAGGTATTTCCCTTATAACCTTTGAAAATATAAGGTTGAAGGCAGGGGTCAATTCTTCCTTATCCCTAGAAATCTCCATGAAGTTCTTCCTTGCAACACTTGGATTTATCCTTTCACCAAATTGCTCCATGAAAAATACCTTGAGTTCATTCCAACAATGTACAGAGTACACTAGAAAGAAAGAGAACCAATCTCTTTCATCTCCTTTCAATGATTGAACAAATAATTTCATAACCACATCTTCAAAATCTATTTCGTAATCACCCATCACATTAGCAAATTCTTGCACATGCTTTCTTGTTGATTCTGACTTGTCACCACTAAACTTTGGTATTCTATCCCTAATCTTGGGTGGTACAATATTTGGATATCTACAAATGTTGTCAAAGTTGAGGGCCTTGTACCTGTCAGTACTAAAATTTCCTTGGTGGGAGAGTGATTGTTCACCTTGTATGCTTTTTTCCATATTTACACCAAATGGTATAAATTGAAAATTCACCTTTAACTCTTGAAAAGGAATTTAGAAAATACAATGAAATTATACAATATTACATTAATCCCTTCTAAAAATATAATTCTAAACCTCTTAGCATGTATATCTTTCAGAAATGTTTCCTAAGATCTAACAATTTAACATTGTTCTTTTATCATAATGCATAAATTTCAACTTATACACAAAGATATGATAAATATTTACTACTATTCCCTCATATAGTGCTAATTCACCTATTAGGGAATCATTTACATCTCAAACATGGGAAATTTATCCTGATTTACCCATAATATGCTCTGATTTCTTCAAATTCTATGAAAATACCTGGTAATTTGTAGTGGTTGACTATCCTTTGTCTTTTGAAATGTAGATTCAAGCAATAGATGTATGGTTTGTTAACTTATTTGAGTCAGAGTCACCACCTCCTTTAAAGAGGATTGAACTTCAAATGAGATGAAGTTCCTTTACAAATAGTACACATTATGGGCTATCTTCCGTAGCAAAGTCACGGTCAAATCCTTCAATCTTTGTTGCACTCCAATTGTTTACAAGGCTAAAGAATTTGTCAACATCCAAACAAGACATTCAGATTCACTTCATCACTTGGGTCTGCATTTTATCTACGTTTGGAGAATGTAAATTCCCCAGTAGAGTCACCATTCTTTTGGTGTTTTTCCCAGTACACCTAAGGAATCTCTAAAGAGTAGCCAACTCCTATACTCAAGACCCTTAAAATGAATGGCCAACTAACAAGATTCAGTCAAAGACTGAAATCTCCTACACTTTAGGCTCTGTGGGACCTAGGAGGGTGTTCCTTTCAATATTTCATTTGAATATTTCAATGAATGACATAGCAAATCATAGATCGGTTCCTATCAAGGGTAAAAAATGCAATTCACTCAAAGGTTGGCTAATATTTAAGAAAATAACCATTAGTTCACCAGGAACAAGAAGAGTATCTCACATACATGCCTCATAGTAAATCAATTTTAATAAATTTTCATTCTAACCCTGACTCCATAGCCTGATATACTATCATTATCACTTGAATGACAAATACCATAACAAATAGACTAGTGTCTTCATCAATTGGGTGATGGAGTCATGCACCTAACAATCAGTCATATAGAAATTATTTAAATATGATAATTCTGGACTATTTTCATAAGGCTTTGCATTATGAAAACTCACTACACATAACACATAACTTCTTACCAAATCCTCTATAAATTATCACAAATACATGACCTCATTTAACCATTTACTTGATTCTTTGAACCAAAGTAGGAATAAACACATGCATTCAAATGAAACATTTGAAAGATGAACATAACATGCTTGATATTATATTCAAAATTAGCAAGAGATGTATAGAGAAGAGTATATCAATTATGCATGAAATCTATTTCGATATCAGTAATTTCTACAAAACTATTTAAGATTTTCATATGCACAATTCAAAGACCAAGCCGATTTGACCCATCTATTTTTGGTATTCTTCTAATTTCTACCCTTTTCACATATAAGACCTAAAGACTCAAAAGACTAGAACCCCCTGCAAATGAGTCATGAATTCCCTTTTATAGTGTAAGGGAGCCAAAAAGCTTCTAGCTCAAAATGTATATCACATTACAAAATTTAATTTCATTTCAAATTTCAACTACATTTTGAAATTCCCCACATGTTTATTTTGCACTAGCACACTGAAATGAGGAGACCACAATTGTAATAGCTGCTAAAGAGGGAAAAGTAAATTTCCACCAAAATTCCCTCAGCTACTAGGTAGGTGACACATCAGACGCTTATATTTCCACAAGAGCACACAGTCAACATCTAACACCTCAAAAGTTACCAGCCACACACGTAGATTGAAAGCAACCACCACAACAATTATTATATAGCACAAAAAATTTATTTCACAAACCACCTTTTTAACAACTAGGAGACCTTTGACCACCAGCACATCATCCATGATACACGTGCCCAGTTCGCATCATAGCGAGGGTTGGAGATGAAACCACAACTCCTTCCTTGTCCTTGTCTTGTTTCAACACAGCACCATCTCACCTGCTAGGAGTCCTGGCAGCTAAAGGTGAGATGTACAATACCTCTGCTCTAGGGGATGGAACTTGGCCTAGAGTCATGAGGTACTTGCAATAGCTAGAATCCATCTCTATCTTAGTTTTAGATGAGATTTCTATGATGTCAATGGGCGAGTTTTGCATCAAAAAGAGCCATGACCATATCGAAGTTTTCACTGAATTTTGTTGGTAGGTCCAAAAAATTCTTCTCCTTTTTCTCTCATTGCCTCTGAGCTTGCACCTTGACCCTTTAGTTGATGACTACATTTGGTAATTACAGGTGTAGATCCCTCACCATGGATATTCTTATGAATGCTATGTCCTTGTTTTGATTCCTCACCATGGGGCTTCTACGAATTGAATCAAGAAGACCATAATTGAACAGATGAAACACTAGACTTACTCATCCTACCACTAGAAAAATATACCCTCGTAACCTTCACTTTTTGCAAAAACTCAAAAGACTTGAAAACTAATTGTGTTGGTGAAAATAGAAACTCTCAACTTCTATTTATTAAATAATGTGATGATAGCAATCATCAATGCTCAATGAAAATACACACACAAACTAGGCAATTCGTTGGCATGCGTATTGTAACCATTTATTTTCCAAGTGCATTGAAATCTACATCTTATATTTCATGATTACTGGAAATTAAGTCTCCACATGCACAAAGATCAATTTGATCACACCTATAGGGAGTAGATCATTAATTCCCACTAGTTGCAAAATGAAACGACTATCACATGCCTATTTATCGATTTTAAATATCAGGCGTCAATATTTTGATGAGGTGGTAGATCAAACGGCTCACTTTGGGCTGACTAGATTTGAATTCCAACAATGCTTCATCCATTTGTCTTTGACCAATACCATTGATCCACCTTAGATGGAAACTCTTCCATCAGAAAGGTTCATCTGTCTCACGAAATTGGTGGATTAATCCACATGTCTTGATCTCGTTGATCTCACAACCTTTAATGAGCCTTCATATTTTTCTTGCGAGCTAGCAGGGGACGATGGAGATTGTCATAGACACTCAATCTTAGCTGTCAATTTAGAACCACGAGCCTCAAGCCAAATAGTGGAGAATGGACCACACATCCATATGAGGACATGTATCTTCATCTCACCATCCTTGCACTACATAATTGGCTGACACTTTATGTCTGTGAACTAGTGGGGTACAGCCAATATCCTTTCTCACAGTCTAGGATCTCAAAACTTGCACACACGAAAAAGTTAGCATTAAATAAGGGGCCATTGTTAGGACAGTAGTGATTTGACCCTTGTGGATGAATGACTTAAGCTTAAGTCATTTTGTAAATATTCAAACCCGGCCTTAGGATAAATTAAAATCGATGGTTGACTGGGTGTGTGGCTTTCTAAGCCATAGGGTCTGGTAGATAGATGCACATGATGTCTCAAGTAATGACTTAAAGAGTGGGAGATCGGTAGGGCAAGTCAACATGGAATTAGAATGGCGAAGGGTTGTTTTAGAGGAAAACCCTATCCAAGCATGGGGATGAGAGTTTAGAGTTTAGAGTGTTATCGTGGGATGACATGAGTCTCAAACTATGTCTCACTATAGTATTAGCAATAGGACACCAAGTTGTAAAGCTCATACAAGGTTCAATCAATGAAGAATAATGAATGTGATATAAATTAAATGAACACAAGATAAATTATTTTATTTAATTCTAATTCTAATGTTTACAAATGCACTTGAAATGAAACCAATTTTGAGAAATTGCTAATGACAGTAATTTTGCAAACTGAAATAGTAATGTAAAGAAAACAACTAGAAGCATAGATGAAAAGATTTTAATGTTGTAAAATGAAGATCTAGACCTAACTAGGGACTAATATTCCCAGCTAGACATATGTGTCCCACTTAGGTTTTTTGATAGGTTCAAATAGTGAAGAATAGAGAACACCAAAATACCCAAAAATTAGAAAAAGAGACTTGTACAGGGACTAAATAGCCCAGGTGGGAAAATGAGTCCCAAATTATGGTTTTTAAGCTTGAATCAACAAATTTTGAGTTGATTTTAACATTTCTAGGTTGTAAGCTCAATTGACTATTTGCAATTACAAATTTCCAATGAAATTGAATGATGCAAAATGCAAATATGCAACCTATATGCACTTTTCACTAATACAATGTTTAGAAGTCTTAAATGAAATTCAACTAATGAAAATCTAATGTAAAGTTAATGAAACCTAGATCTAGGACTACAATGATCTCCAAATAATAAATTCAAATGTCCAAGCATCAGGTTTACCAGAATGAACACAAGGGAAATAGGATTCCACCTTTTTGGGTGATGGAATTCTACCTATTTTGTACTTCAGTTCATTAGGAAACCTAGATCCCTCAACCAAGTGACTTGATTGAGGAATGTCTAGAGGGTTCCTAGTGTAATTTGATGGTAGTTCACCATTAAACAATGCTTCAAAGGAGAAATGCAAACACTTATGGACAAACCCTAGAAACTTGAAAGCATGAAATCAAATTGATGAATAAGATGAAATAGAAAAGTACCTAGAAGAGTAGAGAGGCCAAAAAAATGTCTATAAACCCTAGAAATTGCTTCCTCAAATTTCACCAAGACTCGTACACCAAGTTGGGAAATTTAGTCCTGCTATAGGGTTTCTGGGTAGAATATGGAATCTTTTGATGACTGAGTAGGATCTATAGAAAGGTGGAAGAAGGGGTTTATTGGGACTAATATGCCAAGTTGGGTGATTTAGTCTTGTTGCTATGGTTTTACTGATACTTTTTGAGCCTCTAGTGATCTTTTGTAACTTCTTTACTTTCCAATATTTAGGTTTGAAAGTCTAAATTATGGCCTGTAGGTGATTTTCCATGAAGATGACATCTTCTTGACAACTTTGACAACTTTTGCAACTTTTCCTTCAAAGGATCTTCAAGCTTCAATTCACCTAGGTCAAACCCTTGAAATGAAGGTTTCAAACTTGTATGAAAGGGCTAGCATGAATGTGGATCTCGACACTTGATTGAATACTTAAAGATTTGTCTTGAATGCTTTCTTGAATCATGAAACCTACATCACAAATGTTAGCTCACAAACACACACAATGCATGAATACTTTGACATGATGCTTGAATATTGAATGTAGTTCCAAAATGATTGATAATTAGTTATTTAATGCTCTTGTAAACTCTATAATGCTCTTTAGGATGCTTGACTCAAAATTTCTAGGAGAAATTATGTGAAATAACCTTGTATTTATACATGTTTATGTCTAATCTCCCAAAATTACAACACTACAAGCTAGCATTCAGAAATTGAATTTAAGGACAATAAAATCCTACCAAGAATTTGAATTAAAATAGGTCCTAGGTTATATCAGGACTCATATGCCAAGTTGGGTATATGAGTCCCAATGGTTTAAACCCGAGACACATACTTTAAGAACTGATATGCTCAATGTATCATTTGAAATCAAGTCCTGAGACCTAGGGAAGACCCATACACCTAGATGGGTGTATGGGTCCCAAATCCCTAAATTTGGAACACAGCCAAAAACATTAAATTTTGATTCTCCATTTATTAAGTGTCGGGATTATCCTAAGAAAAATACATTTAAATAGGCTCGTGGATGCAAAATAGGACCAATTAAGGCATAAATAAACCAAATTTTAACAAGGAGGACCCAAACAAGTGTGAAAATGTAAAGGGATACATTTTTATACACTACAGTTTCAATGTGTTTTTATATATTTGACAAATATAGCTGATTCTTGTATTTTGTTGTTTATTTATGAATTTACCAATAGATTGTGTTTGTTCCTAGAAGAATTTGTATCATTAATTATATTAGGTTGTTGCTAGCAAGAAAATATTTGAGGGGTAATATTCGAAAGGATAACATGTACCTATTTTTTTCTAGAAATACTTGGAACCTATTTTTGGTCCTTTTATGAAAAGAAGTACAGTGGGTGATAATAATATTGATATGCAAGAAGGATGTAGGTTGAGAGTCTAGGTATGGTGGAAGTAATAGCTTAACTTTGAGAATGTAAATTCGACTTGCATTTGCATGAAGTTGTATCATCTCCAAATTAGAGATTGAACATGTGTTTCAAACTATGACTATCATTTTATATTTTGGATATTACATGTGCTTGAAACTACACGTCATATTATATTTTTCACATTATGCACATGTCTATGTTGTACCAAAATTAAGAGTGTCATTAAAATTAGTTGGAAATGTTCCTATATATAGTATCTTAGACACATGGTCATGGATTAATGTTATTTGTGTTATGGAATAGTTCCACATGGTTGATTGTATCATGTAAAATTATACTAGTTGCATTATTTTTTTTATCACATGACTCTCTTGTATAACCCATATGTGAAGGGTAAGGTCTTGCCTAGTATTCGTGGTGCATGTGAGAGTTGTGTAAGTTCTATGGTTAGAAGAAAGAAAGTGGCTTCAAGATATTCTCTCCCTCTTTTAGTAGCTTTTACATAATGCAACACATGATAAAATTGCAAGTGGTATAGGTGGTTTATTATACAATCTCAATTCATGATACAGATACTATTATATAGTTAATTTGGTTTACCATGTACCTTATAGTGGTTAGATTAATTGGTGTGCTTCTATGATTGTAGGTAATACATTATTGATATGCTTGGGTTCTCTATATATAAACATGGAAACATTATTGATTAACACTTAATAATGATGGCTACTTTCATTATGTAATAAGGAGCACATACATCCTATTGAATTATTATTATATTTATAAAATATTATGTATAAAATTAGTTTTATTATATGTTGATATATGCATGTACATGAACACATGATTACTTGTGATATATTTGCGATGGAGAAGAAAGACATGTTAATAATTGATTTGAATGATGAAACAAGTGATATTCCTTAAGGCGCATAGTCATAGTCTACATGAAATTAAAGGAAATCTATTCTCTATGAATTTATTTGTATTAAGTTTGGAGTCTTACTAAATGCATTATTATATCCTACACAATGTGTTAGGTAAGATTGAGTTGAAATATCCATGTCATGAAATTGATCTCTATTTAGGTATAATATTAACTTGAGAGTGGTACATTTTCCTTAAGATAATTTTTTTATCGAAAAATTAAAAAAATATTGAAATTTTGAATTAATCATAAGTTAAATTGGGTTGTGACATTATTTTATAAAAACCTAGGTTGATCTCCAACCTAGGACCTACTACACTAACTAGGCATTAATTTGAATAAACTTGAGCTTAACCTTATTCAATGTTGGTATGAAATGGGGAAATCACAAAAAACAAGGGGAACTCTAAGACATATTCAATCAAGAACTAGGGAACACCATACATGCATACCCATTATTCAAAAAAAAGAAGAGGAAATTGTGTGGTTATCTATAATTCAACATTTCACATCAACATTAAACCATCTTAGTGTCACATGGTAACAAAAGTACTCAATAATAGAAAAGTAGAGAAAACTCCAAAGGTTTGTAGCAAGAAAACATTAGTTGTTCATGTGAATTTGTATTTGAATGTGGTTAGAATATACCTATTATTGGAAGATAGTATATGAAAGAACATAAGATAAAGGAAAATTAGATAAGTGAAAAGAATAAAATTTTAAAAATAATCTTGATGCAATTTGGAAAAAATCCATAAGACTAGAGTAAATAAGCCTTAGACTCTTTTGATTGATATATTAAATATTAGATAATGTTATCTCTTTCCTGTACTCTACAAAAATTGAATTCCTTTGAGTTCATTTCAATTGTCTATAAATGAGGAAGCACTATTAGACCAACCAAAGTTGTGTTGGATTGATAAATCTAAATTGACATAATAGAGATCCTTAGATTATTTTTTCCAAAAATCTTGAGATACACAACAATGGTGGCATGTCATTGTCATGTTGGATGAGAAAGAAAACATATCTAATTTTTTTGAACCAAATTAAATCCTCATATGGGAGAGGATATTTGCTTGGAGGAGATGGTAGTGACTTAAATAACCTTTTTTAGCCTAAGCTCATATTTCCCTCAACTAGGCACAAACATGTTTTTGATCATCTTTATATCCTAATAATTTTCTCATATAAGTCCAATAACCTGTTTTCCTCCTCTTGAGCTCTTTTATAATCTATTTGTGATAAAGTTTCCAACTACAATTTCCTACCAAAGTTCAATTCAAAGAAATGCTAGAGTAGTTGGGATATTTTTAGAACATGCATACTTCAATATTATCATAAAGTAGTACCCCATGGCAATTTCACATTTGTGCATTTGTCCCCCGCATTTATGGTTCCTAGTCACATTTATGACAAGAACCTTATGAGTCATAATTTCATGCCTCCAACTCCATAGGTGGAAACGATGAAGAGTTAGTAGTTTTCCACCTCATTTCTCACTAAGTTATCAGTTTGATGCCTGTGTGATGTATGGACATCTGCATGGCATGGTAGCATCCTTGAGCTTTGCAAGTTCAAATGAGGAATCTTGGGAATATTTGATTGTGACACATGTCGTCATGGAATAATTCCAAGTTTAATGGCTCTTCTAGCCCATGCATCTTCATAAAACCATCTTTTTTAACTCTCATTTTCATTGGTTCTTATCATGAATCAGTATAGATTGCTCTATCCTTTCTCTTCTCTTTTGTATCATGATTCTACAACAAATTCATGCTAGATTGGCATCTCACCAACAACCAATTCTCTCTTGTAAGCATTCAACACCATATCTCTCTAGTGAAGAGGGAGCCAAAAACTTTTGGTATCACTCTCTTTCTTTCTTGTCTATTTTCTATCATAATTATGACTTCTATATTTTGGGATATGGGTTATCCTCCATAGTGGGGGTTTCTTTTATCATTGATTGTGTCTATTTAGTGATATGGGTTCTCCTCCATCAAGGGTTTTTCTTTTATCACTCATTGTGTCTACTTTAATGTGTGTCTTTTATATTCTCTATCTATTGACTATCCATGGAGGTGGGAACACAAAAATGGGGGTTTTATTGAGGTAAGCCCTAAAAGAGCCCCAACATTTTTCCTCATTCACCTTGTGTGCAGGTTGCTCAAGTGAAGCTTTGTAGGAGGATTCAAAGTGTAGGACCTTACGCGAGTTAACATCTTTCCTTCTTTATCCTTTAATCTCATTCCTACTTGATGTTTAGTTAGTACATTAAATAAACCTCATATTTTGAATAGTTAGTAGATTACTTGAGTTCCATGTGCCAAGGATTTAGTTCTCTATCCATACAAGATACCATCAAGTCCTTGAGATGATAGCATGCCATGTTGTCATCCTGCTCCCACACTCACATCCTTTGCTAGGAGCTTATCTTCTTGTCGTAGAAATATCTTTAATCTACTCCTTTGGTCCTTGAAGTCCTTTATCCATGGTCATTCCCAAAACTCTCCTTTAAGTATGTTTTCACAATCTCTCTCATATTGAACCTTCACTATTTGGGTTTGTGTCATTGAGGTGACTAAAGGCAGTTCTCTTCCTTTAGACCCTATTCATCTTAAGACTTGGGACTAATGAATCCCATCCTTAACATTTTGGTGAACTTGAAATGAAGTGTGAATTATGTCAGATCATTTTCTATAATTTTTTAATGCTTATGCCCTTTTTTTTTCTAAGAAATATTTTGATATGTTAAAAAATGCCCCAAATTATTTCTTAGAGGCATCTTCTCCTATCTGTAGATCTCCTAAACAAAATTCTTCATCATAACTGTCTACTTCCTCCCCACAATTTAGAGAGTTTGTGAATGTGGTGACTATCTTTATGGCCCTTCAAAGGCATAAGAGACCCATCATTTATGTGAATACAACTAGTCATTCTCCTAAGAGGATTCATTCTATTCATGGGGTTCCAGTCTCTAATGATTCGTTATACCTTTACGCGCGATTCTTAAAAGCTACGAATTCTTTGTATAATGTTGTAGGACATACACTTATAATACTAGAAGAAATCAATAGAATATGAATCAACCTACTTTTGTTCCTACTTATCTACCACCTTCTCAACCAAGCCTTCCTTCAACACCTAAACCTATAGCTAAAGCACCCAGCGATTACGATCTTGTTGAGTAACCTTTTGTTACTCCTGTCAACATTTCACTATGTGATTTGCTTTATTTTGCTCCAATTTATTAGGGTATGCTCTAGGAAGCCTTAAAAAAGATCATCTTGCCTTCTACTAAGCCAATGGATGTTAATGCATTGATATCTCATATTTGTGCAAATTCACCAAATATTGTGTTCTACCCATAATAAATCCCACCTCTGAAAGTATAGATGCAAGTGAATCCTCAAATGATTATAGTTAATACATAAATAACATCTGTATAAGGTGTTCTCTTGTTGACACCAGTTTAGCTCTCAACTTATGTTGCATAGATCTATTACCTCATATTAAAATTGATTATTCTTCTTTAGCTGCTTCTTCTTTGTATATTCATGGGTTCAATAATGATGGTCATCAAGCCCTAGGCACGATAATATTTCCTTTGAGGTTGGGACCCATTACCTTAGCCAACTTGGTTTATGTTATGTTTGGTCCTTTACCTTACAATATTCTCTTGGGAAGACCCTAGATTAATGCTTTTGGAGCTATAACTTCTACCTTGCATCATTGTATAAAATTTGTTGCTAATAATGAAGTGATTACAATCAAGGTTGACCTTGATGCTGTACACCTTTGTGAGATGACAACTATTGGTCGGGCCTCAGTTGTTTTCACTCTTAAAAATTGTATTCCATTGTTAAATTCTAATTCTCTTATATAATCTTTGGTAGTACCTATTTTAAAGGTTGCTCCTAAGGAAAATATCCTTGAATAATATTTCCCTAAAGCAAAGAATCCTAAGTCTACCCCTTCTTCTAAATCAAATGCATGTCTTGGTGATGATTGGGGTTCCTTAGAATTTTCTTATTTCTTTATTTGAGAATATAAAGTTGACCCTTTCCACCTCGACCTTCCAACAGTTTGATATACCTCCATCAAGAAAGTTGATTGTCCTCCCACTAGGGAAAGCAATCAAAATCTTGTCAAGGAGAATGATTGTACTACTGCTGAGGAAGATAATCATGCTTCTATAGAGGAGGCTAATTTTTTTAGTCCCATCTACAAGGATGAATATGATCTCGTAGATGAGTATGATACTCATTGGAGTGATTCTCTCTATGTAGATCCATTTCCTAGGATTTACAAACACATTACAACCTTTGTTATAAACTAGTTTCTAAATATGTTGATGGACATAATTAAAAAGGCATTCAAGTCCCTATATAATGTATACCTCATAAGCATAACTTGGGGCTTGGATTTTTTCTTGAACAGTCTAAGTGGAAACCACGGTAGAGTTTCACCATGATCTCCATGAAACCTCTCAATTTAGTTCATCCTAAACTAATTTAGAGAAAAGTAGAGTCTAATGAAGGTCCTATAAGTTTCTTCTCTTTAGAGGAAGTGTTGGAAGAATTTTTAGGTGTCTACTTTCAACTACCTTCTTATCACCATAAACAATGATTCATGTATCACTTGTATAGATAAGAATACACTAGAGAATCCATTTTGAGTATGGATGAGGAGGCTCCTTTATCTAATGTAGATGATGATGTTCTTATTCCCAATCTGAAAGACCATAGTTCTCTCTTTAAAGGGGATACTACTAATGTTTTCATTGATCCTAAGTCTTCTAAAAAGGTGATTAAGATTGGAAAGTGTCTCTCTTAAAAAGAATATAAGAAAAATTCTTACTTTTTACATTCTCATCTTAACATATTTTCTTGGTCATATGAGGACATGCCTATTAATGATGAGTCTGTAGTGGTTCACAATATCATTCTATGTCCTAATGCTAAACCCATTAAAAAAGAGATCTGAAAGATGAATCCCAAGGTTACATTGTTAATTTTGATTATATTAATATTGGAAGGGCTAGTACCCATTAAAAAACAACCATTAAGGAAAATAATGGGCTCATGAGAAGTGAAGCATCCAAAAAACTAAAGCAAAAACTAAATATTTAGTAGTTTAACTAGCAAAGAAATAGAGACAACACAGAGACCAAAGACCAACATGTGACCACAAAACACCTATAGGTCTTCCAACAACTTGAGACCATTTATAGCCTTCCACTCTTGAGCTAGGAAGTGGAGCCTCTCCTCAAAAGATAGGGAGCCTTTCTAAATAGCCTAAGTGTCCACCATGGTGTCCAGAGTCGACCTATCTACCACATTTCCCTTCTTCTATGTGTGACTATCATCACAACCTTTCTCAACCACCCATTTAGCATTGATTTACCTTATCTCTTGCTAAAATATCTAAATGGTGAGAGTGATGTTCTTCATGGTATCCTTGTTGTAATCAGTAATAACCTGGAGGCACTGCTTGGTTTTTTCATGGTTCCTATGAATAGCATCAATCTCCATTTGTAAATTATTTTCATCCTCCTTCATGCTAATGAAATATCTTAAATCTTCTAAATTCTTATCCCAATTAGCCCAATGCTTAAATTACTTAGCCAGGGAGGCTATCGAATCCCAATGGCTACTATCCTTCACCTCCCCTAGCCATGGGACTTGTTGTTGCAACACCTTATTTTACAAAATCTAGATTCTCTCTTTGGAAGTAACAAGCTAACCCAGGAGCCACTTAAGGATGTTATTATGGACATTAACCATCTCTAAAAATTCATTAATTTTATTGTGAAGAGGGTCATCAAAGGCACAATTGTCAAAACCCACCCTAGGTTTAGCATGGGTCCCCTTCAAATTGATGCAAAAATTAGGGGAATTTTAAAGGCTAGGGTTAATGATAGGGGGTGTTGGGGACATCAAAACCATCCACATGAATAGGGGAGTGCATGGGGGAATTGGCAAGAGTGGGACTCCATGAATCATCATCTGAATTATCCAAATTATCTAATCTAGAAGTAGAAATAGGAGTAGGATTTGAAAAGGGAACACATTTAATGGGATTGGGAGGATTTTCCTCATTATAAGGGGTTTTACCATGGGCCTGAGTAATAGGATGAGTAGTGGGTGAGGTTTCATCTAGGGTAATCATGGGACTAGGGTCTATAGGGGGTTTGGTGGGGTCATGAATGACCAAGGTGTTGAATGATGGATGCACAATGTCCCTAAAGCTGCAACCTTCAAGAGGACCTTTGCCAAGAGAAATTCAACCACATAGAAAGTGTTGCAACCAAGGGCATGCAAATAGAGATTTCCATTGATCTAGAATATTTGATATTAGATGATTACAAATGTACAAATTCCCTAAATATATAGGCATGAGAGAGATGAAAGATGCAATATGATGTTGCCATGTGTCATGATCTAACAACATGTGACAACATGTGAACCCTACCTAGGAAATGATAAAAGATTGAGATAAGTTCTAGAAGGAGAACTCATTTTATAGAAGGAATCTTATCCCTACACATGAAAAGGGGAAATTATCCCATTATTTAATGATTAATTTATGCAACCTAGGACTAAATTAATGCAATACCTAAGTAAACTTATGCTAGTGTAATAAATAATTAATTACACTAACACCCCCCCATAAGTGCAACTTAGGGAGGAAATGCAATGATTATGCAATGATGATGATGATGATGATGATGGGTCCCAGCTACGAGGCCATGTTAGGTACCCATTTACATGATGAAAATAAAAGATGCAACAAATCTCCCACAACCACTGAAAAGGGGAAAACCCAGTGGGAACAAAACCCCTCTCCAAAAAAAGGAGATGAAAATGTAGAGAAGTGAGAAAGGATGAGAAGGATGGAGGACTCCCAAATACCCCCCAAGTACACCATACATCACATGGTTACAATACAATCAATAGCCCCCCCATAGGAGGGAAATAGAGAGACAATATAGCCCCCTCAAAAGATGTGATCACCTGCAAAAATGGTAAGTGTCTGAAGACAAAGCATGATCCAATGTCGACAAACAACTTGTCTCCCTTTCAGAAAAAATAAAACCAAGTGCAAGTGTAGAGATGCTTCCCATTCTGGATAGGAATTGAAGGAAGGAAGGATGAAGGTGGATGATGATGATGTCTTTGAACTCTGCTCATGTGTCTCCTTGCCTGAAGATGAAGATTCCACAATCAATGAAGAATTTGACCAAACAGGATGATGTGGAAATTGATGCTGAACTGGATTCAAAGACAGTGATGCAATGAATATGATGGAGACTAGATTTCCCCCCAGAATGAAGTGTCCTCAAAACCACTGAAAGAAGTCTGAAGCATCAAATATGTCCAAACTACATGTCTCCCGCTAGGAAGAAGCAAATCCAATTGCAGATACTGAAGAAACTCCAACTCTTAAATGGAATGAGAGGGAATAAGTCTCATACATGAAATCTCTGAAGAGAAACCAAGTGCATCCAAGATAGTATCAGGATCCCCAATCAAGGTTGAGAAAAAAGGATGAGGAGACTCAAGAAAACTCTCCAAAGTAGGATCTAAATAGAGGAGTGATATCCCCTCAAGAATTCCCTCCAAACTTGTAGAAGTAGCCAAGTCAATGATACCTGAAACAAAGCCATCCTGTGATGTCAAGTCTGGAAAAATGAATGTGTCCTAATGAATGCTGATGATGGAAGTCTCAATCAATGAATCTGGACAAGGAACCACTGAATGTGAATGGATATCAATTGTCTCTGATGGAAAAGAAGGAACATCTGAAGAAACCTTGTCAACCTCTTTGGAAAATTCAAGGTAATCGAAACAAAAAACCCCCTATATAGCAATATCATCATGGGGTACCTGATCTGAGGAATGAAATTCTGAATCATGATAATTGGGGAATGGTGGAGTATCTTGATCTCCATATATCTCCCAAACCTTAGCCCAAAGGATGTGAGGATAATCACAATGATCAATAAATCTCAAAACATCACAATGAACTTGCATTATAATGATCTCCAAGACAATGTACCTTCAACAGAAAATAGAAAACTACCAAGGATGGTATGCAACTGAAGTGATGCTACTCGAATCAAATATTATTTTCCCAAGCTTTAGTATATCCAAGTTATTGAACAAGTGCACCAAATTGAACAAAACCAATGTAAGAGTACTTGGAGCTAAAACTGATCAAAGTGAATGGAATGATGAAAAAAGCTCTGAATCACCTTGCTAATGCCACTGGAATCAATGAAATCTGACAATCTGATGAGAAGATATGAGACTTTATGTCCAAACTAGGGTTTTGAATTTAGTTGACTATAGATTTTTCTATAAGAAAAATTATATAGAATGGATGTGACCACTAGAAAGTAGAGGAAATTATCTTTCCGATGATATCTTGTTTGTAGAATTTTGATACTGTGGGTGAAAGTTATGATAAAATGAAAAAAATTCCTAGATGAGGCGCTCTGTAGGCTAATGAGGAGCAAGACATAAGCCCCTTCGGGCTTAGCACCTGATCACTTATATGACCACAGTGATATGTGAGGAAAAAAAAAAAGTGCCACCACCCCTGTTGGCAGAGGGGCTAAGTAACTGGGCGGAGGAGTAGATAAGGGTGGTGTCGATCCTTATAGCGGACCCCTTGGTTGCCAATGGAACCTCGGGCCAGGGGGTTTCGTCTCTATGGGTAGAAAGTCAGCTTGAGCGATGAATGGCTAGAGTATGGGCATGGAAAGGGACCTAGGTGGGATGATGATCAGTGGGCAGCATCTAGTCAAACCATGGATAGAGGGTACAGAGGATGACGAGCAGTCTGTCATGATGGGACAACCGTGTGTCGAGTACCCCTCCTACAAAAAATTAATAGAGCCAACCAAAAAAGATTTCTATAGAATTTTTTTCAATAAAGTGGTGACTATAAATATTTAAAATTTAATTATTAAACCCTTATTTTCAATATTTCCAATATGGCAATTGAAAATAAAAAGAGGGTCGACCAATTAAATCTACAAAGAAATTTTTTTACAATGCCGACTGTAATAAAATATATGTAGAAAAATTCCAAATAAAATGTCGATGGGAGATATATGTCGTTGATTAAAATATTAATTCCATGTAATATGCCAACAAAGAATTAAAATTGTAGTCACTCAAATTTATTTTTCTGCAACTATAGAAAAATGCCCAAATATATATTTTTGCCAAAACAATAGAAATATTAGCCCGAATTTTCTAAAACGAAAAGTGGCCTGCTGCTAAAAAAAAAATTCTTGAAAAGATAACTGACTAGGAGGATTTTTTTACTGCAAAATGTATGGATAGTACGGTTGATTTTGCAAACCCTAAAATACCTCTGATGGCTCCCAGGTTGATGAATCTAATTTTGATGATTGGATAGGCAATCCTAGGGTTTTGAGGCCTTCTGAAGACAATGGTGAGCTCATATCTGACTCAATCTACTTCAGAAATCAGCTTGGTCCCCGGGTGGAGTCAAGTAGCCTACAATGGAAACCTTCAAGCCTGCAATGAATCTCTCTCGCCCAACTTTCCTAATCCTGAGATGAACTCTCAATGGAATGGCTCTGATACCATGTTGAAATGATGGATGCACAATGTCCCTAAAGCTGTAGCCTTCAAGAGAAGCTTTTCCAAGAGAAATTCCACCACACATAAAGTGTTGCAACTAAGGGCATGTAAATAGAGATTGCTATTGATATAGAATATTTGATATTAGATGATTAAAAATGTACAAATGCCCTGAATATATAGGCATGAGAGAGATGCAAGATGAAATATGATAATGCCATGTGTCATGATCTAACATGTGAACCTTACCTAGGAAATGATAAAAGATTGAGATAAGTTCTAGAAGGACAAGTCATCTTCTAGAAGGAATCTTATCCCTACACATGAAAAGGGGAAATTACCCCATTATTTAATGATTAATCTATGCAACCTAGGACTAAATTAATTCAAGACCTAAGTAAACTTATGCTAGTGTAATAAATAATTAGTTACACTAACACAAGGTGTTCTTTTAATAGTGTTAGGGGAGGGTAACAAAGTGGCCTGGTAATGAAAAATATGAAAGATAGGACCTTGGTGAATAGGTAAATTCTTTCTTTTACCTTGGATGTTTTTGACACATTATTCAAGAGAGGAAAAAATCCAAAAGGTAAAGTTCATATTTAAACTATAATAGAGATGGTTAAGCATTAGAAATAAATGAGCATGAAAGCGATCGAACCAGTCCTCAAGCATTATATCCCTCATCATGACTTCCACAATCTTACTCCAAATGTCAGGGAGGTTAGCCTGATTGAAGCCATTCTAGACCTTGTTCACCTTTTAACCCTCTTTCAAAAAGTGGTCCATCTTTTTGATAATGTCCCTTAGGCTTACAAGGAATGCACAAATCCTCCAATGGAAGCCCCATCACCTCAACAATAAGCTCATTAGTCACCATGAAGGAGTACCCACAAACGATGATAGTTCCATTCACCCAGGAGGTAGTGAAATCCACAAAAAGCTTAGGGTCATGCCACTGCATGCCTTGAAAATATGAGGCTATCTTACCCCATTGGAAAATGGGCCAAATTTATTTTTCCTGTTTCCACATCTCATAATTAGTAGGTTCTCCCTGAACCAGTTCACCCCCTAGCAAAATTTGCAATTTCCAGACCAAAGAAACTGAGTCTATAGAAATAAAATGATGAATACTAGAGCCACAAGTAAATGTATTTATGGAAAGACTACTTAAAGGGATTAATTTTCCATAAGTGAAAATCAAGGAAAATATTAAAGGGAACTTATAGTAGATATAGATTGATCTCAATTTGATAGTACTTTGGCATCATGATGAGTTAATTCACACACATTCCTATGGATGCAAAAAATATTATCCCACACAACTAAAATTGGGGTGAAGGCTCCAATGTTAGCAAGTGCATAAGGAACTTTATTGGCATTTCCAAACATGTGATTAGCTCTACAATTTCCAAGGGAAATCATAAGATTATGAGCTGATGACACGGGGTATCAAAGTGACCAACAAGTATTAGCCTTCCCCATTAGCATGAGAATATTATTTCTTGAATCTCCCTCAATGACCAAGTTAGAAATCCTAGCTTGTGTGGAAATTTAGATGCCATCAAAAAATTCCACCACCTCAGCAAAATTGGAGGATTGCACCCCCAAGTTCACTGCATAAGCCAAAATTAATTTACCCTTTTGATCACAAATGACCCCAACCCCACCTACCTAACTTGGGTTAGGAGTGGTTGAGCCATAAAAGTTAAGTTTTAGCCATCCAAGTTCATGGGGACTAGGGAGTACTGCTCCTCTTTGGTATAATGCAAGAATGAAGAGCATTGAGAACCTCAAAAAAGTTACAATCTAATGCAATAGACACCTCTAGGTAATTAGAATTTATTTTGGGCTTGAAGGAGGTAATATTCTCAACAACCTGGTTGATAATCTTATTTTCCACCACCAGCTAGGGGGATTTTTTGTCTCTAAAGACACTATTATTGTGCTACTAAATTTCACACCTAGTGAAGAAAAGAGTTTTCCACTAGAGCTTGACCAGCATAGGGTGAGAAATCGATGGGAACCAACTATATAACATACTAGTAACATCCTTTTACTAGACCCAATAGATGTTGAAAAGAGAATGAAATTTTTTCCTAACCTACTAGGAGTAGTAGAATTGGAAAAATAGGTGGGAAATGGGATTAGCTTCATTCTCATGTGAGAAATAATGTTTACCAAGATGTAAGCCTTTCTTTTGCAAATTATCTAGGGTGAGAATCTATTTATGAAAGACAGTCCACCAGGATAATTTGACTTTAAGGGGGAATTTCGTCACAAAATCCACATCCAATCAATCAATGGATCCCAAATGTTGGAAGGAATATTGTATTTGGTCTTAATAGAGTAACTCCCATCCTTAGAAGCTACCTAGATCAAATAGTTTGGAAAAGTAGAGTTAAATAATTTGTGATTCTTAACAATTCTTAGAAGCTCTTTAATAGCCAAACAGAGGGGCGTCAAACCAATTGGGATCAATCTTCCATCTAGATAGATTAATAGAAGTCTCCAGGTAATCATAAATCTTAACCCTTAGCTGAGTACAAAGATCAATCTTCACTATAGAAAAAACTGGATGAAGACCAAGAGCCAACGAGGAAATCCATCTATCCTCACAGAAAGAGACCAAAGTACTAAATTTTACCTACCAAGAGGAGCCCAAAGAAAGAAAATTCCTAGACTTTAAGAGGTTATTCTAGATAATAGAGCCTGAAGCAATAACATCATTTTCCAACAAAGAGAGGCAATGAAGACCCTGTAAATACTTTTCCTTGAGGATGGAGATCCATTCCACTTAATTTTTTAGAAGCTTCCAAGAGATTTTAGTTATAAGGGCCATGTTCATCTGTCTAATTTTTCTCAAGTTGAGGCCACCATAACATTTTCTAGAGCACATAGTGTCCCAATTCACTAGAGAGAACTAACTCCTCTCTTCAGTTCTTGACAAAAGGAACCTTTATTGGATTTTCTCAAGTTTCTTTGACCACATAGAAATCACAAAAAATAGATAGATTAGGTACATAGCCAAACTTTGAAGGGTGAATTTGAGAAGGAGAAGCTTACTAGCATTGTTGAGAAGAGCACCCTTCCAAGCAACAAGCTTTATCTAAACTCTTTCTAGAAGAGTAGACCAAACAAAATTATCCACCATTCCAATAGTAAGAAGCATTCCCAAATACATCAAGGGAAGAGGAAGGATCTTACAATTGAGGATTCTAGAAATCCTAGTTTGTAGAATGGGGTGCACATTGAGAAAATAATGACATTTTTTGTAAAATTGATGCACTACCTAGAAGCCATAGAAATTTTTTAAGGAGATCAATCCATCCTTTATCCTTAGCCATCATGGATTCCCCCAACAAAATTGTATCATCAACAAATTGTTGATGAGAAATCGGTAGAAACATAGAGGAGGGTGAAAAATTGACCAAGGTGTCATTCAACACTTTGCATTCAAAATTATGAATGACAACTTCATCCATCATAATAAAGAGATAGGGAGACAAGGGGTCCCCTTAGAAAATTCCACTAGAAGCCAAGAAAAAGACTTGCGAGGTACCATTGATAATCATAGAGAACCTAAGGGAGGTGACACAACCTTGAATGAGTTTCAAGAATTACTAGAGAAGCTGAACCTACATTGAAATTCAAACAAAAAATTCCAAGACACTTCGACATAGGTTTTGGAAATATCAAGCTTAAGATCCATGATTTCTTTTTTTATTTGTCTCATGAAGTGAAGGGTTTCATGCAACAACATAATAGCATCAGTAGGTTGCAATGTTAGTTAAGATTGAGATAAAGTTGTTAAAAGAAATATTTATCTGTCCTATTAACTATTCGCCTTGGATATTGAATATTGTTACTATTAGTAAGCTTGATGGTTGTATTTGTATTTGCATTGACTTTCATGAAGGCTTCACCTAAGGATTATTTTTCATTTCCTGATATCGATATGATTGTAGAATCAATTGTAGGCCATGCCGTGTTGTCTTTTATGGATGGCTTCTTAAGCTATAATCAAATTCATATTAACCTAGATCAGTATAAGAAAACCTTCACTACCCTTAGGGTAATTTCTATTATGTGGTCATTCCATTTGGGTTAAAGAATGCAGGAGCAACTTACTAATGGGTGATGACCCTAATATTCAATGATTTTATTCATAAAATTCTAGAAGATTACATTGATGATATCTTGGCTAAGTCTATAACTTGCAAAGATCACATGGAAAATATTCATCTTCTTTTTGAAAGGCTTCGACTCTATAAGATGAGATTGAATCCTCTAAATGTGACTTCAATATTGATGCTGAATTTTTTTAGGATTTATAATTTCTCATCATGGAATCAAAGTTGATACAAATATGACTGATGTAATTGTTAACATGTCCCCACCTAGTAACATCTCTAAACTATATAGTTTGTAAGGGAAGATTCAATCAATTCATAGATTGCACCCTCCCCTTAACACATTTATTGAAGAAAGATTTTCACTTCCAATGGGATGATGAGTGCAAAAAGGATTTTGAGTAAATCAAGAGTTATTTTTCCAATCATCTTGTAGACACTGAAATTTGGTCTAAGCCCGACTTCAATTTCTTCATAATTCGTATTGTTATGGTCATGATTAAATAATCTTAATTATTTAATTACAATCTAAAGTCCTTTCTCACCTATTAATTAAATAAATTTAATTATTTAATTAATTCATTTTAACATTTATTCTTCTATTAATTAAATAAACTTAATTATTTAATTAATTCATATTATCTTTATTTGAATCCTGATTAATTAAATAAACATTCTTTATTTAATTATGTCACTAATTAACTTTATCCTCTTTCTTAAATTAAATAAATACTTTAATACTTTAATTATTCATTAATATTTTCTTTAGTCAATTAAATAAATCTTATTTATTTAATTTAATTCTTAAATGTTGAATCTTGAATTAAATAATCATTTAATTCATAAAAGTCTATTTCGAACATATTCTTCTATATTTAGATAATTGTTTAAGCTATCTAACTATTCATTTCAACTTGACTCGAGATCTATTAAAATCAGTTAGTTATCTCCTTATTTAATATTTGATTGTCTTTCACGAATAAAATCTTTGTCATAACCAGTCAGTTATCTAGCTTTAATTCTTATGCATGTAGGCATTTATTAATTAAATATCTTTATTTAATTAATTAATTTATGCGTGCATTTGAACATATCATTTTCTTTAATCTATCTTTATCCTTTTCATGCAAACATTATTCTTCTAATTTTTGAATACTTTCAACTAGAGATTAAATCATTATATAATCTTGATATCTATTCTTAGGTTTTATCACTCACGTCAGTACTAACACTTATCTCAATGCATGTCAAATCTTTTAATCTGAATCATCCATTTATCTTTCAATCTTGACCTGTCATTCGAATGATCAATTTTATATAAATTGACCTACCTTTCATCATTGCAACTCCTCCCGAAATCTGATGAATTTTGGAGCACTTGTTTAATCTTTGATATTTTGATACAATCACATACATCAAGGCTATACTTGCACACACAATGAAAATTTGAGGGCAAGAATACCATCACGGCTAAATGGAGAAGGACAATCAAGGTCATTCATGGAAGGATGCAGATATTGGATGAGATCATTCTATGTTTATGTTTATGCTTTCTTTGTGCTTTGTTGTTTAGCTTTAGATTACAATTCAAGTTTGATTGCATTTGTATTGATTTAATCCCGCTTTTTTTTCCTGATGCTACACCTCCTATTCTAATTCTAGCTACACAAGATAGACTTGTTTTTCTTTATATCTCTACATCACCTCATGCCTTAGCAACCTTAATAGCTCAACATGACAATAATGGTAAAGAAAAATCAATCTACTACATTATCTATATTCTTGTTGAAAATGAAAATCATTATTCC
This sequence comes from Sequoia sempervirens, assembly GCA_007258455.2. Taxonomy (NCBI): domain Eukaryota; kingdom Viridiplantae; phylum Streptophyta; class Pinopsida; order Cupressales; family Cupressaceae; genus Sequoia; species Sequoia sempervirens. The sequence goes on along the minus strand of VDFB02256132.1, from coordinate 81,446,015 downwards.
ACCATGGAGAAATACTATCTTGCTCTCATTTTTGCAATGTAAGAAGTTGCAAAATTATCTTCTTCATGCTGAAACTCATGTTATTGTAAAAAGTCATCTTCTAAATAATTTTTCACTGGAACTGATCTTTCAGGAAGGTTACTGAAATAGGTAATGCTTGTCTTTGATTTTGACATCAAGTTCATAACTCAAAAAGAAATTAAGGTTCAAGTTGTTGTTGATCAATTAGTAGAAGCTCCCTCATCTCACTCCTTCCCTAATCTAGACTTATTTTTAGATGAAGGCCTTTTTTTCATCCAACCATGAACCTATATGGGATATGTACTTTGATGGATCAAGATGTTAAGCTGGCTTTAGAGCAAGTGTATTTTTAATCTCACTTGAAAGCAAGCTAATTCCTCTATCTTTTTTATTGGAATTCCATTGCATTAATAACATCGTCGAGTACGAAACCCTTATCGATGGCTTGTGTGTCGCAATAGCATTGAACATCAAACATCTTTACATACATGGTGATTTTAGAATTATTATAAATTAGATTATAGGAATGTATCAAGCCAAGTAGAATAAGTGATCTTAGTATTGGTATTTAGCCTTATCCTTGCATAATCATTTCTCCTCATTTAAAATAGACAATATTTCTAGGAGAGAAAATCAACATGTAGATGCAATGGTGAGTGTCACCTCCCTTGTATCTTTGAATGATGGCATATAATAATACCACTTTATGATTTACATTCTTTGCTCTTCTATTATCTTAGATCAAACAAAATCGAATGCTCTAGTGTGTGCTCATGTAGACTCTGAGGAATGGTATTGTCATATTTATAATTATCTTAAGACTAGAGATTTTCCTGATGAAGTGAAGAAGAAAAATTGCACTTAGATAAGAAAAAATTCAGTCTAATACATTATATTATCATATGTTCTCTATCAAAAATATTATTATGGTCTTCTTTTTTATGTCTCACTAAGGAATAAATTCCCCTTTCCCTTCAAGAAGCCCATTCAGGCTCTGGGGGTGGAAATTTTGGTGGTAAATCCTTGGTGCACAAAGTAATTCAAATGAGATATTTTTGGATAACAGTGGAGTAGGAATGATTTTCCTTTATGAACAAGTGTTTGTAGTGTTAACAACATAGCAATCTCATTCATGCTCATGACTCAAGAGCTCCAAAATAAGAACTCTCCTTGGCCATTTGCAAAATGGGGGTTGGATATTATCAAAAAAATATCACCTCCTTGATCTAAACAACATATCTTCACCATTACTACTATGAATTACTTTATGAAATGGGTTGAAACTATTCCACTTCAATCCAAAAATACTAAAGAAATTTGAAGCTTTCTTTTAAACAATATCATCTCTCATTTCAGATTTCCTTCTACCCTTGTTTTTAACAATGGTACTCAATTTAAGAACAAAGAGGTGAAGCAATTCCTAAAGAATTTTGACATCCAAAATCACTTTTCTACAACATATTATCCTCAATATAATGGCCAAGATGAAGAATATAATAAAACTCTTGAGGTGATTCTTTGAAAAATAGTAAATAAACATGGTAAAGATGTCATACTCAATTAACATATGCCTCGTGGGCCTATAACATGATTGTTCATATAGTGACTAACACAACACTATATAACCTCATGTATGGTGCCGAGGCTATCATTCCTTTGGAGTTGGAAATTCCATATTTTTGTTTCCCTTAAAGGATTAATTAATGATGACACTTACCATGCTAATCATTTTCATTAGCTTGAATTGCTTCACAAGAATAGATTGTAGGCCCTCAATAATCTTCAAGCTTATCAATGATTACTTTCTAAACATTACAATCAAGGTGTTCTTTCTAGAACTTTCAAGGTAGGTGATTTGGTTCTCTATGAGAATCAGAGAAATATGAATGTGTTGCCTAATCAAAAGGGGAAGTTAAGCCCTAATTAGTTAAGCCCTTACATTAAATCATCTTTGTGTATGGTTTTGATGCCTATGGGCTATCACCTATGGATGAAACACCTCTAAAAGAGCTTTTCAATGTGATGCATCATCATCGATACTATGCATTGTGTCTATGTGTCATGTTTGTAATGCTTGTCCCTTGTGGATTATAGTTCAATGTGTTATGCCATTCCTTCATTAACTTACTATCCTAATATTTTTGTGTTATGATGTGAACATGTGTATGTGATTAATTTCTTTAATTAAGAATTACTCTTACACGTGTTTTATTATGCTATTTATCTTTGTATTGCATTTGATTAAATCTTTTATTTAGGTAATTATATCATCATTATATTTATATAAAAAGCATCCATGTGTTCATTAGATCATGATAGAATCTAATCTAAACATACATCCATAGATATAACATCCATCACATAATCATACATGAAAATAAAAATAAAAATAATAATGAACACCATGATGTCAGACCAAAATCTCATATATATATATTGAGAAATGTGGTGCCTATATATCTATATATATCTATACATCAAAATAATGTTGTACAAAATGATATCATTGGTATATAAAATGGTACATATATAAAATGAGCCTCTAGCCCCTTGGTGCATGGCTCCTTTAGCCCTTTGGTACTAGTGGTGCTCAAGGTGGAGGATGGACGGATGTGATGGAATGTGATCAATGTGATCGTGACACATTTATGGTCACTTGAAGTCCTTGTATCTTTCTACAAAAATCTACAGTCTACACCTATAGTTGTGCCTCCCACTCTTAGGTCTACTACAACTCCTCTTGAAGCCACTATAGCTAGGGATCTATAGCTGAACTCACAACTATTGCTTGCCCACCAAGGGAATTGAGTTGGCTCTATAGGGAATCACGTGGCCTCTTGACACTATCTACCCACATCTTGGCCTAATCTCACTCAATGAGGGCAGTGTAGAGCTCAACCACTTGTTTATCCTACTCCTCAGTCATAGTGATGACATCAGTGGTCCTCTACATGACCTCTACCCATGCCTACTCATACACTATCCTCAATCATGCAACAGGCTCAAACAATTGGGTGTGTGAACCCATTGAAGTCAGCCTATATACATCAAGGACTGTCCCCTAGACTGGCATAGTCAAGGCCACCTCAGAGACACACCACCTAATGAAAGCGATCCACTCATGTTTATCTAATGCAACTATAGAGTAGTAGACACTATCACTATCAAGTGATGTATACCAAAAAATGAGCATATATATATATGTATGTATGTATGTATGTATGAGATGAAACTAAAATATAAAGTACTCAAATGGAAATAGCATAAATCACTTTTATACCTAGATCCTCAACCTGCTAGTGTGGATCTAGAGGAGGTATGACACTAGGATTGATGCTTGCTACTACTGCTACTATTACTGTTGAGAGACAACTAGCTACCAAAGGTGGAACCATTGAGACTAGGACATTAGTTGGAGGTGTTGAAAGCCTTTTTCCACCACTTGGGCCTCCCTACCGCTTCACCCACTGCCTCTCCTTATTTGGAATCACCATCAGCACCTCAATCCTCTCCTCCTCCTCCTCTAACTCCTACCCACCCTTGTTCACTGACATTTCCCCATAGGGACATTTTTCAATAAAATCAAGTTAGGACCCACTCTCACCCACCAAGATCTATAATTGTGAGTGATCCCCACGTCATCAATGGTCAACATCGGTGTTTGGTCATCATTGTATGACCCATCATCACTAACAAAAACATCTTCTATGGTCAAACAACAACCATCTTTTTATCTAGTGGCACTCCTTAATGCTTCTACAAATGTGGGAGGATTCAGCAGGATGGTCTATAAAAATCCCAAACTATTAGGTGAACCAATGCTAGTAATAAAGAACTATAATATAATTGGTGTGCCCCATCAATAAGTGATTGTACTACATATGTCATAGCTTCCTCCTATATATGGGCCACCGTATGCCTCTATATGGTCTCCATCTCACATCATGGGACCACAAATCTCCAAAGAACAAAGTTGTGTCGCACTTTACAAAAGAAACAAATAACATTGATCCAAACTTTCAAACTTGAATCAATAAAAAGTGGCATATATGTTTTTAATTTTGAAATGATGTAAACTAATAAAATGCATATTTTTTATTATGTTTTATGTTTATATTTTTTTGAAAAAAATAAAATTATTTGAATATACTTTTTGTAAATTTACACTACAATTTTGTTGCTGATAAAATGCTAAAAAAATGAAGTTACATGAGATGTCAATCTTTATATAGTAAATTTTATTATTTTTTCCTTCAAAAATTTTATGTGTGTTTATAACTTTAAACTTTAGTGCATCAATATTTTTTTTCAGTTTTGATAAATATATATTTTTAAATAAATAATAAAATGCGCTTGTACCAAAACAAAGTGTTTCCATTCGATCTCAACTATTATATTGATTATTTATCTAAAATAGAAAACAAATTATACCATCTTAATATAGATTCTTTTATCTAGTGCATCATATGTTTTTTTTTTAATTTCTAATAAGTTTTAGTATTTTCCTTGACATAGTAATTAACCTTATATTTTTGTTTTGATAACCTACTTTTAGTAAAAATAAAATATTAAATATAAGTAATAGTTAAAATATTTAAATATATATATTTTTGAGAACTACACTTATGGATCTACAAAAGGTTATTTTTTATATTTTTTTGAAATTATTATTTACATGGCTAGGAGTTGTCAAAACATCAAGTTTTTCAAATAATTTATTTTTTCGATAAATTAGCTTCAAAGTGGTGCTACATTTGCATTTATTTAAGAATTTTAGATGGAAAAGTTGCGGACACATAAATTAGCTAGAGTGAATCTTACTGGATCATATGTTTGACCAAAATTTATTTTTAGTTAGAAATACTTAAATTTAGTTGTTCTAATAAGTTGGCTAAAAGTGTGACACAACTTTGTACTTTTACCATCCATCTATAACTGCTAAATAGTAAGATATCTATACCTTTGTTCACATAACAATGGTTACGTGTGGGCCATTGGTGTTCCAAAATTTATGCCTTGGGGATTCCCGATTGGAAAGGTGCACATGATGTGTGCAAAATCCCACACTTGTAGGAGCATGTAGGATGTGAGGCTAAAATACTCATAATGAGCATATCACCCTAACTCATGATATAAGTGAGCAAGCATGCTACAGCTTGAGGAAAAAAATGGTATGTTGCTCCTCAATCTTGTGAATGGTATAGATGAGGGGCATGTGTAGGTGTGAGCCTCACCCATCCATGGTGACTCAAAGGGTGACTGTGAGTACCATCACCCTCCTAATAAGTGGTACTACCACTCATCCCTACTCAAACTATCATATGTAGATGTGGCCAATGGTATCATTGGGCTTTGTGCGCTCAACATAGTACTACTAGACCACTAGAACTTATTGGGATGATTATGTATCATCATGGGCCACCAACTACCCATGAATGGGCAAGTCGATGATGTGGTACACATCCTTGAGTGTGACTATCATCTCCCTTGATGGTAGGTGGAAATAAGAACAAGAGGCATCCAAGTGCTCCATGAGTACCATCAGCATGGGAAGATGGTATAACATCTTTGGGAGTGTATAGGCCCACCATAGGCCCACCTACTGAAGATGGTCCTACACTTTAGGATTCATATGGGCTACTTGATATAATAGCATCATACACACATGCCCACCTCTCTGATTGTGCATCTCAGGCCACTCTTGGAAAAATGGAAAAAAAGCTATGTTAGATCCAGCTACATTTTTTTTTTCTCTAAGTGGACCTCTGGGACCGAGGCACACCGTACAGACCTCTACATGATGCGTTGGTGTCTGGGGTCGACTTCCATGAAAGCTACCTAGATGAAAACACACATAGTGAATGACAACATGCTATTTGGATGATAACATATAGCTTGTAAACCTTCATGCTACTTGGATGCATGTGCTAATTCGAATTGGAATAATCTCAAAAAAAATCCTAAAAATGTAAAGAAAGGTTCAAATTCATCGTACCCCATTGTCCTCATTGCCCTCAGCTATGGTCATGTGAAGCTGCATTATCCTAGGATCTATGTAATCATATCTATGAGGAATTTTTCTAACTTTTCTCTCATAAAAGTCAATAATTCGCTCATAGTGAATAGTGAAAATGACCCTTCTGTGGGTCCTCTCAAGTATATATATGTCATTTTTGGCCCATTTTTCTCAACAAACATGGTCCTTCCATTCTTATTTTTTTCACCCCACCTAGCTATGGGAAAAAATAGGAGGGGGCATATACTCACCTCTTCATCATATTTTCTTGAGAATTCTTATCGTCATGTTAGCTTCCTCTAATTTTTGAGCTAACAAACTTTGAGTTTTGTAGAATGAAACTTCACATCTGATGTTGTGGTTTCTTATTGAACTTAATTGTTGGGGCATCATCGGTATCCACCTATTCAACCTTTGTGGCCTCTACAATATCTTTTTTGGCATGAAAATCCATAAATTTTTCAAATTTCCAAGTTCGTACTAGTGTCTTCTTTTCTACTTTAGTCTAGCTAATTTTCTCAAAAATAAAATCACTAAAGTGGGGGAAAAATATAATGTCATAAAATTGTACCACATGAAAATTTCACATTTGTGCATTTGTCCCCCCACATTTATGGTGCCTATACATATTTCTGAAAAGAACCTTATGAGTCAAAATTTCATGATTCCAACTCCATAGGGAGCAATGATGAAGTGTCAGCAATTTTCCACCTTATTTCTCACTAAGTTGTGAGTTAGATGCCTATGCAACATGCAGATGTCCATGTGGCACATTAGCATTCTCAACCTTTATAGGTTCAAATGAGGAATCTCAAGAATTTTTTCTCGTGATAAATGTCATCATGGAAAAATTTTGAGTGTAATGACTCTTCCCACCCATGCATCTTCACAAAAACATCCTTTTTAGTCTCATTTGCATTGATTATTATCATGACTCACTCCAACTTGTTCTCTAATTTCTCTTCTCTTCTACATCATGATTATATGGAGAAGCTCTACTAGATTAGCATCTCACCAACAACAAAAGCTCTCTTGCAAGCATTCAACATCACATCTATCAAGCCAAGAGGGAGCCATGGACTATTGATATCACTCTCTTATTTTCTTTTTTATTTTGTAGCATACTTATTGAGTTTATATTTCATGATACGGGTTCTCCTACATAGAGGGGTTTACTTTTATCACTCATTATGTCTATTTCATGATACATGTTCTCCTCCATTGTGGGGTTTTCTTTTATCACTCATTGTGTTTAATTTACTTTGTGTATTTTATATTCTTTACTCATCTAGCTATCTATGGAGGTGGGAACACCAAAACAAGGGTTTGACTGAGGCAATACCCAAAACAATCCTAACATTTTTCCTCATTCACCTTGTGTGCATAGGTTTCTCAAGTGAAGATTTGCGGGAGGCTTCAAAGTGTAAGACCTTTTATGAGTTAACATCTCACCTTCTTTATCATTTAATCTCATTGCTAATATCTATTTAGTTGCTAGATTAAATAAACCTCATTTAGAATAGTTAGTTGATTCATTGAGTTCCATGAAAGGATTTAGTTCTCTATCTATATGACATGGTAGTGTGTCATTGAAACAATATGGTTTCTTGCTATCATCCCACTCTTGTGTTAACATCCTTTGGCCGAGAGCTTATCCTCTTATCCTATAAATCTTTGTAATCTTATCCTTTGGTCCCCAAAGTCCATTATGTGTGGTCATTTTAGAAACTCTCTTTTAAGTACATTTTTGCAATCTCTTTGATCTTGAACCACCACTATTTGGGTCCATGTCATTGAGGTGATTGAGGAAAAATCCCACCATTTAGACCCTATTCATCTTGGGATTGGGGAGTAGTGAAACCCCTCATTGAGAAATTCAAACAAGAGTTATCCCTCTATCAATGTAGATGGATTCACAGCCCAAATTTAAGGTAATTTCCCATAGCCCCCAAACTAGAATTTCCCAAATTTGATGTTATTGATCCTTCCAATTAGATATAACTTCCCATGATCATAATATCTTTAGTGATTCTTTCACTTATAAAATGAATCCATCTAACGGTTAAATAAAACTCAATCCTTTCTCACATGGGAAATTTTCTCAAGGAATTCCTTAGCTAGTTTTCTCTATAATTCCACTCCAAATCAACCATTTCAAAAGAAATTGATCATATTGTGTAGGAACATGCTTCCACTTTGAGGTTTGCATTTGGTGAGATGTTATTATTTATTATTATATTTTTAATTCTTTTTATTTCTCAATTGGAGGTACTATCTATGTTTGAAGTATGATTTTCATTCATTTGTGTTTCTCCCTTTTCTTCTTCAATTTTTTGTTGTCGCCTTCTATCACACCCAGTGGGGCCCTTTTCCTCATCTAGGTCATTTTGACATACATATTTTGTAGGATTTTGCAATCCTAGGCCATGAATTTTATAGAATGGTTTATTTGTCCTCTATGTTGAAGTATCCATGACATATTGGTATATATGTTTAGTTCTCAAAATATTTATTATTTTAGTTTTAGGGGCCTTTTCCTTAACCTTTGTAGGGTTATCCAACTATTTTTTTGTCTTGTAGGGGTATTTGGGTTAATCTAGACCCTATAGGTATTGTTTGATAACTATGGTCCTTTCTAGATGTTTGGTTAGCTAGGGTTAAGCGATTTCTTATCTTTTAACTAAGGTGTTTGCTTGAATATCTCACTAAACAAGTGATTGTAGGTGTTTTATACCTAACTAGTGTCATTGCAGCCTGGGGTTTGTGCTAACTAGGGTTTTGTACATTTTTTTCTAATTTGTTAGCCTATAGGTGAATCATTGTATTCATTTAATCCTCTACATATTCATTTGAATAATCAATAAATCCATTAGTATTTTTTACGCATATTTCAAGGTTATGTGGTATTTTTTCTCTTGATCTTCACAAGATTATGTGCTTATGTGTTTGACTCAAAAATATATTAACATTCATACCCTCTCTTTGGATCAATGTAATTAACTAAATTTAATCTATTCATGATTAATTGAAATCCTAAATTATCTTCTTTATTTATGTTCAATCATCATGTTCTAGCTAATTCATTTATTATTTTATTGATTTATAATAATGTATATTATTTTTTTATTATTCTAAACTAACATTAGGTAAATTTAATTTTTTCATATTTTAATAATGAAAAATTATTTTATTTAACATCATACCTTGTTTCTCCTTAGGGTTTAAATTTATATTCATTAGTTCTACGTTTTATATTTATTCTTTCTAAAATTATGCATCATCGTTATTTTAAGATTTAGGGTTGTTATTTTCCTGATTATAAAATAGGCTAAATTTCCTCCATTCTTGTTATGATGTATTATTTCTATTTAAATTCATGTATATTGTGTACACACATGTACATTATATCATATATATATATATATATATATATATATATATATATATATATATATCTAGGACTATGCACATGTACTTGAATTAAAATTAGAACTTAATTAGTTTTTCTACAGTGCATCGATATGGATGGGCTTTGGGCATGTGCTGCTACATAGATTTAGAGATTGAGATTAATTTTAGATGACCCTTTGAAATATAGGGTCTATAGAAGTAATTTCTTTGTGTGAATAAATGTCTTCTACCTAGTTAATTTCCTCCCTAGGGACTTAGGGGACATATTGACATGTTAAGTTTACTTAGGTTCTAGATAATATTTTTGAAGTCTCAGTTGTCTATATAGGATCTTATCTTATCTTATAGACACTTTTGTCAAGTTAGTTGTCTCATAACATAGGATTAAGAAACATGTCACAAGCTTGTCTTTATAAGCAAGGCCTCTCATGTGCATTTGTATCAATATTGCATTCATAATAAAATGAGCTATCCTTTCCATATTCTCTCTTGTGGAAAATATTTTGGTCTAGCAACTATTACTAGGGGTTTTAAGGAGTCACCATTAACTTCTACATGGTATCAGAGCTCCAGTGTTGCAAATTATTTCTTAGATCTAAGGGTTTTGTGTTGTATTGAAGATATTTTTTGGTTCATGTTGGAGTTTTAAGGACCTCATGGTTGAATCCAAGGCATAAAAAAATGTTAGGTTTTCATTTCATTTCATCAATTTTTGTTATATTTTAATTGATCAATAAAGGTTTTAGTTGAGGGTTTCAATTGCCAGATCAGAAGGGTAGTTGAATTTTGGGGATACTTTGGGCCAAAAAATCCCTACCATTGCATCTAAAAGGCTTGAAAACCTAAAGATCGACTATCCAAATTTAAAAATCAAACACTTTTGTCTAGGGGGCATTAAAGGATTTTTAGGCATCACCCAAAAAATATGTACCATATGGCAGTGACAAAATTGTCAGTAGTAGTCTGGTGAAATATTCTACAATATTTGTAGGCATCAACATTAGTATATTCCCCAAAGAATATTCTTTGTGCAAGTCTATGTATGTTTGGTTGCCTCATACTTCTATCACATCCATTGGTTAAGTCAATGGTACAAAAACAAATTATTTGGTATTTTATAATATTAATGTCTTTTAAAACTATGATTTTGTTTTGGTGTTAAGCACATGCTCATTGCACAACCCAAGCCATAGTCTTATTTCTGCAAAGAAGGCATAATAACCATTGGCCTAGGGTAGGTGGTATGGGTATCTCGTCGCCACCACCATTGCTAGCTCACCAACTTAGGTGGCAACACATTAATAGAACCCTCAACACCTATTAGTCTAGTGGATGGTTGTATTAATGACTGGGACCTAGCCCCCAAGGGGATTTTCTTTGACCCCTAAGCCCTGAAATAACACTTTTTTCATTTTACAATTAATTTTGATCTAAGAGGCCAATTTTTTGAAACAATCTTTTTTGGAAAGTAGATTCTTCAAATTTTTCAGTGGTATAGGTGTTTTCTTAGAATTTTGCATTTTGATGATTTTTTTCTCACTCGAAATAAGATATTTCTTTTCAATCCCTGAGGTCATAATGTTTTGTTCCAAACTCTATTTTTCACAATTCTTAAATCATCTAAAAGGTATTAAGGAGTATTTTTCTTCGATACATGCAATTTTTAAAGAAATTTTCCATAATTTTTAAATTTTAGTTTGAAGCCAAATTGAAATTTTGGCATAAGTTGTAAATTTGGTAACAAAGTGGCATTTTCTTTAGGAAAAAGGGGTAAATTTCTTGTATTGTGAGGGTAAATTATTATTCCTCTATTGTAATTATAATTTTATTATGGATTTTCTAAAAGTTATACTTCTAACTCCATTTAAATATCATGAATGGAAATAAAAAATATAGATTTTATTGTTAAAATGAAATTTTCAAAGGATCACATTTGACAAAGATCCAAAACCCACAAGAGCTATAGAAAGAAGAAAATGGTTTGATAGTGTTGGAACCAAAATTTTCATAAAAAATTCTAAGTATTTTATCATTTGAAATCCAAAATTCCCATTCTTATTTTGATAATAAATCACATTATCACCTTTCAAGGCCATTTTTACCATTTACCATGTTACCGCTATCACATTAGCCACCCCTCATAACACCCATATCATACCTCCCTATTGTAGATCATCCCCAAGCAGCTCATGGTATTATGGTGAGAGCAGCTACTACTATATACACTATACCACTATACCTTGGGAGGTCAAGACATAGCCCGCGGTAGAGTGGTACATTGAGGATAGGTACTAAGGAGGCACCGCGGTAGTGCAGGGGAGAAAAGGGTAGCCCATGGTAAAGTGGTACACTAGAGAAGGATACTAAAGATATAACGTGGTACCATAGGGGAGTAAAAAGTGACACAAGGTAGTGTGGTAACCAAGCCGTTGGGTCATTTAAAACACACAAATCACATCAGTCAACATCAAAATATAAAATTAAGCTCGATACAAAGATTTGAATTGTGCGAATTTCTGAGTCAAGAGTAAATGCATCTTGGTGTTAAAATATGTGAAATAAGTTAAGATTTTTCATTCATTATAGCTGAAACCAAGTTGCAGATGAGCTCAAATTGTAGGAGTAAAGGGAATTATTTGAAGTGAGTTATATTCCTAGGTAATTTTTTCTCATCATCTTCTACGAATTTCATAAAATGGCACCAAAGAAGAGTGAAGTAGAAATCAAAAAGAAAGAGGCCAAACCTAGTAAACCATCATTGCAATCCTCATTGCTTTCCTTGTTTCTTGGTTCAATAGACAAGGGACCTAAGAAAATTTTCAAAGACTTAGCTCAAGCCTATAGGGACCCCATTATACCTCAGTTAGGTTGGAACCTCTATTGGTACTTCTATCAAAAAAGGAATGACCAGGTTCCAGCATCAAACCCATGGACCCTAGATTTGGCTATGTTAATTGTCCCTAATGTTTTCATTGATATTGGGATAATCAAAGCCCTTTCCAATAGTTACCATTCTCCAACCAAAACTATTAGGCTTCCAAATGGTGGGTGCTTATTTGATGTTACAAGAGATGTCATTATAAAGTGTTTTAACCTGAATAAACAAGCTATAATAGAGGTGAATTTAGTGAAATTGGAGCAAGAGTATTAAAGATTGATAAGAACATATAGAAGTGATGAGATCCTCCTACATATGAAGAGGGGTGATGATACTAGAAAACTATCCATCCCTTCCTCTAGAATGTAACCTTTCCAAGCCTAAGAATTTTAGGTTTATTTCAAGAATACCTATCATGCATTGTGTCAAGTCTTAGGGATAGATGCAAAGGAGTATATGCCAATAGGATTGATGAGAATGGCCATGGTAACTCAACATTATGAGTCAAATGTAGAGTTTTATTTTGCATCCATAATTGAGGAACACATACATAAGGGTTTGATATAAGTTAGGGAAGCTAAGGCCCGTATTAATTTTAGGAAATATTCTTTATTATGACATTTAATCCTATACCAGAATGAAGTGAAGTGGACTAAAAGAATGAAATTGTGTACACAAGATTTTTGGAATAAGACTCCCTATACAAAATTGGTGTTACACCTGGGATAATAGATGTACAAAATGTATTTTTTTAGTATTTTGAGATGATTTTGTTGTTAGAATAATAGCTACCCTTGGTTACCCAACACCAAGATTTCCTAAGTCATAGATGAAAGTAATGAGGCCTGTAGATTATAAGCCAGACCAGGGTTGTCCCTATAACTATGCTGATTGGTTTTTTATGCCTCAACACATAGTTATCAGAGTATATGGATGTGACCAAGCACCACATATTTTTCCTAAGTTTGTACCTACAAGGATATTTTTTCTAGAATTTATGTGGCAGATGCTTTGGATGGAGCATGATTTGATGAGAAATCAAAGGAAAGGTACATTTTTTTTCTAATTTAACTATATTTGAAGAATTGGCCATTGGGTCTGATATGTTAGAAGAATTGCAGAGGTTCATGAGGGTTAACTATCCCCTCAAATTTGGAAAAGAAAGAGTGTGTGACCTAGAGGGTCATATCGACATGATTAGAAGAACCTTGCTAACAAAAAGGGCCATCTCACATGAGTTTGACCTTGACGAGGATGTTATAAGTAATTTGGTGTATTTTGTTGATGTAATGTAGACCAGAAAAAGGTGGATGATAATGCTGAAGTGGGAGAATCAAAAGAAGGAGAAGGGTAAAATTTTTAGGGGGTTTTTTGTAGATGAACCCAACCTTCTAAAAAGGATGCAAATGATCCTTGATAAATTTGATGAATTATACAAAATGGCCCAAGATGAGGGGTTGATTCTACTTCCCACACCTCACCAACCACCACTTGAAGTTTCCACATCATAGTCACCACTGCCATCACCTACACATCCATCCCCTCAATCTCCTACTCATGAACCACTAGGCTAAGAGATAGAAGACTAAGCCATTGGTTGATTATGGCTAAAGTGATGATGAAGAACAAGAAGCAGTCCTAGCTCTGACAAAGATAAAGGTGGCAGTTGAACAATAGAGAAGTCAAATGCCCCATGATCCTAAGGCTAGGCTTTCAGAGGAATGAGCTAATGAAATTGAAGAAGATCATAGGGTAGTAGCCTCTCTAACATTTATGGAGGATGATAATTTGATGCATACTAATGAGTTTAAGGACTTTTGGATTAAAATGAAAATGAAACAATTTGATGAAAGGTTGAAAATCAATCCTATTGCAGCTGATGAGTCGAAGCAAGCTGAGATCTAGGCTCATAAATTTGTAGAGTTAAATTTTGATAGCATTAATGTCACCCACTAGGAGGCGAGAGAGATGGTATTAAAAATTGATAAACTAATTATACTAGGAATGGATTTGTCCAAAATATTTCTTCTAGATCAAATTAGAGCATAGGACGACCCCATGTTGGTAGTAGATTTTGATTGAGAGGAAGGTGTCTTAGGAATAGGGTATAACCCTACTACCCAAACACTTTCTCTATGGACGAAACAAAATTTTACAAGGAAGCCTCGACTTTTGGATGTAGTGCAAGAAATGAGGGGATCAACTATTGTCAGAACAATGAGGGATACAAATCCTATAGAAGCTACCACTATAACCATGCATTCTACAATGTTCAACAAGGATGTAGTTGAAAATATGAAGAAAATGAATAATGAGTATGAGGAGAGATTGAAATTATCAAATGATGAGGTGATCAAATTATTTATTTAAAATGCAAAGCTGAGACAACAGTTGCAATAGGCTACCATAGTGAGAGGAGATGAATTAATTGTCTATCACCCACCTATCCATGCAGAGGACCCGCAAATACATCAAATGAGAGAATAAATTATTAAGCTAAAGAAACATAGCATGTAAGATGTCAAGCATCATATCACGGAGACTCTAAAAAGGATATTAGAGTATAGAGTTGGGATACTAAAGGAAAAGATAAATGGAGTACATGAAAACTTCAACAATCTGATTAAATTTTTGGAATAGACAAATACTAACTCCCCCATCCTTAAGGTGTTTCAAAAGAGATGGAAACCTACCTTCCACATACTATCTACTTTATGCAAGGCCACACATAGGGATCCAGAGGCCCTGTCAAGGCTCAAACCTACACATGAAATGGTGAAAGGTGTGATTGATGAGTATAAGTATTTGATGGATATAAGGAAGAAATTGGAAAGCAGGAGTGCATTTGATTCTATCAAATACCTCTTCAACCCATCAATCCTCAAATATGATAATCAGTTGAAAGGTGTAGATGAATGTAGGTAAGAATTTGATCAAATGATTCCTAAGTGCCTGACACATATACAAGATGATGGGGAGATCAATCTCAACAAGTTTCATACTTTTCTCGATGGGATCATCATGTTGGACAAAGGATATACAAAGTTCATGGTAGATTTAAGGAATCTCCTGGATAACAAATGGAAGATTTATCTTACAAACTTCATAGTTGCACGGGAGTTCAAATGTCCAAGCGACTTGACAATTAATAAGTGGCAGGAAAAATATTTGGGCTCTGATGAAGATTGATTCTATACATCATGAAGAGAAAGTATCATATGGTAAAAGCTTTGAATAGGTCTTAGATGACCTCAAGGTTTTACTTGAAGATTAACAGATTGATCTACATGTTATGATTAGTTTTCTTTAGTTATGTTTAATTTCAAAATTATGGTTTGTTATCAAAATACATGTCATTTGGTCTAAAGCTTGTTTCCTCTCATATATATAAGAGAGACCAACACCAAAAGAAATCATCAGATATAGGAGAAAGAAATAGGTGAATAGGGATAGATAGATAACAAAAGGCTGTCATAATGCTTACATTTCAAAAGACCATGTTGGAAGCACAATTTTGAAGAAGTTAATGAAAGATCTCTAATTTTGTGGCATCATATTGGTATCAATTGTTTGTTGAATTAATTGAAAAATATTATCAGGTTGTATCCAAGGTTGAAATTTCCTTATTATTTAAATTGGTGTATCAAGGATATTTTCAATTTATCAAGGAACATTTGTTGTTCTTGTGTGGTCTAGTTAACTAGATCATTCAAGGAAGGATTAACATCTTTTAATTAATCACAGTAATCTGGAAAAGGTCATTTGGATTGATAAGAACTTGGTAATTGCATTCTTGCATGTTTATACAAGCTATAAACCAATATTAGTGTGCCAAATAGTTAGAGTTACTTCCAAATACAAGCCACTCATCTAAGACTTTCATTTGATTCCATATATCCAACAAGACATTAGTCTCATACATTTCATCATTTGGTTTTGTGAAATTTGTTTTCAACACTTTACATCTGTTAACTAAACATATTAATAAAATTCACCTTGATATTGCTTATACAATTTATAGAAAATTAGGCTTGCATCTCTCCATTTCCAGTTGCCATTGTGGATAGATTGCACAAGTAGGAAACACATAGTTCAAGTCTGCTTCATTCACACAGGTACACCCACCTATGTCAGGAAGAGCCTAAAGAGAAGAAGGTTCAAGTACATGATTTGGCCTTGTTCGTTAGCCTAAAACATACCAAGATCCTGACAACCTCTTGTGTTTTTTCAACCAACATTTTTGAGAACTAACAGATTGGCAACTTTGCTAGAGAATGAAATCTGAATCCAGGCCTTCATCATAGAGTGAATACCTTACCTAAGACTCCACTAGGAACAAGCAATTATAAAATTTTCTCACTTCTCTAAAAGTGAGTGGTGACTCTAAAAGAATAAGTGCATTGAGACTGATAAAATAATGTACACATTAGAAAGAAAAAACCCTAGAGTTCAGACCATCACAATAGTTCACAATATGCATGGCAGAAGGTCCCTGTATAGAGAAGGTCCTAATGACAATAGTAAATGGACACATAAGAATGATAAAGGAAAGAAGGTTCTTAATGAAATGTGCATTAAAAATAAGGATAAAACATAAAAACCACACTTTGAAACGTATAATCGCTATGATACATTGAAAAATGAGAATATCTCATCTAGAGAACCTCACACTCCTAAAGAAAGAACACATCCTTTCTTTCAATCAAATCCAATGAAAGAGGAAGAATTCATGGCTATATTGGAGGTTGAAAAGATCAGGAGACAACATGAATATGATCATAAAATTTCATTACTTGAAGGGAATTAGCATGAGGATGTCAACAATGTAGCCTCTGAAGAAAATTATGAATATATGACATAGGAAGAACCAAATGCATAATTGGAGTATGAAAGACAAGAAATGGAAGGAAATCAAGTAGAATATGAATAGAAGCTCCAAGTGATAAAATAACTCTAGGACTTGAAGTTGCAGAGAGCCCAATTTAATGCTCAGATAGCTAACCTCCCTAAATACACACCACCTCACAAGAAAAATAATGCCAATGCAGGCCCTTCGAATCCACCAAAGGCATCTCAAAAGCCATTTGGGAATCAATACAAATCATCAAATGCCCCACCTAGAAATTGATCACAACACCCAAATGCTTAGCCACCCCCTGGCCAACAATATATGCCACCACCCAACATAAAATACAATAATCCATTATATCAATATCAACATCCTCAAAAACCACCTCCTCAACACTACAAAACTATGATCAGAAAATTTGACTTAGCAGGTTTCCAAGTATATCCTTACCCTATGGACAAAAGTTGGAGAGGTATTGTCCCAAAATTTATAGGAAGTAGTGTAGTAACAGATGAGGAACACTTAAGAAATTTTAATGCTTTTGTTCAAGATTTGGATATGCACTATGAAGATGTATAGATGAGGCTATTTATGATGTCACTAACTAAAGAGGCTAGAGATTGGTTTAACAGTTTACCAATAGCTTCTATTGCTTCTATTCAAGAGTTTCATGATCAGTTCCTTGAATAGTATGGGAATCGGTATGCACCAAAGTTTTCCTTTCATGAATTGATAACTATCCAAAAATATCATAATGAGATAGTTTATGACTTCAACTAGAGGTTCTCCAAATTACGTAATAAGATACCACCTGGCTCCAAATTGGCAGATCCTGTAGCATTAAATATTTATCTAAAACCATTTGATCCGAAGATAGGATATGAGCTTAGAAATAGGTTCCCTAGAAATCTAGCTGAAGCACAAAAAATAACATTGACCATTGAAAACAATAGGAAGGTTTTTGGGATGATTGGTAAGAGAGATAATCATAGGGTTCCCAAAAATGTTAATAACCCTATGAATAGAAAAGAGAATACATACCAAAATGAAAGACTGAGGTTGCATGATATGCATATAATATGAACTGGAAGGAAGGAAAGTCTGTGATGGATAGGCCTAAAAATAAGGAGACTCCTGATCTTTCAAAGAAGAGAGGAGCATACATTGTTAATAATAATCCTTGGTTTCAAATTTGCAACTTTCCACATTCCCCTGACCATTGTATTGTAGCTCAATCAATACAAGAAGAGGAGATACCAATAGACAATGATGAAGAGGATCACACAATCTATTTAACTTCCCACACCCTCCATCCCATTGAGTAGGGATATTCATCTTCAGAAGAAGAAGGCTATGAATATGATGATGATAACTAGAGATATAATGTTCATATGGCAGAACAACAAGTCTTTTCTGATTATGAAAAAAGAATTGATGAATAATGTTCTCTTAGTGCACCATCCCATTCAAGTAAATGCAATGTAAGAAGTCCAACTGAGGAAGAGATAAATAAATTAACCATTGTTGTAGTAGAACATGAAAAAAGAAAATATCGATTAAGAAACATAATAGTAAATAAAGATGAAGGTGTTCCAAGAGGGATATTTGTGAAAGATAGAATATAGGGAGCACTAAAAAAGGTAGAAAATAAGCAGCCTGATAAGAATGGACAAAAAGATGTTCATAAGGAAGAAAACAAAGAATTGCATAAAGACAAGAAAAAGTTTGATCAAACAAGAAAAAAAGAAAATGAGGAGAACAAAGGAGATTCACTAGAGAAAAAGGAGATAACCAAAGTGGAGAATACATCCTTTGATTTGACCTAGGCCTTGTCTCAGGTAAAATTGTCTATGCCATTATTAGAAATGATGAAGATACAATAGTATAGGGACAATGCTATTCAATTAATATCTAATGGAAATGATAAAAGCACAAACTCTGAAAAATAAGGGGACCACCAAGATCACTAATAAGTAGGAAAAGGTAAAAGTTCCTGAGGTTTGTCTAGGTGATGTATTGATAAATCCTCCACAAGTTAATCCATTCTTTACTACACAACTCATAAATAATAAGCTAGTAAGGAATTGTATGATAGAATCAGTTGTTGATATCAACATCATTCCAGTAGGGGTCATGAAACAATTGGGCATGTGGGTAGACACTACTGGTGGAAAATGCTATGCTATGGATAGTAGGCCTATCCTAGTGATAGGAATTATGAAAGATGTAGAGGTGAAGTTGGCTTCTTATCCACAAGAAACTTATAATATTGATATAAATGTGATTGATACACCTCATTTTGGGATGCTTTTGTCAAGACAATGGAACACAACAATTGAAGGAAATGTATAGTTTAACTTGTCCTATGCTACAATAATAGTCAATGGTGAAGAGGTCAAGATATATAGAGATCCAAGGATGAATTAGATTGTGGATAATGTTGCTCAAGAGCAGCTAAATTGTTTTTGTGATGTGGATTTAGGGAGTTTTAGGGTAGAGCCTTCCCAGCTTGAATTAGTAAATACTGATCCAATTGACAAGAATGTTTCTAAAAATCAGCATGGTGTGTGGACGATGTATTTTTATGGAGCATGTAGTCAGGAAGGCAATGGAGCAAGGGTAGTATTTATCTCACCTGAAGGTACTACATTCAAGTATTCATTTTTGTTGATGTTCTAATGTACAAATAATGTAACAGAGTATGAAGCCCTGCTAATTGGTTTGAATATGGTTGTCAAACACAAGATCAACCTATTAACTATTCTTGGAGACTATGAGTTGGTCATTTCACAAGTCAGGTCAAAATATGCTATGAAAAACAAAAGGTTAAAACAATATAGAAATGAGTGGATTAATAGGTCCAAAAACTTGTGGTAGATTTCCTAGCCAATATAGCCCTAAAAGAAGATGATATTGTCGATGCATAAAATTGGTCATATCTGATTAATCCTAGTATTTAATTAAATATTTATTATTTAATTAATTTCTCTAAAGTCTTCTACATATAATTAAATTTAATTAATTTAATTATATTGTTCATTCAATTTATTCTTCTATAATGATTAAATAAATCAATTTTTATTTAATTATTTCATATTCATATGTCCACTTGATTAATTAAATAAATGCACTTTATTTATTTTAATTAATTATCACTTTGAATTTAATTAAGTCTTTTTGATTTAATTAAATTAAATTATTTCTTTTCAAATCTTCCTTCTAGTTAATTAAATATATTATTTAATTAATTTCATCTACATACCATTTCTTAAAGGTTTAATTAAATATCTTTATTTAATTGAATATCTTCCATATCTCCTCAGAATCATCATTAAATATTCTATTTAATTATGAAATCTTCCATTATTCTTCAAATCCAGGGTAAATATTCTATTTTAAGACAAACCTCTGTGTCACCCATAAATAAATAATTGAATTCAATAATTCAATATTTATATTCTTCAAAATCTTCCCATAATCTCACAAAAAGATGATTTTAAAAAAATCATCTCCATCATCTTATCTTACCTCTTTTACAGAAAAAGAAAACAAATCTTGCTTTCTACTTTCTTATGTTTTTCTTCAGTCTTATCCATTCTCAACCATTCGATCTTCCAGGAATTTTCACAATCATTGATCATATCAACCAATCAGAAGCTTTTGAAAAACTCTATAAATAGCAGAGCCAATCAAAGCAAGGGTTACACAACACATATCAGAGTAAATAGAGATTAATTGCATTATAGTATTATAGCATTCTAGTTTTATTATTCATAGCATCATCAATATTCTTTTACTTTTAAGCAATCATGTCTTAGCTAAAGCATTACATGCATTTCATATCCAATCTCATTCTTTAGGAGGACTATTCATTGAGCCTAGCACACAATCTGAGAGCCAGCTGGAATCAATGAAAACACTGAAGATAGAGGACGATAGGATGACATCGACGATAGGATACTGAGTTTGCAAATCTTTATTGTTTTAAATATTTTGTCTTTGATATAATGTCTTATTGGTGTGATTGATTTATTTGGTTTTACATATTTAACGCACACAAAATCAACCACACATTATTGGTGCCCACCGTGGGGCATTGCCCCATTTTTAACATCTTCTTGGAGGTTTTCTGACAGGATCTCGCGTTCGGGAATAAGGATTTTAGACAAAAAAATTTGTTTTAGCGCATACGACGATTTTTGAAGAGCATATGCAGGTTTTTAAAGCGAGTCTGTGGCTCCTTTCAGCACTTTTGCAGGTACTCTGGCGCATCCAGGGACTGTTGCGGTGCATCCAGGAACTGTTTCGGTGCATCCACAGAACAAAAGGGTGCATATGCTCGAATTAGTTTGTTAAAATTTCTAATGAACAAAAAGAAATTTAGCTGCATTCTGTTTTAGCGCATTTAGGAATTTTCATAGCTCATTTAGGACTTTCTGTAGCCCATTTACTGTTTGTTTTGGCGCATTTACTTGTTTTTGTGGAGCATACAAGTGACCTTTTGGCGCATGTAGGTTGTAACTAAATAGGTTTCTGAGTCTGACGCCTTCCGCAGATAGAACCTTTTTCTGGCTTAAAAGGAACCAATCTAGGATAGTCACAGCTGGTTTTAAAAGGAAGCAACCCTAGGATAGACATGGATTTAAAATAAAGAAATCTAGGATAGTCACCACACACTGATTTTGTGGTTAAAATGAATCTCATGCTTTCTATGAAGCAAAATCTTCACATAGTTTAGATCATTGTGATTTGGGTTTTTAAAAAGAATAGTGTCTACTGTGTTTGTGGAAATAGGTCTATGCTCTCCCCTTAACTGGGTGACCAAAATACCAGACTTTCCTTTTTCATTCATGCAATTTTACTGCTTTATTACATCTTGTAGAGGGCCTGCTCTTGTGGGAAAAAGTACTCACCCAAGAGGAACAACTCAAGTGGGTTCAAGCCAAAGCCAGGCTATTCCACCCCACTATAAAATTTAAAGCAGATCAGGAGAAATCCTCTTTTTCTGGTAGTGTGCAAGATAACCATCCCCAAAGCCTTTGTTCTAAAGGTTGGGAGGTCTCTTGAGGGAGTTTATTATTGTCGCACCGAACGAAAACCCTTACTACGAACCTAGTGTAGTATCCAGCCGAAGTCAGTTTCTGAACATCATAATAATCACAGTGCAGGGGAGGGAAGAATCTACCCCCAAGATACTCACCATATAACTTCCAAGCACCGTTTGCTTAGGGGATCCAGTATCCACTTCCGTCACTTTGAGTACATGCCTGTAAAAGAAAAAAACATGGGTGCCCCTTCGGGGGTGACACGACTATGTGAGTTGATGCAGTTCTAAGATGTGGGTTGTTGATTATTATGGTGATCTACCTGAATACTAAGAGTGAGTCTGCTTGAACTATTTGTCATGTGTAAAACCTGTGAAAATAATTTTTGAAAAAAAAATTGATTATACACTTGATGATTAGTATAGGACTTAAAAACAACTATTTTCAAGGTGCTTGTTGTGTTTTCAATCACACTAATTCAGATAAAAGATCATCTAAAATGAACATGTCAAAATTTAGCTGAAAATTGTTCTCAATTGTTCAGAAAAATACCTTGGAAAAATTGTTTTAGCACATCTAGGGTATATTCTGGTGCATATAAGTTTTGTTCTAGCGCATTCACTGGTTAAAACAATGCGCATTTGGAGTCTGTTTTAGCGCATTTGGAGTCTGTTTTAGCGCATAGGCTGAGTATTCTGCAAACAGTTTTTAGGTCACTATCAAAACATTTTTTGAAGTGCATATAGGATACAGAGTAGCGCATCTGGGACATATTGAAGTGCATTTGACCATTTCTCTGGTGCATATCCCTGTTTCTAAAGTGCATATAGGCAATAGAAAAGCACATTTGTCATTTTTTTGCTCAAATCATTGTTTCTGACAGATCTGAGTTTATAACATTCCCAGTCCAGTAGCACATTTTCGCTCAAGCTTAGGGAGTGGAAATCTACCAAGTTTTTCATGAAGTCAATTTCCAGTAGAATTAGGAAACCCAAGAAACCTCTAGGCTACAAGAAGAGCTTACAACAACAAAAAAATTTGTACAAGAGTCGACACGTCTTGCTTCATTATCGCAAATTTCTCCATAGATAATAGGATTTTGTTAGAGGATTTACCGACGAATACTCTATTGACCCTCTAGATTCACGAGCCTTCTCTCAATGACACAATCACAATAAAGCTCTTGATTTCAACTACATACCACAACCTTCTATCAAATATTCGACACATCCTAGTCAAATACTTCAGTGAATTGAAATAAGGCCATTTGATATATTAATCATTCTTCGAAAACAAAGATCAAATCTTACAAGTGCACTTTCCATCACAAACTTCTAATTTTTTGGTACAACTTCTCTCAACAGGATTCTGATATCCTTTATCATTGGAAGCCACAACCCCAAATGAGGAATACATAGTTTTGATCATATCATAAGATTTTCATCTTATCGGATTAAAACATCATCATTGATTGCACTCATCAAATTATGATCTAAGTTTAGGAGAACATCTTGAAATCATATGCCTATTTTTACATGATCACAATACAATAAACTGAAGGAGGATATTCAACAAGAAGATCATACCTCAACAACACAAAAAGAAGGTGAAAATAGTGATCCCCTTTATAGTGTGAATCAAAATCCCCTTTTTGTGGACAACATGACCGAAGGAAAAAATAATCTGTTTACTTCCGACAAAGATATGAGGAAAAATCTTGAGGATAGTGAAGATGAACAAGAGGAAGAACGACACCTTAAAGAATCCGAACAAGATCCTAAATTTCTCAGAGCAGTACAAAGGATCGTAGCACGTGACAAACAAAAATATTTCCTATTCCTGGCTGACAAAGGAGCCAAATTGCCTCATGATTTTTATACTGAGAACATAAAAAGTAAACTTGAGTATACATCATTCTCTGATCTCAATACCTTGACTCAATATGTCAAGAAACTAGAAGGAAAATTTAAAGATATGGAAGGGGGAGCCACAACAAATACATACGCTCTTGAGGATATCTTTCCATATCCTTTTAATCAACGACTCAAAATGATCCTGTTTCGTAACCATTGTGAAATTCCTAAGTTTGATCGCTGTAACGGGAAATCAGACCCCATTGACCATATTAGAGACTTTCAAAACAGGACTTTAGAATTTTCTCATGAGGATACATACTTAATACGCTTGTTCCCACGAAGTCTTGGAAGCCAATCTATGGAATGGCTATCAAAAATTACACCACCTGTCAAAACATTTGAGGAATTGATCAACGAGTTCATCTCTTAATATTCCTATAACATACAACACCAAATCACAATGATTGATCTATGCAAGGATAAGAAAAATCCTGGTGAACAATTCATCACATTTCTTCAGAGATGGAGAATATTGTTCGCTAGGTATCCACGTCATGTTCCTGAAAAGGAAAAGATCACTACATTCATAAATACTTGAATCAAAAGATGAGTTATCATCTAAACCTTCATTGTCCTCCCTCTTTTCAAAAGATGATTGAAAATGCAATCACAATTGAAAATGCAATCACGATTGAAAATGCATTAGTCCAGAGAGGAATAATCAAACTTGATAAAGAGAATCCTAGTTCATCAAATCACCACAATGACAAATCTAGATTTTGGACTCGCAACAAAAACATGGTGAATGATGGTGTTGTGGATGCACATCATGTCTCAGCTAAGCCAATTGTTCTTAGTGTTCCTCGCAACAACAACTACAACAATGTCAACTCGATTACAAATCAGGGAAACAACTCCCTACCTCCTCCAAGGAATAACCAAAATCCAACTTTTGTTCCAAATCAGAATAATACCAACAATCAAGGGTATCATGGAAACAACAATAACAATACCTTGGGAAATACATCAAACACGAATCCGCAGCGATCTTCATTTTTTTCCAACAAAAGAATGTTTACTTCATTGGGACAATCTCTGGAATCTGCTCTTAAAGACTTAATGGAAAAGAACGTTATTACCCTACCACCTCAACGTAACTTCGAACCTAGTGTGAAGCCACCGCCATGGAATGATGTGTACTATTGTAAATATCATAGATGTAAAGGCCATCATACGAATAGTTGCCAAGCTTTGAAGAATGCTATTCAAGATTTAATCGACAAAGACATCATCACAATAGAAGGGAACCAACAATCAAACGAAGACCACCAAGCATTTTGAAATCCTTTTCCCAACTATCAAAAGGGTGAGTCTTCTAGAAAGAATGTGAATAATGTCGATGAGCATATAATCAATCATATCTACACTGATGACGAGCGAGTTAATGTTATAAAAGTCAAAGAAAAAATATAGTATCGCGAAGTTAACATAACAAAAAGGGCACAAACTAAAGTTGTCCTAAAAGGTGCTCCTTCAAAATCCATTGTGCCACCGTCGTCACATCAATATGATTTAATCAATCAACTTGGAAAAACTTCTGCCCAGATATCTATCTTGGAGCTCCTGAAGATTTCCCTGGCACATAAAGAAATTTTAGACAAAGCCCTCATTGAAACAATTGTATTTGATGATCTAAATGTGGATCAATTTCAAGCCATGGTAGGACATTTTTCCTCACCCATATGCCTTTCATTCTCTGAGAAAGATGATTTTTCCATGACACATCCCCATAATTCATCATTATACTTAGAAGTCATGGTTCACAAGTTTTGTGTCAGGCGAGTTCTAATAGATGGAGGTGTTGGTTTAAACATATGTACCATGAAATTGATTCAAGCTTTAGGATATTCTAAAGATTCCATTGATCCCAAAAGAAAGATTACCATCAAAGCCTATGATGATGAGGAAAGAGCATCCAAGGGTTTAATCATGCTACCAATCAGAGTGGGACCCGTTATCAAAAATACTCTCTGTCAAGTATTAGATGGTGATCTTGCATACAACATCATGTTGGGTCATCCTTTGATCCATGACATGCAAGTTGTACCGTCTACATATCATCAGTGTCTTAAGTTTCCTTATGACAGACAGGAGATCACAATATCAGCCGCTAATTGTCCTAGTCAAATTTGTGCTGCCATCAGAGCTAGTCAAGACACTTTGGTTCCTAACAATCGAGAAGCAACTATTAGCACTTCTCCAAAAGTTGATATGCAAACTAGTCAACTAACCAAAACCTTTGACAAGCAATCACGGTTCAAGGATAATGGAGTAGGAGAATATTCTCTCTATCTGGCTAATCTTCCTATGTCACCTCAGTCACATGGACAACCTTCTATTGTAGACCACCAGATATTTGCAGCGTCAACATCAACACAGTCAGCGGCAGAACCAATCACAAAATTCAATGGAAAATTTATCAGGGAGAAATTCCCAATGGAAGATCCTAAGGATAGTGAAATGCTAAAATGGCTCTATAGAGAGGAAGATGAAGATGAGACAGTTCTTAATATCAAGTTGCCAACTGATAAATATGGTAATGGATATTCAATAATGCAAAAGATGGGCTATGAGGGTAATGGTCCTATTGGAAAAAAAAAAAGGAGTAGTTGAGCCTATTGATCCTCTAGGACTTGCTGCAAAGGATAAAACAGGACAAGGCTATGATACTACCTTGAAAGAAACAACAACCAAACAATTTGATGCTACTGTACTCACATTGCAAGAAAGTTCTAAACCAAGGGTAGCATGCTTGACAACAATTCAGAATTTCATTGATAATAACTCTAACACAGACTCTGGAGAATACGAATGGGACACCATCCATAATGATGAATTCTGGAGGGATAAACAAGTTGATGAGATACACAAGTATACGCCTACTCTAATCAAAGGAGAAGGTTCAGGGACCCAACCACATGAATCGAAACTACAACGCAACTATGATTCTAGTGATACCGAGTCAGATTTTATCGAACAAGACTATCGTGAGGACAGTACCATCATTGATCTACCTCATACCTCGGATCCTATAGATACCTCTGTTATGACCATAACCATAGCCGATTTCACGCAACCTAATGACCTACTACCGCTAATACATCACGATCTCATTGACTGGGATCTATCTGAACCTCCCAATATACCTATATTTCCAACCGACAAATCTATTGTAAGCTTCCTTTTTGCATATGATGTAAATGATTGTTCCACTGGTGATTTTTAGCATGAGATCCTTAGTAAGGAGAGTGTCAAGTTTCCTAGCTACAAAAGTAAAAATAAAAAAGAAAGATATAATAGTGAAAACCATAATCTGGCAGTGTTAGATCAAACAAAAGATAAAACAAAGAGCGTATCAGATGGTGAAAACCTTTTTGAGGCACCAGAGGATGGGATGCTTGACACTCTCCCAGAGCACTATCATGAGTGATCGCCTATCTTAATTGAGCCTACAAAAGCAGTTAATCTTAAAACTACAGAGAAACCGAGGATTCTACAGTTGGCTGCATCAATGACATAAAGAAGTATCAGAGTTCATGGAATTTCTTAGGGAAAATCAAGTAATTTTTTCCTGGTCTTATGCAGACATGCCAAGTCTTGATCCTAATCTTTTAATGCATCACTTGTTCATTAAACCAAGAGTAAAGCCTATGAAACAAAAAATTAGAAAGATGCATCCTCATGTGGCACTACTAGTTAAAGAAGAACTTAAGAAACTCCTCGATGTGGGATTTATAAGATCAATTGATTATGCAGAATGGATCTCTAACATTGTTCCTGTATCTAAACCTGACAAAAGTGTTTGAGTATGCACAGACTTCAAAGATCTTAATAAGGCATGTCCTAAGGATGACTTTCTACTTCCAAGCATTGATACTATAGTTGATCTAACAGTTGTCCATTCCATGTATTCACTAATGGATGGTTTTTCTGGTTATAACCAAATCAAGATTGCACTTGAAGACCAAGACAAAACAACTTTCACATGTCCCTAGGGAACTTACTGTTGGAACATCATGCCTTTCGGTTTAAAGAATGCAAGGGCTACATATCAAAGAGCTATGACTACAATTTTTCATGACATGATGCACACATTAATGGAAGATTATTTCGATGACATACTAGAAAAATCATACACAAGAGAAGGAAATCTTGAGATATTATCCAAAATATTTGCAAGGTTGGAAAAGTTCAAAGTTCACCTCAACCCTAAGAAATGTGTTTTTGGAGTCACATCTGGAAAACTCTTGGGATATATAGTTTAAGCAAAATGAATTGAAGTAGATCCTACCAAGGTACAAGCAATCATAGAAATACCTCCGCCAAGGAATATCAATCAGTTGAGATCACTACATGGACGACTTCAATCTATACGAAGATTCATTGCACAACTAGCAGATAAATGTCTACCTTTCATGCATCTACTACATAAGAATGTTCCTTTCAAATGGGATAATAAGTGTGAAATGGCCTTTCAACAAATCAAGCAGTATTTAATGAACCCACAAGTTTTGATACCACCAAATCCAGACAAACCACTCATCTTATACATTTTTTCCATAGAGACATCTTTGGGGGCATTGTTAGCACAAGAAGACTCTACAGGAAAAGAACATGTAATCTATTATATTAGCCGAACATTAACAGGTCATGAACTCAACTACACTTTCATCGAGAAGGCTTGCCTAGCTATGGTCTTTGCCTTGCAGAAATTTTGACACTACATGTGAACTCATACAATCAATCTTGTTGCAAAGATTGATCCACTCAAATATCTGTTGGGCAAGGCCACGTTGATAGGAAGGTTAGCAAAATGGGTCATGATATTAAGCTAGTTCGATATTCATTATATTGATCGCAAAGTAATCAAAGGACAAGCTATTGCTGACCAACTGGCTGAAGCACCCCTACAGGTAGAACATCCCATGCACATTGAATTTCCAGATGCTAATGTCTTCACGGTAGAGTCAAAACAACCTTGGTCTTTATATTTTGATGGCTCCTTTAGTCAACACGGATCAGTGGTAGGCATACTCTTTGTCACCCCTCAAGGAAATACCATTCCTTGATCATATCGGCTAATGTTTCCATGTACTAATAACATAGCCAAATATGAAGCCTTAATCACTGGACTCAAAATAGCATTGGAATGGAGAATCACATAATTGCATGTTTATGGTGACTCACAGTTAGTCATTAACCAAATCAATGATGACTATCAGACCAAAGATGACAAATTGTTTCTATACAAGAAAATGGTTGATGATTTCAAGAAATATTTTGTAGACATCAAGTTCATAAAAATTCCAAGGCTTGACAACAAGGCAGTTGATGTTATGGCCACAATCGCTTCATTGTTACAACTCCCAAAAACTCAGGCTCATTACGAATTTCTGGTGGAACAATCATTTATGCCTGCTTATGACACACCTGAAAGCCAAATCATTTATCACTTAGTAGGATTTGATTCACCTTAGTATGGAAATATTTATGCCTACCTAAAAGATGACATCTTACCACTTGACTTATCCTGTAACCAAAAGTGCAATTTTATCTGCCAATCCTCTCACTATACCCTTATCGCTGACACTCTCTATTGCCACGGTCTTGATGGTACTTTACTTCGATATCTTGAACGTGACAAATCTGATAAGGCTTTACAAGAAGTTCATGGTGGCATTTGTGGTACTCATTCAAGTGGACTAACCTTATCTAAGAAATTGATTAGAATGGGTTATTACTAGCCTACAATGGATAGGGAATCATTCACTTTTGTAACAAAGTGTTCAAAATGTCAAATACATGGAAATTTCATTCATGCACTAGCACAGGAACTATAACCGTTTGTACCAAGCTGCCCATTCTCTCAATGGGGGTTGGCTTTAGTTGGCAAGATTCATCCTTCATCCTCGAACGGGAACAAGTTCATCATCACAACAACAGAGTATTTTACCAAGTGGATTGAGGTAGTCCCTCTCACTAAGGTCACTGGAAAACAAATCTCATCATTCATACTCAACTATCTCATTTGTTAGTATGGCATTCCCAACTCCATCATTACAGATAATGGATGACCATTCAAGAATCAGGATGTTGACGAAATTTGTGAGAGATTCCATATTCAACACAGATACTCAACACCTTATTATCCACAAGGGAATGGCCAAGTAGAGGCCTCAAATAAAACAATATTGAAAATTTTGAAGAAGACTGTGAATGATGCAGGGAAATATTGGCACGTTCAACTCAATCCCGCATTGTGGGCTTACAGAACTAGTATCTGAATGCCAGCAGGAGCAACACCATTTGTTGTTGTCTATGGAGAAGAAGCCATTTTACCACTAGAAGTTGAAATCCCATCACTCTGAGTATCACTAAAAGGCCTCACAATATATGATGAATATAGAGTTTCCCGATTGCAAGAATTGGAACTTCTTGATGAAAAGAGACAATGAGCAGCTGATCATTTGAAAGCCTATCAACAAATGATGTCTCGCAGCTATAATCACAAAGTCAAACCATGTTCTTTTTAGGTTGGTGACCTTGTTCTAAAAGAGAACCCACACAATCAGCAAGATAGAGAAAAGAAAGGAAAGTTTGAACCTAATTGGTTGGGTCTGTATGTGGTCATAGCAGTATACAGTTTAAGAGCATACAAGCTATCAACGCCAGAAGGGGACCTGTTTGATGAACCCATCAATAGCATGCACCTGAAAAAGTATTATGTCTGAAGCAGTTACCAAAAACATTAGAAAAAGTCTTGAAGATATCCAAAAAAAATTTAGAAAAGGTCCTAAAAAAAATGGTTACCCCGGTGAAAACCTGGCAACAGCATCCTAGAATGGCTAAAACAAAAAAACAAAGAAAAAAAAATGCAATAAAAACAAATAGAAAAATCTGAAAATCGTGACACCATTTGTAGCCTCCATCTATTAGCCCGTTTCACTAGGGTTTTCACAGGCATCTTTCCTTCATCAGGTCATACCAAAGATCATTTCTAGACCCATAATGTAAAATTCCATGTTTCTGATACTATTTATTACTATTATTTGCTTTTATATGTTAGTGTGACACTGAATTGTGATGGTGATTGATTCATCATTTTGGTGTGTGTGGTTGCGTAGTTTAGTTGATTGCTACAATTGATATTATTATTATGATTTATGATACTCTGTATGTAGGGTTTGAATTATTTTATCATGCAATGCTTTCTCTCTAATGTTTTATATGTCAATGTGATAATCCTATGGTGATCATGTTATTTGAATTCAGTATTATTTTATAATGCAATGGTTTAGTAATTAGTTAAGATGCAGTAGTTAATCATCAGGTTATCTTATGATCAATTTGGTTAGAAATGTTAGTTTGTTATTGACATTGTAATTGTTAGAATAGATTAGGTGAGAGGACAGTGTAGCATCACTCGTTCACGAGTGCCCTGCTACACTGCAATTCCTTCTCACGATAGGATGTTGATTATACATATATACATGTGCTACTTGACGTTTATTTGGATGTAGGATTAAGTCTCGATTCCACCTGCTTCGGCAGGACAGGGCGAGCAATAAATTAACCCAACGGGTAAAAATGTTGAAAAAGGGAGTAGGTTTGGAAGCGTCCCCATCCCAAGTCCGTCGTCTGTTGTGAGTCGTGTTATGACTGAAGTTTTTATTCTCGTTGATTTTGTAGTTTGATTGTTGGAGTATGCATTTTAGTGATGGTTCATGTTTATTTAATTAACCTTATTTTATATGATAATTGATAAAGTTGTCTAGTTATGGATTTAATTCGTGTGATTAGTCAATGTTAAGTTTAAATATATTATAAATTAAAAAATGATTTAATTTATTAAAAAGTAATAATTATTCTAAATAATTATTGTTGATAATAATTAAATTAAATAAATATTGTTGAAGATAATTAAATAATATCTTTTTTTTTTATTAATATTAAATTAGCAAATCATGTATAGAAAATATCTTGATTAAAGAAATTGTTTTAATTAAAAATTTTAGATAAGTGTGCTTTTAAAAGCTAGAAAAAGGACCAATTAGAGGAGGGGATTTTTGAGAAAAGAAAGCAGAAAAAGCTTTACTGATATTATTGATTCTTTTATTATTTTGATGAGGGATTCACACACGGAAGTTTTTGGGTTCTGTTGTTTTGGGATCTGGAAAAGAAAAATAAAAAAAGAAAAGAAAAGAAGAAGAATTTTTGTTGAAAACTATTGGAGGAAATAATTGATTTGAAGATAGATAGATTTGAAACGAGAGCTGCAGGAGAGGATCAAGAAGGAACTGCAGGAGGAATTCAAGAGGAGGTTACAGAAGGGATTCTTCTTCAGACAAACGACTCCAGGTATTCTCCTTTTAAGTTATTAATATTTCATTGTTCTGTAACAATTTTGGTTGCTAGGTTTTCGAAATTTGATCAAATAAAGTTTTGTGATTCGAAAACTTGCTCAGATTAAAACCCTTGTATCTTCTGTTGAAAACATTAGTGAATCTTTTTTATATCTCTTCAATATAATTTAGTTGTGAAACTTATTGTTTGAAAAATAAATCATTTAGGTTGAGGTTGGATTTATTTGTCAGAGCTATATTAATTTTATTGAAAATATGTGGTCATATGATTGTTTGAATATCTGGGTAAATATATATTGATATACACACTATATATATATTATATATAT
>VDFB02256132.1:81302767-81413087 GCA_007258455.2 Sequoia sempervirens | reverse complement strand
AAAAGGGTGCATATGCTCGAATTAGTTTGTTAAAATTTCTAATGAACAAAAAGAAATTTAGCTGCATTCTGTTTTAGCGCATTTAGGAATTTTCATAGCTCATTTAGGACTTTCTGTAGCCCATTTACTGTTTGTTTTGGCGCATTTACTTGTTTTTGTGGAGCATACAAGTGACCTTTTGGCGCATGTAGGTTGTAACTAAATAGGTTTCTGAGTCTGACGCCTTCCGCAGATAGAACCTTTTTCTGGCTTAAAAGGAACCAATCTAGGATAGTCACAGCTGGTTTTAAAAGGAAGCAACCCTAGGATAGACATGGATTTAAAATAAAGAAATCTAGGATAGTCACCACACACTGATTTTGTGGTTAAAATGAATCTCATGCTTTCTATGAAGCAAAATCTTCACATAGTTTAGATCATTGTGATTTGGGTTTTTAAAAAGAATAGTGTCTACTGTGTTTGTGGAAATAGGTCTATGCTCTCCCCTTAACTGGGTGACCAAAATACCAGACTTTCCTTTTTCATTCATGCAATTTTACTGCTTTATTACATCTTGTAGAGGGCCTGCTCTTGTGGGAAAAAGTACTCACCCAAGAGGAACAACTCAAGTGGGTTCAAGCCAAAGCCAGGCTATTCCACCCCACTATAAAATTTAAAGCAGATCAGGAGAAATCCTCTTTTTCTGGTAGTGTGCAAGATAACCATCCCCAAAGCCTTTGTTCTAAAGGTTGGGAGGTCTCTTGAGGGAGTTTATTATTGTCGCACCGAACGAAAACCCTTACTACGAACCTAGTGTAGTATCCAGCCGAAGTCAGTTTCTGAACATCATAATAATCACAGTGCAGGGGAGGGAAGAATCTACCCCCAAGATACTCACCATATAACTTCCAAGCACCGTTTGCTTAGGGGATCCAGTATCCACTTCCGTCACTTTGAGTACATGCCTGTAAAAGAAAAAAACATGGGTGCCCCTTCGGGGGTGACACGACTATGTGAGTTGATGCAGTTCTAAGATGTGGGTTGTTGATTATTATGGTGATCTACCTGAATACTAAGAGTGAGTCTGCTTGAACTATTTGTCATGTGTAAAACCTGTGAAAATAATTTTTGAAAAAAAAATTGATTATACACTTGATGATTAGTATAGGACTTAAAAACAACTATTTTCAAGGTGCTTGTTGTGTTTTCAATCACACTAATTCAGATAAAAGATCATCTAAAATGAACATGTCAAAATTTAGCTGAAAATTGTTCTCAATTGTTCAGAAAAATACCTTGGAAAAATTGTTTTAGCACATCTAGGGTATATTCTGGTGCATATAAGTTTTGTTCTAGCGCATTCACTGGTTAAAACAATGCGCATTTGGAGTCTGTTTTAGCGCATTTGGAGTCTGTTTTAGCGCATAGGCTGAGTATTCTGCAAACAGTTTTTAGGTCACTATCAAAACATTTTTTGAAGTGCATATAGGATACAGAGTAGCGCATCTGGGACATATTGAAGTGCATTTGACCATTTCTCTGGTGCATATCCCTGTTTCTAAAGTGCATATAGGCAATAGAAAAGCACATTTGTCATTTTTTTGCTCAAATCATTGTTTCTGACAGATCTGAGTTTATAACATTCCCAGTCCAGTAGCACATTTTCGCTCAAGCTTAGGGAGTGGAAATCTACCAAGTTTTTCATGAAGTCAATTTCCAGTAGAATTAGGAAACCCAAGAAACCTCTAGGCTACAAGAAGAGCTTACAACAACAAAAAAATTTGTACAAGAGTCGACACGTCTTGCTTCATTATCGCAAATTTCTCCATAGATAATAGGATTTTGTTAGAGGATTTACCGACGAATACTCTATTGACCCTCTAGATTCACGAGCCTTCTCTCAATGACACAATCACAATAAAGCTCTTGATTTCAACTACATACCACAACCTTCTATCAAATATTCGACACATCCTAGTCAAATACTTCAGTGAATTGAAATAAGGCCATTTGATATATTAATCATTCTTCGAAAACAAAGATCAAATCTTACAAGTGCACTTTCCATCACAAACTTCTAATTTTTTGGTACAACTTCTCTCAACAGGATTCTGATATCCTTTATCATTGGAAGCCACAACCCCAAATGAGGAATACATAGTTTTGATCATATCATAAGATTTTCATCTTATCGGATTAAAACATCATCATTGATTGCACTCATCAAATTATGATCTAAGTTTAGGAGAACATCTTGAAATCATATGCCTATTTTTACATGATCACAATACAATAAACTGAAGGAGGATATTCAACAAGAAGATCATACCTCAACAACACAAAAAGAAGGTGAAAATAGTGATCCCCTTTATAGTGTGAATCAAAATCCCCTTTTTGTGGACAACATGACCGAAGGAAAAAATAATCTGTTTACTTCCGACAAAGATATGAGGAAAAATCTTGAGGATAGTGAAGATGAACAAGAGGAAGAACGACACCTTAAAGAATCCGAACAAGATCCTAAATTTCTCAGAGCAGTACAAAGGATCGTAGCACGTGACAAACAAAAATATTTCCTATTCCTGGCTGACAAAGGAGCCAAATTGCCTCATGATTTTTATACTGAGAACATAAAAAGTAAACTTGAGTATACATCATTCTCTGATCTCAATACCTTGACTCAATATGTCAAGAAACTAGAAGGAAAATTTAAAGATATGGAAGGGGGAGCCACAACAAATACATACGCTCTTGAGGATATCTTTCCATATCCTTTTAATCAACGACTCAAAATGATCCTGTTTCGTAACCATTGTGAAATTCCTAAGTTTGATCGCTGTAACGGGAAATCAGACCCCATTGACCATATTAGAGACTTTCAAAACAGGACTTTAGAATTTTCTCATGAGGATACATACTTAATACGCTTGTTCCCACGAAGTCTTGGAAGCCAATCTATGGAATGGCTATCAAAAATTACACCACCTGTCAAAACATTTGAGGAATTGATCAACGAGTTCATCTCTTAATATTCCTATAACATACAACACCAAATCACAATGATTGATCTATGCAAGGATAAGAAAAATCCTGGTGAACAATTCATCACATTTCTTCAGAGATGGAGAATATTGTTCGCTAGGTATCCACGTCATGTTCCTGAAAAGGAAAAGATCACTACATTCATAAATACTTGAATCAAAAGATGAGTTATCATCTAAACCTTCATTGTCCTCCCTCTTTTCAAAAGATGATTGAAAATGCAATCACAATTGAAAATGCAATCACGATTGAAAATGCATTAGTCCAGAGAGGAATAATCAAACTTGATAAAGAGAATCCTAGTTCATCAAATCACCACAATGACAAATCTAGATTTTGGACTCGCAACAAAAACATGGTGAATGATGGTGTTGTGGATGCACATCATGTCTCAGCTAAGCCAATTGTTCTTAGTGTTCCTCGCAACAACAACTACAACAATGTCAACTCGATTACAAATCAGGGAAACAACTCCCTACCTCCTCCAAGGAATAACCAAAATCCAACTTTTGTTCCAAATCAGAATAATACCAACAATCAAGGGTATCATGGAAACAACAATAACAATACCTTGGGAAATACATCAAACACGAATCCGCAGCGATCTTCATTTTTTTCCAACAAAAGAATGTTTACTTCATTGGGACAATCTCTGGAATCTGCTCTTAAAGACTTAATGGAAAAGAACGTTATTACCCTACCACCTCAACGTAACTTCGAACCTAGTGTGAAGCCACCGCCATGGAATGATGTGTACTATTGTAAATATCATAGATGTAAAGGCCATCATACGAATAGTTGCCAAGCTTTGAAGAATGCTATTCAAGATTTAATCGACAAAGACATCATCACAATAGAAGGGAACCAACAATCAAACGAAGACCACCAAGCATTTTGAAATCCTTTTCCCAACTATCAAAAGGGTGAGTCTTCTAGAAAGAATGTGAATAATGTCGATGAGCATATAATCAATCATATCTACACTGATGACGAGCGAGTTAATGTTATAAAAGTCAAAGAAAAAATATAGTATCGCGAAGTTAACATAACAAAAAGGGCACAAACTAAAGTTGTCCTAAAAGGTGCTCCTTCAAAATCCATTGTGCCACCGTCGTCACATCAATATGATTTAATCAATCAACTTGGAAAAACTTCTGCCCAGATA
Source organism: Sequoia sempervirens (assembly GCA_007258455.2). Taxonomy (NCBI): domain Eukaryota; kingdom Viridiplantae; phylum Streptophyta; class Pinopsida; order Cupressales; family Cupressaceae; genus Sequoia; species Sequoia sempervirens. Next base: position 81,408,901 of record VDFB02256132.1, on the reverse strand, counting down.
TCTATCTTGGAGCTCCTGAAGATTTCCCTGGCACATAAAGAAATTTTAGACAAAGCCCTCATTGAAACAATTGTATTTGATGATCTAAATGTGGATCAATTTCAAGCCATGGTAGGACATTTTTCCTCACCCATATGCCTTTCATTCTCTGAGAAAGATGATTTTTCCATGACACATCCCCATAATTCATCATTATACTTAGAAGTCATGGTTCACAAGTTTTGTGTCAGGCGAGTTCTAATAGATGGAGGTGTTGGTTTAAACATATGTACCATGAAATTGATTCAAGCTTTAGGATATTCTAAAGATTCCATTGATCCCAAAAGAAAGATTACCATCAAAGCCTATGATGATGAGGAAAGAGCATCCAAGGGTTTAATCATGCTACCAATCAGAGTGGGACCCGTTATCAAAAATACTCTCTGTCAAGTATTAGATGGTGATCTTGCATACAACATCATGTTGGGTCATCCTTTGATCCATGACATGCAAGTTGTACCGTCTACATATCATCAGTGTCTTAAGTTTCCTTATGACAGACAGGAGATCACAATATCAGCCGCTAATTGTCCTAGTCAAATTTGTGCTGCCATCAGAGCTAGTCAAGACACTTTGGTTCCTAACAATCGAGAAGCAACTATTAGCACTTCTCCAAAAGTTGATATGCAAACTAGTCAACTAACCAAAACCTTTGACAAGCAATCACGGTTCAAGGATAATGGAGTAGGAGAATATTCTCTCTATCTGGCTAATCTTCCTATGTCACCTCAGTCACATGGACAACCTTCTATTGTAGACCACCAGATATTTGCAGCGTCAACATCAACACAGTCAGCGGCAGAACCAATCACAAAATTCAATGGAAAATTTATCAGGGAGAAATTCCCAATGGAAGATCCTAAGGATAGTGAAATGCTAAAATGGCTCTATAGAGAGGAAGATGAAGATGAGACAGTTCTTAATATCAAGTTGCCAACTGATAAATATGGTAATGGATATTCAATAATGCAAAAGATGGGCTATGAGGGTAATGGTCCTATTGGAAAAAAAAAAAGGAGTAGTTGAGCCTATTGATCCTCTAGGACTTGCTGCAAAGGATAAAACAGGACAAGGCTATGATACTACCTTGAAAGAAACAACAACCAAACAATTTGATGCTACTGTACTCACATTGCAAGAAAGTTCTAAACCAAGGGTAGCATGCTTGACAACAATTCAGAATTTCATTGATAATAACTCTAACACAGACTCTGGAGAATACGAATGGGACACCATCCATAATGATGAATTCTGGAGGGATAAACAAGTTGATGAGATACACAAGTATACGCCTACTCTAATCAAAGGAGAAGGTTCAGGGACCCAACCACATGAATCGAAACTACAACGCAACTATGATTCTAGTGATACCGAGTCAGATTTTATCGAACAAGACTATCGTGAGGACAGTACCATCATTGATCTACCTCATACCTCGGATCCTATAGATACCTCTGTTATGACCATAACCATAGCCGATTTCACGCAACCTAATGACCTACTACCGCTAATACATCACGATCTCATTGACTGGGATCTATCTGAACCTCCCAATATACCTATATTTCCAACCGACAAATCTATTGTAAGCTTCCTTTTTGCATATGATGTAAATGATTGTTCCACTGGTGATTTTTAGCATGAGATCCTTAGTAAGGAGAGTGTCAAGTTTCCTAGCTACAAAAGTAAAAATAAAAAAGAAAGATATAATAGTGAAAACCATAATCTGGCAGTGTTAGATCAAACAAAAGATAAAACAAAGAGCGTATCAGATGGTGAAAACCTTTTTGAGGCACCAGAGGATGGGATGCTTGACACTCTCCCAGAGCACTATCATGAGTGATCGCCTATCTTAATTGAGCCTACAAAAGCAGTTAATCTTAAAACTACAGAGAAACCGAGGATTCTACAGTTGGCTGCATCAATGACATAAAGAAGTATCAGAGTTCATGGAATTTCTTAGGGAAAATCAAGTAATTTTTTCCTGGTCTTATGCAGACATGCCAAGTCTTGATCCTAATCTTTTAATGCATCACTTGTTCATTAAACCAAGAGTAAAGCCTATGAAACAAAAAATTAGAAAGATGCATCCTCATGTGGCACTACTAGTTAAAGAAGAACTTAAGAAACTCCTCGATGTGGGATTTATAAGATCAATTGATTATGCAGAATGGATCTCTAACATTGTTCCTGTATCTAAACCTGACAAAAGTGTTTGAGTATGCACAGACTTCAAAGATCTTAATAAGGCATGTCCTAAGGATGACTTTCTACTTCCAAGCATTGATACTATAGTTGATCTAACAGTTGTCCATTCCATGTATTCACTAATGGATGGTTTTTCTGGTTATAACCAAATCAAGATTGCACTTGAAGACCAAGACAAAACAACTTTCACATGTCCCTAGGGAACTTACTGTTGGAACATCATGCCTTTCGGTTTAAAGAATGCAAGGGCTACATATCAAAGAGCTATGACTACAATTTTTCATGACATGATGCACACATTAATGGAAGATTATTTCGATGACATACTAGAAAAATCATACACAAGAGAAGGAAATCTTGAGATATTATCCAAAATATTTGCAAGGTTGGAAAAGTTCAAAGTTCACCTCAACCCTAAGAAATGTGTTTTTGGAGTCACATCTGGAAAACTCTTGGGATATATAGTTTAAGCAAAATGAATTGAAGTAGATCCTACCAAGGTACAAGCAATCATAGAAATACCTCCGCCAAGGAATATCAATCAGTTGAGATCACTACATGGACGACTTCAATCTATACGAAGATTCATTGCACAACTAGCAGATAAATGTCTACCTTTCATGCATCTACTACATAAGAATGTTCCTTTCAAATGGGATAATAAGTGTGAAATGGCCTTTCAACAAATCAAGCAGTATTTAATGAACCCACAAGTTTTGATACCACCAAATCCAGACAAACCACTCATCTTATACATTTTTTCCATAGAGACATCTTTGGGGGCATTGTTAGCACAAGAAGACTCTACAGGAAAAGAACATGTAATCTATTATATTAGCCGAACATTAACAGGTCATGAACTCAACTACACTTTCATCGAGAAGGCTTGCCTAGCTATGGTCTTTGCCTTGCAGAAATTTTGACACTACATGTGAACTCATACAATCAATCTTGTTGCAAAGATTGATCCACTCAAATATCTGTTGGGCAAGGCCACGTTGATAGGAAGGTTAGCAAAATGGGTCATGATATTAAGCTAGTTCGATATTCATTATATTGATCGCAAAGTAATCAAAGGACAAGCTATTGCTGACCAACTGGCTGAAGCACCCCTACAGGTAGAACATCCCATGCACATTGAATTTCCAGATGCTAATGTCTTCACGGTAGAGTCAAAACAACCTTGGTCTTTATATTTTGATGGCTCCTTTAGTCAACACGGATCAGTGGTAGGCATACTCTTTGTCACCCCTCAAGGAAATACCATTCCTTGATCATATCGGCTAATGTTTCCATGTACTAATAACATAGCCAAATATGAAGCCTTAATCACTGGACTCAAAATAGCATTGGAATGGAGAATCACATAATTGCATGTTTATGGTGACTCACAGTTAGTCATTAACCAAATCAATGATGACTATCAGACCAAAGATGACAAATTGTTTCTATACAAGAAAATGGTTGATGATTTCAAGAAATATTTTGTAGACATCAAGTTCATAAAAATTCCAAGGCTTGACAACAAGGCAGTTGATGTTATGGCCACAATCGCTTCATTGTTACAACTCCCAAAAACTCAGGCTCATTACGAATTTCTGGTGGAACAATCATTTATGCCTGCTTATGACACACCTGAAAGCCAAATCATTTATCACTTAGTAGGATTTGATTCACCTTAGTATGGAAATATTTATGCCTACCTAAAAGATGACATCTTACCACTTGACTTATCCTGTAACCAAAAGTGCAATTTTATCTGCCAATCCTCTCACTATACCCTTATCGCTGACACTCTCTATTGCCACGGTCTTGATGGTACTTTACTTCGATATCTTGAACGTGACAAATCTGATAAGGCTTTACAAGAAGTTCATGGTGGCATTTGTGGTACTCATTCAAGTGGACTAACCTTATCTAAGAAATTGATTAGAATGGGTTATTACTAGCCTACAATGGATAGGGAATCATTCACTTTTGTAACAAAGTGTTCAAAATGTCAAATACATGGAAATTTCATTCATGCACTAGCACAGGAACTATAACCGTTTGTACCAAGCTGCCCATTCTCTCAATGGGGGTTGGCTTTAGTTGGCAAGATTCATCCTTCATCCTCGAACGGGAACAAGTTCATCATCACAACAACAGAGTATTTTACCAAGTGGATTGAGGTAGTCCCTCTCACTAAGGTCACTGGAAAACAAATCTCATCATTCATACTCAACTATCTCATTTGTTAGTATGGCATTCCCAACTCCATCATTACAGATAATGGATGACCATTCAAGAATCAGGATGTTGACGAAATTTGTGAGAGATTCCATATTCAACACAGATACTCAACACCTTATTATCCACAAGGGAATGGCCAAGTAGAGGCCTCAAATAAAACAATATTGAAAATTTTGAAGAAGACTGTGAATGATGCAGGGAAATATTGGCACGTTCAACTCAATCCCGCATTGTGGGCTTACAGAACTAGTATCTGAATGCCAGCAGGAGCAACACCATTTGTTGTTGTCTATGGAGAAGAAGCCATTTTACCACTAGAAGTTGAAATCCCATCACTCTGAGTATCACTAAAAGGCCTCACAATATATGATGAATATAGAGTTTCCCGATTGCAAGAATTGGAACTTCTTGATGAAAAGAGACAATGAGCAGCTGATCATTTGAAAGCCTATCAACAAATGATGTCTCGCAGCTATAATCACAAAGTCAAACCATGTTCTTTTTAGGTTGGTGACCTTGTTCTAAAAGAGAACCCACACAATCAGCAAGATAGAGAAAAGAAAGGAAAGTTTGAACCTAATTGGTTGGGTCTGTATGTGGTCATAGCAGTATACAGTTTAAGAGCATACAAGCTATCAACGCCAGAAGGGGACCTGTTTGATGAACCCATCAATAGCATGCACCTGAAAAAGTATTATGTCTGAAGCAGTTACCAAAAACATTAGAAAAAGTCTTGAAGATATCCAAAAAAAATTTAGAAAAGGTCCTAAAAAAAATGGTTACCCCGGTGAAAACCTGGCAAACAGGCATCTCGGTAGCGACAAAAACAAAAAAAAAAACAAAGAAAAAAGAAAAATGCAATAAAAACAAATAGTGAAAAACTGGAAAACAGACACTATTTGTAGCTCTCCATCTATTAGTTCATGTTTTTCACTAGGCTTTCATTACGTGCATCTTTCCTTCATCTTAGGGTCATACTAGCATCATTTTCCTAGACCGATAATGTCTTACCATGGCTTGATTTTTTTGGTACATATCCATTTCACCAAGCTGTGTCAAATACTGGGGGAAAAACATTGACATACTCTGGGGCAACCAACTTTCAAGATCTACCAAAATAGCTTGGAAATGATATAGAACTTGGTCATACGAACCAACAATCAAAACACATGAACAAATATTCGATCGTCGATCCATATCATAACGGATTTTCAGCATAATATCATATCATGACTCATATCTGGATGATCTAAAATCTGAATAAAGATTGGAATATTAGTTTTACATTTTGAACAAATGGTTGTTTTATTTTTTGATATCATCTCTCTGGAGCACACTCAATGATGTACTGAACTAGCGTGGAAAGGAAAGAGGATGATTTTTCTTTGTCTGTTGTTTGGAGGTTAACTATCAATTTTATGCAAATATGTCATGAAACATGATTTCCAAAGCATATCATTTATGACAGTTCCACATTTGCATCAAAAGGTGGTTAGTCTTTGCTTGTTTATGCAAGAAATGCTGAGGTCATCTTGGTTCAATTATACCTCAATGCTTGTGTTCTCTTGCTACATCAAAAATCATGAAAGTTGTACTCAGGTCATCATTGGTGCTAATCTCTCCTCTGATGCTTGTACATACTTCCAACATTTTATAAGGATCTATGATGATTCAAGAAAGCTACTTGAAGGCTCAATGAATAGTTGGTTTTTAGTTGTATTTCATTTAGATCAATGTATATATTTTGCATACTGGATTCGCATTAGAGTTTCAAATAAAGCTGAACAGATAAATCAACGGTTTTCATGTCTCTTTAAATTATATGTGGAGGAAATTTGGACATTTATTTCATCTTCATTTCATCTCGGTCTTGTGGATATCATATAGTTTAAGCATCCATCATTGGGATCCTTTCCCATGTATGTATCCTTCATGATGCATTCTCATTTCATATTTTGTATCATTTCATTGCATATCATCGGACATTCTCACTTTTATCATCTTGGTCCTATTCACCATTTTCATTTATTTTTCATTCTTATCCTATCCATCATTTTCATTTTACATTTCATTACACATCATCTCATTTAAATTCATTACATATCATTCCATTCCTTTCATCCCATATCATCTTATTTCATTATATTGCATCACATATCATTCAAGTTTTCATTTCATTTTATCATTCCACTTTGACATCACATATCATATCATTTCATTTTACCCTTTGCATATCATCCCATTTTATTACATTACATTGCATATCGTATCATTTTACCATTTCATATCATATCATTTTATTACCTTACATTGCATATCCTATCATCCAATTTCATTTCATATCATTTTTCATTTCATCCTTTCATGTCATTACATTGCATTTTCTATCCTATCATTATTTCATCATTTTTTATTGTATCCTCATTATTCATATAATTATCATTTATCATCATCTCATCATTTCATATCATTTTACATTTCATCATGTCAAATCATATCATTACCATTTTCATATCATTTAAACGCATTACATTACATTTCATATCATTCAATTACATTTTATTTCACCTCAGTTCATAACATTTTTCATTCCATTTCCATCTCGTTTTAGTTTACCATTACACAGCATATTATATCTTTCACTTTCATTTCAATCCATATCATTTTCTTACATTGCACATCATATCATTCAATTTCATTTCATAGTCACATATCATTTCATTTCATATCATTACATCTACATTTTATCATGTGATCAATCTTTTTCATATTCATTACATTTCATAACATACAAGTCATCATTTATCAAAAACCATTTGTACAACATTTGATTCATATTACATATCATATGGAAAAATCATCACATCACATCATTATCATTTATCACATTTTGGAAAACACAAAAATTCAAAAATACAAACATCACATTTCCACCATATCATCTCAACACATTGCATTTTACCATCATCATCCACCTACATGAAATCATTAGTATGCATCATATTGCACATCATCATAATCATATCACATCATCCTGCAAATCATGTTAGTCAGTAGATCATATATTAATATCCATATCACATAAGCAAGAAAATAAATGCATATCCATCTCATATCATCATATCAAATGTAACACATCATCAAAAATAATTGTTGCTGCATATCATCGCTCATCAAAAATACATACAAATGTCCACTAGTCCAATGACACTGAAATGTCTAGAAAGATACATGAGATATGATCAAAAATAAATATACATGCTCCAAAGAATAAGGGATACAACACATAAAATCCTACATACATCACAACTAGCTGGTGGAACCCCCTGAGGGAGCTGGTCTCGAGGATGGTGGCCTCCCACTAGTCCCTACATCTGGATCCCATCGGGGCCCTGTAACCCCCATGCTCTGGGCAGTTGTCCATGTCCTACTCCTAGTCCTCATATGGAACCGTGGGAATGGCTCTCTGCGCTCAGGAGGGCATAACTCCTCATATCGGACTCTATAGTACTCTACCTCCCTCGCCATCTCCATGCCCTCTGCAATAGCCTCTCGCAAGGATGCACTCTCTACAGTGCCCATAAGCCTCTGAGCAACACCCTCGGCCTCTACTGCCCTCCGTCTCAAAGCATCCCTCTCTGTAATCAACTGGGCTATCTGTGGGTTTAGGGTAGGAGCCTGTTCCTATTCCTGTGCCTGTGCCTAAGCCTGAGCCTGTGCTTGAGCCTGAGCCTGTTCCTATGCCTAAGCCTGCGATTGTTTTTGTTGTGCCTATAGCTATGCAACCAATCCCTGTGCCTACACCAACTGACTCTGTAACTGCACCTATTGTCCCTGCAATATCTGTACCTAGGCCTGAAGGGTATCTATCTGTCCCTATTGTGACGAGGAACCAACCCTGATCACTGTCCTCCGCCCAATCCCTTTCCTCGGCCTCTGGATGATCTGGACACCCCTCAGAATATCTGGGCTCAACCTCACTGGCACCTGCCCCTCATGCCCACCATCATCCCCATCATCCCCATCAGAGTTATCCTGCTCCCTCCACTCTCCTCCTCATCTCCCCCAACCGCTACCTGCTCCCCACCTACCACATCCTCCTGCCTCCCTACCCCTGGCTGAGGTACCACCAAAATGGGTGTTGGCTCATCAGGACCGGTAAACAGTGGAAAGGGATGTGTGTGATAATATACTGAGTACTCATTGGACATACCAACATCAACAATATCTCGCCTGTCATCCCATGCCTCAGGCGCTAGAGACATATACTCTGTATAAGCTATCTGGTATGAAATATTAGGTCCCCATCCTGCCTCATCCTTGCTTTGCGCATAGTGAGCAACTCCCTGAGGCATACCCTGAGTAAATCCAACCTGTCACTATACTCACATGGCCAAAAACCTCTCAATGATGAAAGGGGTCCTCCCTATCAAAAATCATGGAATACCTAAAAATGGCATCTCAAGGTGATCTATATCTCACAACTCACAATCTAGGTATGGCCGCCATATCACTGCATCAAGATCATCCAAGCACCGTCTCTAGTAATCCACCTTTCCCAGCTTTGGCTGGACAAGGAACATTGCATATGCGTACACATAAGGTCTACCTGGTGGCCTCACTCTAGGACAAGCCAGTCTCGTCACCACCATATGCTCCCACGCCCAAATCTGAAGTAATGTCACGCCACACGACAAACTGGATGCACCCCTATATACCACTTGATGAAGGTCATGATATAATTGAGCCAACATACAACTCCCCCACGCATATCTCTGAGGCTATACAAGCATTTTCTCTAGGATCCTCCCCCATCCCACTGATAGTCCTTTTGACCAGCGATAGGAAAGGCTGGATATCCTCAGAAGTCAGCCCATGGCACCCAATACCCTGTTATCTGCATATCACCAAACACTCTCGTCATTGCATCTATACCACCGAGCTCCTTGTGATCATAGAACACAAGGGCGCCAACCACAGGAATACCCAAAATCCTGTACACATCCTCTGGAGTCACAGTCACCTCACCAGTCGGCAAATGAAAGGTGTTGTGCTTTGAATGCCACCTCTCTACCAGTGTGGTCCACAGTCCCCTATTGACCCGAATTGGTGGCATGGCCAACAAGGATCTCAATCCACATGTCTCTATCAATGCTACCTCAGCTGGTGTCAGCTCGACTATCCTATCCCACCCTACCGAGTGACACTCCCTAATTTGGAGGTTTTTGAAAACCTCCTATTTGCGGTTATCATAACAATAATCAATCAGAATCACATCAATGATTCAATCTCAAATCAAAACAAAATCAATCTACCCACCAGAATCATATTTGTGACCCATATCAGTGACCCATATCATACAATCAATGCACAATCTATATATCTGAATCTCTATCATCAATCACTATTTGTTTTCTATCACAAAAAGCAAATTTATCATAAATTCAATCAATCATCAACTATTTGTTTTCTATCACAAAAAGCAACTTTATCAGAAATCCTATCAATCAACAACTATCTGTATTCTATCATAGAAAGCAAATTCATCAGAATTCCTATTTGTTTTCTATTGCAGAAAGCAAATTTATCCGCAATGCTATCAATCATCTACTCTTTGATTTCTATTTTGGAAACAAAGTTATCAATTCTTTATCAAATTTCAACATGATAAAATAATTTCTCTATCTATTGACCAAGGAAGCAATATACATCATCATTTTCACTTCAATTTCATCAAATCACACATTTTGTCTCTTTTTACTAGAAGCGCTAATCTGTGGTCTCTATGCGCTAAAACTCATATGCACTACTGTTTATCCTAGATGCGCTAAAACCCAAATGCGTCATTCTTTGCACGGGATGTGCTCATACATTTCCTATATGCACTATTTCCCTCTATGAGCTAAAACTCTACACCTAAGCACCACTTTATTTCTTGAATGTGCGACAACCCTATATGCGCTACTGTTTTTCCTAGATGCGCTAAAACCCTAATTTTTCTATGGCATCCTCTATGTGCTCCTATTTTTATCGAATGTGCTACATTGGTTTCTACACTAAACATGCTAAATCTATCATGTATGCACTACTGTTTTCATCGAAAGCGCTCCAACAGTTATAGAAAGCGCTATAATGTTTCTAAAAGCGTTAAAACAAAAATTAAAAACCCAAAATCTGTGGAAAACAGGAAAAATTTACTTCAAACGAAAAAATTTGAATGCACAAGCGGTTAGATCGACTCACCGGTGGTCCATATGAAGTTGGCCTCTAGTATCGACGAGATCGCTCGAATCTGTGATGATGATATGGAATCTCCATGTCGCTAGGTCACTGTCAGAGCTACAGGATTCAAAAAGTCAAAAAGTGCAAATGACTTGTCTTTTTTACCTTTTTACCTTTTAAAGGTCAACCCAAGGTAAGTTGTGTGACATTTTTTCTCTTTTTATCCCAATTTGACTTTATTTTCACACTGGGGCATCTCTATACATCATTTTTTTTCGTGACCTAAATCACTAAATTCAAATCAACATCAAAATGTCATCATTTGTTATTTATCAAAAAATCATAATCATCAGTGATTTACCTCCTGAGGGGGCATCATTAACACCAACAACATCTTTCAATAAAAAAAACATTAGAATCAGATCAGGGGCATATTTTTCGGAAAAGGGGCATAGTCAAACACAGCAAATTCTGAAAGTAGGAATATTTTCTTTGAAGCAATACGTTTCACACATTACTGCAAAGAGGGGAAAAATCTAGATGCATACAATTGGTCATATCTGATTAATCCTGGCATTTAATTAAATATTTATTATTTAATTAATTTCTCTAAAGTCTTCTACATATAATTAAATTTAATTAATTTAATTATATTGTTCATTCAATTTATTCTTCTATAATGATTAAATAAATCAATTTTTATTTATTTATTTCATATTCATATGTCCACTTGATTAATTAAATAAATGCACTTTATTTATTTTAATTAATTATCACTTTGAATTTAATTAAGTCTTTTTTATTTAATTGAATTTAATTATTTCTTTTCAAATCTTCCTTCCAGTTAATTAAATATATTATTTAATTAATTTCATATACATACCATTTCTTAAAGGTTTAATTAAATATCTTTATTTAATTGAATATCTTCCATATCTCCTCAGAATCATGATTAAATATTCTATTTAATTATGAAATCTTCCATTATTCTTCAAATCCAGGGTAAATATTCTATTTTAAGAGAAACCTCTATGTCACCCATAAATAAATAATTGAATTCAATAATTCAGTATTTATCTTCTTCAAAATCTTGACATAATCTCACAAAAAGATGATTTTTAACAAATCATCTTCATCATCTTATCTCATCTCTTTTACAAAAAAAGAAAACAAATCTTTCTTTTTGCTTTCTTCTGTTTTTCTTCGGTCTTATCCATTCTCAACCATTCGATCTGCTAGGAATTTTCACAATCGTTGATCATATCAACCAATCAGAAGCTTTTGAAAAACTCTATAAATAGTAGAGCCAATCCAAGCAAGGGTTACACAACACATATTAGAGTAATTAGAGATTAATTGCATTATAGTATTATAGCATTCTAGTTTTATTATTCATAGCATCATCAATAGTCTTTTAATTTTCAGCAATCATGTCTTAGCTTAAGCATTACATGCATTTCATATCCAATATCGTTCTTTAGGAGGACTGTTCATTGAGCCTAGCACACAATCTGAGAGCCAGCTGGAATCAATTAAAATACTAAGGATAGAGGATGATAGGACGACATAAACGACATGATACTGAGTTTTCAAATCTCTATTGTTTTAAATATTTTGTCTTTGATATATTGTCTTATTGGTGTGATTGATTTTTTTGTTTTACATATTTAACGCACACAAAATCGACCACACAGATATCACCCTAGCCGGAGTATCTCAAATTGAATTCAAAACAAGGCTTGCTATCCCTAATAATATCTATAGTTGGCAAGTTTTTGATGATGAAATTGATCTCATAAAGTTTATCCATTGTATAGACCAGTATGAAGCTCAGGAGATTGATGTTAATGCATTGTTTGAGGAAGTAGATGACAAACAGACTGTATTTGGAAAAGAATTTTTGTAGCTTAAAACCAACAAACTTCCCAAAGGACTTGTGGCATTAGAAATGGTATATGATGGAAATGATCGTTCTCTCATGAAGCAAACACTAGTAAGGAGAGAATATGTTGAGGAAATCAATCCGGGGACTAAATTAACACCAAAAAGAGTTTACATTGGAAAGAAGCTAAGTCCAACAATCTGAAAAATGTTGATTGCATTGTTAAGAAAATATAGGCACGTTTTCACTTGGTCTTTTGAGGATATTAAAGTATATAGAGAATATTTTTTCCAACATGAGATTCCATTAAAACTAGGTGCAAAACCATTGAGGAAAAAATAGAGACCCATCAATCCAACTCTGGAGCCTAAAATGCAAGTGGAACTAGAAAAACTCAGAGAAGGAGTTATTATCAAGCCCATTAGACATTCAACATGGGTCTCAAATTTCATCCTAGTAAGAAAGAAAAATGGGGATATTAGACTATGTGTAGACTTTAGAAATTTAAATGTTTCTTCCCTTAAAGATAATTACCCTCTCCCAAATATGGAAGTTGTATTGCATAGAGTAATAAGATGTGAATTGTTGTCAATGATGGATGGATTTTCTGGGTATAATCAGGCCAAAGTTAAAGAGTCTAAGCAATACAAGACAACTTTTACTATGCCATGGGGGACATATGTCTATGTGAGAATGCTATTCGGTCTCACAAATGTAGGGGAAAATTTCCAAAGGGCCATGGATGTGGCATTTATATATTTAATCAATGTTATAATGGTAGTGTACTGGGATGACCTCATTTCTTATTCCAAAAGGGAAGAAGACCATGTAGAACACTTGGAGAAAATATTCATCAGGTCTTTGGAATATGGTATCAATCTCAATCCTAAGAAATGTCACTTTGTTGTCATAGAGGGTAAGTTGTTGGGGAATATTGTATCAAAAGAGGGAATTAGAATAGACCCTAAAAGAGTAGAAGCCACAGAAAAAATCCCCATTTCCAAAACTGTCAAATCCATTCAATCATTTTTTGGACAAATTAACTTTGTTAGGAGATTTATGTCAAAATTTTCTGAAATTATTAAACCTATATCCAAAATGCTAAAGAAGGGAGAAAAAATATATTGGACTGCAGAAGCCCTAGAAACTTTTATATCCATCAAAAAATCCATCAAAGAAGCCCCTATTCTAAAATCTCTGGATTTTGCCAAACCTTTCCAAATATTTTCATTTGCCTCATTCCATACAATAGCAACTATTATGTTACAAAAGAATGATGAAGGGTATGAGTAGCCTGTGTCCTTTTTTAGAAAATCACTACAAGGGTCAAAATTAAAGAATGATATTATGGAGAAAAAATCTTATGCATTGGTCAAAGCAACAAAATATTTCAGACCATATTTAGTTGGAACCAAAGTAATTGCATATGTACCACATATAGCTATGAAAGATACCTTGGTACAAATAGAGATGATAGGGAAGAGATGTAGATGGATCAATAAGATCCAAGAATTTAATATGGAAATTTAGATTACCAAGTTAGTAAGGGGATAGGGTCTAACCAAACTAATGGCAGAAGCAAACATTGAAGCTAACCAAATTTGTAATGTGGAGAATGAGGATGGTACGGTTGAAAGCATTGAACATACTCCTTGGTACACAAACATAGTGTATTATCTTAGACACATGAAGTGCCCTGAAGGATTGAATGATAATCAAAGGAGAACTCTAAAGTTGTAGGCATCCAAGTATGCATTCATAGAAGGTGATCTATTTTGGAAGAACATGGATGGAGTGCTATTAGTGTGTCTAGATGAATCATGGGAAGAACGAGTCTTGAAGGAGATTTATAGAGGAGTGTGTGGAGGTCATTATTCTACCAAAACTACTTCACATAAGATTCCCAAGGAAGTCTATTATTGGCCTGAGGTTTTCAATGACTCTTTTTCATATGTAAGGAGGTGTGAAGCTTGTCATAAATTCTTAGGAAAGATGAAATATTAAGGATACTTACCGCTTAGACCTTTACAAGTAGAAGCCCCATTCCATTAATGGTGAATTGATTTCATTGTCAAAATATAGGAAAAATAAAGTGGGGGACATAAATTGATATTAGTGCAACTAATTATTTCACTAAATGGGTGGAGGAAATCCCAACTAAACAAGCAACAAGTAAGGTGGTAATAAATTTTCTAATGGAGAATATCATAACTAGATTTGGCACACTAGTAAGGTTGATCACAGACAATGGGATGTGTTTTAGGTTTGATGAATTCAAAAATTTCTGCAACACATATGGAATTACTATTTCTTATGTCGTCCCTTACCACACACAAGAAAATGGTCAGGTAGAATCTAGTAATAAAAGCCTTCTGAAAATCATAAGAAGGATGTTAGATGGGAACAAGAAGGCAGGGGGCTCAAAGTTGAGAATGGCTATATGGGCAGATAGGATTACTGCAAAGAAGGTGATTGGAAAGTATCTATTTGAACTAGTGTATGGAACACAAGCCAAGATGCCATTGCAAAACCTTTTACCTGTTTACAATTTCATCCTTTAGGAAGATTTAGATATTCCAAAACCAATGGAGGAAAGGATGGAGCAGCTTGCAAAACTTGATGAAATACGAAGAATGGCCCAAAAGAAAAATGTGAAGTTGAAATCACAAATGAAATATCTTTTTGATAAGAAATCCAAAGATAGAAAATTTGAGGTGAATGATTTGGTACTAATGTGGAATGTTAGATGTCAGGAAAAGGGAAAGAATGGAAAGTTTGAAGCCTTGTAGTTAGGTCCCTTTGTTGTCGTTGGTAAAGGAGGGGGGGACTCTTATTATTTTTAAAACATGTCAGGCGAAGAACAAGAATTGCTAGTACATGGGAAATTTCTAAAGCACTTCATTTCTTGAAGAGTACCAAAGGATTAAGGATTTCTAGTGCATGGAAAATTCTTGAAAAACCTCTTAAAATAATCTCTTTCCATACATGGTAGTTTAGGAAATCAAAAAGGGACTAGGACTTGCCAGTACATGGACAATCCTAGAATTCCCTCATTAAAAACAAAGTTTATTTTCCATGTATAGTAGTATAGGATCATTTTCACCCCCATATCCATCTTCATTCCATTCTCACAACATCTTTTCAAAACCATATGAATGGGACACTTGGTTTGCATCTAGAGATATTATGGATTCTTGCAATGATTCATAAATCATTCATCCCTAACTAGAGCCGATGTTGGAACCAGAATTTTCATAAAAAAATCTAAGTATTTTATCATTTGAAATCCAAAATTCCTATTCTTATTTTCATAATAAAACACATTATTACCTTTCAAGGTCATTTTTAGCTTTTATTGCGTTACCGCTATCACATTAGCCACCCCTCATACACCCATATCATACCTCCCTACCACAGATCATCCCCAAGCAACTCACAGTATGACAATGACAATAGCTACTACTATATACACTATACCACTATACCTCAGGAGGTCAAGATATAGCCCGTGGTAGAGCAGTACATTGAGGATAGGTACTAAGGAGGCACTATAGTACCGTAGGGTAGCCTGCGGTAGATCGGTACACTAGATAAGGATACTAAAGATATACCATAGTATTGTAGGGGAGTAAAAAGTGACACAAGGTAGTGTGGTAACCAAGCCATTGGGTCATTTAAAACACACCAATCACATCAGTCAACATCAAAATATAATATTGAGCTCAATACAAAGATTTGAATTATGTGAATTTATGAGTCAAGAGTAAATGCATCTTGGTGTTAAAATACATGAAATAAGTTAAGACTTTTCATTCATTATAGCTGAAACCAAGTTGCAGGCAAGCTCAAATTGTAGGAGTAAGGGTATGTGCGGGATCATGATGGGCCAAAAAGTGGCAATATGATGGGTATGTGGTTGACGACTTTTTTTTTACCCAAAATTGATGAAATGAAAAGGGTTTTTAAAGGAGATTCTTAGCTTTCCACCAATTTAAATTATGATTTACTTTTAATTTAATAAGTAATTATTATTAATTTTCTATTTGAATTATGATCAAAGTCTTGATTGATAGGCTAATTGAAAAACATCTATAGCTTTCAAACGGTATCACATTTTTTGAATCCAAAACATCTGTCACATTCTATGATTTGCATACTATAGGATAAAAAAGAAAAATTGAATTTCATGAAGTTTTGACCAAGTTAAGGTGACATACGAGTTTTTATATTTTTTAAAATTTGTAATAAAAATTTCATAATTAATTATTTACTTGAAAAAAATTTACAAAAATATATGAATCACATTGAAACATGAGCCCTCTATTTATATCTAAAATATTATAAATTTTTTAATATTTTATTGTGGTTAGGGTGGTCTAGACACCTACTTCTTCTTCTTTTTTCACCAAATAGATTTTTTTTTCTTAAACAAACCTAGTAGTTTAGAAACTAAATTCAATTTCCTATAGATTCTATTGTTACATATTTTTGAAATAATATAGATAAATTATTCAAATTTTTATGTCATGTTACCTAACTTTGATTTTTTTGAATTTTTTGCCACTTAAGGGCCTATTTTTTCCATGATGATCCTGCACATACCTGTAAAGGGAATTCTTCGAAGCGAGCTCTATTCCTAGGTAAGTTTTTCTCATCATCTTCTATGAATTTTATAAAATGGCACCAAAGAAGAGTGAAGTAGGAATTAAAAAGGATGAGGCCAAAACCAGTAAACCATCATTACAATCCATGTTGCTTTCTTTGTTTCCTGGTTCAGTAGATAAGGGACATAAGAAATTTTTCAGAGACTTAGCTCAAGGCTATAGGGACCCCATTATACCTCACTCAGGTTGGAACCTCTATCGGTACTTCTATTAGAAAAGGAACAACAAGGTTCCAACATCAAACCCATGGACCCTAGATTTGGCTAAATTAATTGTCCCTAATGTTTTCATTGATATTGAGCTAATCAAAGCACTTGTCAATAGTTACCACACCCCAACCAAAACTGTTAGGCTTCCAAATGGTGGGTGCTTAGTTGATGTTACAAGAGATGCCATTATAAAGTGTTTTAACCTGAACAAACAAGTTGTAACGCAGGTGAATTTAGTGAAACTAGAGCAAGAGTATAAAAGATTGAGAAGAACATATAGAAGTGATGAGCTCCCCCTACACATGAAGAGGTGTGATGATAATAGAAAACTCTCTATCCCTTCCTCTAGAATGGAACCTTTCCAAGCCTCAAAATTTTAGGTTTATTTCAATAACACCTATCATGCATTGGATCAATTCTTGGGGATAGCTGCAGAGGAGCATATGCCAATAGGATTGATGAGAATGGCCATGATAATTCAACATTTTGAGTTGAATGTAGAGTTTGATTTTGCATCCATAATTGAGGAACACATATATGAGGGTTTGTTGCAAGTTAGGGAAGCTAAAGCCCCTATTACTTTTAGGAAATATTCATTATTATGTCATTTAATCCTATACCAAAATGAAGTGAAGTGGACTAAAAGAATGAAATTGTGTACACAAGATAGTGGAGTAAGACCCCTTGTGCAAAATTGGTGTTACAACTCAGATAACAGATTTATAGAATGTGATTTAGAATTATTTTGAGATGATTTTGTTGTTAGACTAATAGCTTCCCTTAGTTAACCAACACCAAGATTTCCTAAGTCATTAATGAAAGTAATGAGGCCAATACAGTATAAGCTAGACCAGGGCTGTCCACATAACTATTTTGATTGGTTTTTAATGCCTCAACACATAGTTATCAGAGTATATGGATGTGACCAAGCACAACATATTTATCCTAAGTTTGTACCTACAAGGGTATGTTTTCCATAATTTTTGTGGTAGATGCTTTGGATGGAGCATGATTTGATGAGAAATCGAAGGAAAGGTACATTTTTGCTTGATTTAACTATATTTGAAGAATTAGACATTGGGTTTGATATGTTAGAAGAATTGCAGAGGTTCATGAGGGTTAACTATCCCCTTAAATATGGAAAAGAAAGAGTGTGTGACCCAGAGGGTCATATCAACATGATTAGAAGAACCTTGCTAACAAAGAGGGCCATCTCAGATGAGTTTGACCCTAAGGAGGATGTTATAAGGAATTTGGTGTATTTTGTTGATCTAATACAAACTAGAAAAAGGTGGATAATAATGATGAAGTGGGAGAATCAAAAGGAGACAGATAGAAGTTTTAGGGTTTTTTTTTGTAGATTAACCTAATTTTCTGAAATGGATGCAAATGATCCTTGATAAATTTGATGAATTATACAAAATGGCCCAAGATGCGGGGTAGATTCCACTTCCCACACCCCACCAACCACCACATGAAGCTTCCACATCACAGGCACCACCCCCATCACCTACACATCCATCCCCTCCATCTCCTACATAGGCTAAGAGTGAGAAGACTAAGCCATTGGTTAATTATGGCTAAAGTGATGATGAAGAACAAGAATCAGTCCTAGCTTTGACAAAGATAAAGGTGGCAGTTGAACAATAGAGAATTCAAATGCCCCATGATCCTAAGGCTAGGCTTTCAGAGGAATGGGCTAATGAAATTGAAGAAGATCAGAGGGTAGTAGCCTCTCTAACATTTATGAAGGATGATAATTTTATGCATACTAATGAGTTTAAGGACTTTTGGATTAAAATGAAAATGAAACAATTTGATGAAAGGTTGAAAATCAATCTTATTGGGGTTGATGAGTCAAAGCAAGCTAAGATCTAGGCTCATAAATTTGTAGAGTTAAATGTTGAAAGCATTAATGTCACCCCCCATGAGGTGAGAGATATGGTACTAAAAAGTGATATGCTAATTATACCAGGAATGGAGTTGTCCAAACCATTTCTTCTAGATCAAATCAGAGCATAGGATGACCCCATGTTGGTAGTAGAGTTTGATTGAGAGGAAGGTGTCTTAGAAACAGGGTATAACCCTACTACCCAAACACTTTCTCTATGGACGAAACATAAAAGTACAATGAAGCCTCAACTTTTGGATGTAGTGTATGAAATGAGGGAGTCAAATATAGTGAGAACAATGATGCATACAACTCCTACACAAGTTGCCACTATGACCATGCATTTTCTAATGTTCACCAAGGATGTAGTTGAAAATATGGAGGAAAAGATTAATGAGTATGAGAAGAGATAGAAATTATCAAATGTTGAGGTGAACAAGTTATTTATTGAAAATGTAAACCTAAAAAAATAGTTGCAATAGGGCACCACAGTGAGAGGAGATGAATTAATTGTCTATCACCCACCTAATAAGGAAAAGGACCCATAGATACAACAAATGAGAGAAGAAATTGATAAGTTGAAGAAACAAAACATGCAAGATGTCAAGAATCATATCAAAAAGACTATAAAAAGGAGATTAGAGTATAGAGTTGGGATACTAAAGGAAAAGATAAATGGAGTACATGAAAACTTCAACAATATGATTAAAGCTTTGGAATAGACAAATACTAACTCCCCCATCCTTGAATATCTTTAAAAGAGATGGAAACCTACCTTCCACATACTACCTACTTTGTGCAAGGCCACACATAGGGATCTAGAGGCCCCATCAAGGCTCAAACCTACACATGAAATGGTGAAAGGTGTGATTGATAAGTATAAGTATTTGATGGATATAAGGAAGAAATTGGAAAGTAGGAGTGCATTTGATTCTATCGAATACCTCTTCAACCCATCAATCCTCAAAGATGATAATCAGTTGAAAGGTGTAGATGAATGTAGGTAAGAATTGGATCAGATGATTCCTAAGTGCGTGACACATATACAAGATGATGGGGAGATCAATCTCAACAAGTTCCATAATTTTCTAGATGGGATCATCATGTTGGAAAAAGGATATACAAATTTCATGGTGGGTGTTAGGAATCTCCTAAATAACAGATGGAAGATTTATCTTACAAACTTCACAGTTGCATAGGAATTCAAATGGCCAAGTGACTTGAAAATTACTAAGTGGCAGGAAAAATATTTGGGCTCTGATGAAGATTGATTCTATACATCATGAAGATAAAGTATCATACAGTGAAATCTTTGAACAAGTCTTAGATGACCACGGGATTTTACTCAAAGATTAATGGATTGATACACTTGTTATGATTAGTTTTCTTTAGGTATGTTTAATTTTAAAATTATTTTTTGTTATCAAAAGACATGTCGTTTGTTTTGAATCTTGTTGCCTCTCGTATATATAAGAGAGACCAGGACCAAAAGAAATAATCAAATATAGGAGAAAGAAATAGGTGAATAGGGATAGATAGATAACAAAAGGCTTTCATAATGCTTACATTTCAAAAGACGATGTTGCAAGCAAATTTTTGAAGAATTTAATGAAAGGTCTCTGATTTTGTGGCATCATATTGGTATCAATTGTTTGTTGAATTAGTTGAAAAATATTATTAGGTTGTCTCCGAGGTTGACATTTCCTTATTATTTAAATTGGCGTATCAAGGATATTTTCAATTTATCAAGGTACATTTGTTGTTCTTGTGTGGTTCAGTTAACTGGCGTCTTCAAGGAAGGATTAATTTCTTTTAATTAATCACAGTAATTTGGAAAAAGGTCATTTGGATTGATAAGAAGAATTTGGTAATTTCATTCTTGCATGTTTATAAAAGTTATAAACCAATATTTGTGTTCCAAATAGAGTTACTTCCAAATACAAGCCACTCATCTAAGACTTTCATTTGACTCCATATACCCAAAAAGGAAATGGTCTCATACATTTCACCATTTAGTTTTGTCAAATTTGTTTCCAACACCTTACATCACTTAATTGAACATATTAATAAACTTCACCTTGATATTGCTTATACAATTTATACCAAATTAATCTTGCATCTCTCTATTTCCAATTTCCATTGTGGATAGATTGCACAAGTAGTAAACACATAGTTCAAGTTTGCTTCATTCACACAGGTACACCCATCTAGGTCTGGCAGAGCCTGAAGAGAAGAAGGTTCAAGTACACCATTTGGCCTTGTTCATTAGCCTAAAATGTACCAAGATCTTGGCAACCTCTTGTGGTTTTTCAACCAGCATTTTTGAGAACTAACAGATAGAAAGTATTAAGCCCTTGGTACTCTTATTTTTTCCATTTTTCTAGATGTTAGATATCATGGTGCATCTTGTAAACATCCTAAGGACATTTTTTGACTATCTTAGAGATTCTCTTAGGTAAGCTTGACAAAATGAGGAAATTTAAGTTGGAGAATAAAATTATGAGTCTCAATCCTTTTGATTTTGACAATATCCAAGACATCTTCTCTAAGCTATAGTTATTTTATTGTGGGGTCACCAATGAAGATGAATATTTTATTGTTTTTATTCTTTATAAACTTGGTATTGATTATTTAGTTTTTGTTTCTATAATTTATGCTACCATGGATGCCCTAGGTAATGCACACAAAATTCCTTCTCTTGATGGATTTGTACCTCAACTCATAAGGGAACAAGCAAAGTTGGCACATGGGAATATTGAATTCTTTCAAATCTTATGCTCTTCTTACTAAAGATTTGAAGGCTTCACAAGGAAAAGGTAAGAAGAAGAATACCGATTCCAAGTCTAATTATCAAGGTAAAGATTCACCTTCCCAAATCACTCTTAAGTGGAAACTTCCTCTTCTAGTGAGGAATCATCTAAAAATAAGTTGAAATGTACATATTGTAAGAGGTTAAACAGTGATGAGCATCGATGTTATGATAAGAAGATCAATGAACTAACACACCTTCTTCAGAGGAACAACAACCCACTACCCTCATTAGTGTCTTCTTCTTCTTCATCATCTCAATCAACAATATTTTCATCATCCTAGTAAGGGAATATAGGATCTGCAATTGGGCTTCACAAAATGAAAGGATGAGAACTCTTAGCCTCTAAAATTCTTGAATCTAATAGGTCGCTTCTTGATTCAGTGGAATCCCATCATATGACGTCATCTATGGGAATTTTATCTTCTTTTTAGCCTTCTAATTCACCTAATATTTTATGGGTAAGAATACATATAAGAAGGTATGTGGGAATGGTTCTATTGACATGGGGGAAGGAACCTTTAATGATGTACTTTATGTTCCTTCCTTGGCACAAAATCTCCTTTCTTTTTATCAAATTACTCATAGTGGACAGGGAAAAACAATTGAGTTCACTCCCGATAGAGCCTACATAAGGGAAATAGAGATTAGGGTTACTATTTCTATTAGAATGGTTTATCATGCATCTCATTTTTATTCCTTTTCACATTTTTATTTAGTTGAAGATAATGTTCCTTTGACTACATATCACATGCATTCATCAAGTGTGAATAATGTTTGTGAGGAAAATTTTGGTCATCTAAACCTTGGTATTATAGAGACTAGTGTTGGGATTCCTAATCCTCCACCTCCTCCTTGTTTAGCTAGTGGTTCTTCTATTCAATAGGATGATCATATTATTTTAGATCTTTCTTTGTGGGATGAATTTTTGATAGGGATTTTTAAACTGTTTTTGGAGTCTCAGAAAATATTTGGAGGACACACTTGAGGGGGTTTCTGTCCTCTTTGATGATAGTTTTAGCATAATTTTTATCCCATCATCTTTATCTTTGGAGATTAGCATTCATGAGTTTCCTCATTCTCTTGATTTGTCATTCTTCTTGGTTGAGTTTGACCATGACTATTTTGTGGCTTATTCAAGCATGGAGACACCTAATAATTTTTCCAAGGAATACATGTTGATACTTTATTATTCCTCCTTTTAATTAGATATGGAGCGGTTTCCTCATCTACCTATGGATTTGTTTCTTCCTGTAGCATAGAAAAATGAATCCCTTTACATTTTCACACTTTTTTTGGTCCTTCCTTATTAAGACCTCGTGTTTTTGTTGTAGATTTAGGTTGAAGAAGGATTGAAGACCACTTGAAGAGCAAGATTGGAAAAGTTGTGTTGTCCAATCATGGAATCTCACCGATAGATCTGATTTCCAACTTCTTGACACTAAAACCTGGATCAAACAAAAGTTGTAGAATCATATTAGAGGCTCCCAAAATTTGTCTAAAAACCTTGATAAAAGACCCATTCTCGGGCATGGGTGAATGAGTCCTAGCTTTCCTCCTGAAACTTCCTTTTGGTGACAAGCACACATCATTGAAACCTCCTTAGATATGTAGAAATTTTGTTGTGTCTATATTCATATGCTTTATATTTCTATTGCAAGTTTGAATTGGAATAATTAGGTTGATTTGATATTTTTATTTTTTCTCCCAAAAGTGATGATTAGCCTTGTACCCCCATCCTCAAGCACAAGGAATTCAGTAGATTCTCACATTTTTTTGATTTAGCTAAGGTTTTTTAGTCAATTATTTTTGGGGATATTATTTTCTAATGAAAATAAGAAGATAGGGTCTATTATCACCCTCTTGACTTACCTTTCCATTTTGGAAGAAAAATAGGCCTTTTTTCTATGTTTCATTTTGGTGAACATGACTTTTAAGCATCATAATTTTTTTTATTTTGGGGTCCATTGCAACCCTAGATCTAGGATTTGCATAAATTTTTATTGCATTGCATTCATTTGGATCTTATTTAGGGTTGTTTACTTGCATTATTTTTCATTCTTTATAATCTACAAAAATCAAAAATCTCAATAATTTTGCAGTGTTTACATAACATTGCATGATCATTCATTTACATTAGAAAATTGAATCAAAATTGCATCTCAATTTAGGTATTTTAGCTTGTCATGTAGCATCATTTTTCACTTGAATTTAGATATGATTTTCCAAAAATATGAAACTATAATTACTTGTTTGCGCATAGAATCTAAAAAACACAAACAAAAACTCATAAATCTATAAATTGATTTTTTGAAAACATTGAAGTAATACCCATTCACCCATGGGTGAATGAGTCTCTAGTTAGGTATTTTTCTATATTTTTGAGCATCAAAAACACAATTTCTGCATTTTGTGTTCCTACATTTAGTTTCTTGTTTCAGTTTCTAGAATTTCTATTTGCTGAAATCGTCCATATTAAGGTTAATTTGTCAAATTCAGTGCATTATTTGAATTGAAATTTGTATTTAAAAATGACATCATTTTCAAGTTTTTCCATAGTATAATTGGTAAAGTATCTTTTTTAGAATATGAAAATTTCTATCTCGTTTTACATATTTTTCATTGTGTTGATTTTTAGTTGCATTCATCTAAGTGCTTATCCTCCATTTTAGGTCCACCTAGGTTTGGTGAAACTTGTATGAGCATCACAACCTGGTGTCCTATTTCCAATACTATCGTGACATGTAGTTTGAGACTCATCTCATCCCATGATACATCATTTGTCATGGATCTTGGGTTTTCCAACACTTTCACTCATAGTGCTGACACTAGTCAACCCACTATGGACCATAACCTTGATACTTCATTTCCTATTACCTCCTTAGCACCGACCAATGTTAATAATGTTGAATCAATCATTTCTAATTTCCCTCAAGAGAACCAAATAACAATGGATGAAGAGTTAGAGAAATTACACAAATTTATGAGTTTTGAATACATTACTAGTGTTGCAGTTCCTCTCAAAGAGAACATAAGAAAGCTAATTAAAAATGAACAAGGAATTGAAATATTGCATAGCCTTGGTTACATAATGAAAGATCACATGAAAAATAAAGAGAATGATCCTATACATATTATGGTAAACTTCATTGAAGTTCAACCTCATAAGGGCCAAACCAAAATGCCCCTTGGTACTGCTTTCTCACAACATGACATAATCGAGAATCCACTTGATGGTCCTCTTTACATAGCTAGAAGAATCAATGAAAATCCTACTAATGGGATGTTAATTGATCCTATCTATGTAGAGAATGTGATTAGTGAATATTTTTTGTTTGTGCATGAGATTTATCAAGATAATTATGAACAACCAAAAGCATGGATCAAAACACATAATGGTTTTGCTTGCTCTATGATAGGTCCGATAACTCTTCCTCTAAAACTTGTACCAAAACAATTAATTGTCTCATTCTCCATCATCCCCTCATCAGACCAATTCCATGTTAAGTTATGCTAGCCATAGCTTCACTAGATAAAATTCATCCTTTCAATACTGCATAAATTTTTTAAGTTTCTATTTGGAAATGAGATCTTTACTTTGCACCATAGTGGCTTTAATACTATGTCTTCCCATGGGAATTTCTCATTGGATTTATTTTGGCCTAAACTTATGGAACCCATTATGTCTCATGAAGAATTCTTCTACAAATCCTATAAAAATTTTAAGGAAAAGTGCATAACAGAACTATCCCTTAGCAATATGCCTCAACCCATGATTGAACCAAAAGCCATTCCAAGTAACTAAGACCCACTCAATTACAAATCCTTCACCCATTTCCTATAAGAGACCATGAGATAACCAAATAATTCCTATCATACCTCTTAAAATCAAACAAGTTTATAGAGCTAAAGAGAAAGTGGTTGAAAAACCTCCCATGGTTCCTTTCATTCCTCCATTGTGGGAAGAAAACATCTGTATGGTTGATAAGCCCACTCCTACATAATCACAACTTGAAAACTGAACAAAAAGAAACTAAAATACTAGAGAGTGTAGGAATAGAAATTGTGCTAGTGCTCATTTGTTACAAACAAAATATGAACCAACAACTCAAGATCAAACAATAACTCAAGCAATTCATGATTCTTCTTCACCTTTTCCACAACAAAAACAACAAGAAACTTTTATGGAAAATTTTATTAGACCTCCTATTGTGACTAACTTGGATGATGATAATGGAATTGTGAAAATTAATGAGGAAGTGCATACTGAGCTAAATTTATTGTTTTCCTCTTCCATGAGATTAAATGATAACAACCATGATAATCCTCCTAAAAATAGTGACTCACCACGTGTTGAACCTAGTGATGTTCCTAGTACAACACTTGTTGTTGTCCCTTTGTCTTGTTCTCCACCTTCTACATATGATGAACAAGATTGGGAAGTAGATGACCTACTATAGATTGACTTGCATGTGCCTTACTAGTCTTTTCTTTGATATATTTTCATGTTCTTTGTGTGATTTCATGTGCGTAATGTGATCCTTGCATGATTATATTTGGCATGTATTCATGTTCATTCCTCTATTTGTACCTACATTCTTCTATATGTCATAAATTCTTTATCCTTTTCTTTTGTCTTGTGTTTTTCCTTTTAGGGGATGATGCAAGGCATTGAGACATTTATGTCTCTTCCATGTTGACCCAAAATATTTTCTTTGTTTTCTCTCCCTATGTGTCATTCTTCCAATTCTATGAGTATTTGAGGAATGATATTTTTGAGCTCTATAATATCATTGTAGCAAAGAAATACATTGAACCTAAATCCTCGGATCCCTTGTGTGTGATTTTGGGATTTCATTTAGGGGCAACTCATTTTCCATGATGTAACTTCATTTGGAAACATATGCTTGGCATAGGGCTTTCCAAATAATCTCTCATGTCTTCTTTATTGTTTGGCATTTATCTAATTTAAAGTAATTTCTCACAATATGGTGTTAACAGTTTATTTATAGGGGCATACATTGGCATTATAATTTTTGACTATATCTTATGTTTTAAAGTGTAGTCTTCTTACTTCACGTGATGTGTCATCTTCTTGGTGGTGTCATTGGGTTTTATGTCCTTCAAATTTGTGACCTTTCTTGGCATATAGCATTCCTCTTAGTGGTGATGCTACACATTTCATTCCCTAAGTTGTGAATCTTTTATCCTAAACTTGTCTTCTCTTGGAGACATTAGGCACAATGTTCCCTAAGATGAGAGCTTTCATGAACTAAGAAAACCCTCTGAATATTCCTTATCCTATTTGTATTTTTTTCATAAGTGTTTAGCATAACACAACTTGCTAACCTTGTGAAGCTCGAAGCTACAACCCTTTTTCATAGCCACCAAGTAGAACAATCCTTGCTTAGTGGAGTCATTTTTGTTTATAAGTGCTTAGCATAACACATCTTGGTGGGCTTATGAAGCTCAAAGTTCATATTTTTTTCTCCCCTTATCAAATTTATCGAATGTATAGCTTTGGTATAGTTAGTACAATGAGAGATTGTAAACCTGGCATGACCTTCTCATTAGACAATGAGAGCCTATAGACTTGGCATGAATTTCTCACTTAGCCACTTTTTGGGGGCCCAACTAGTGTATATCAGACTGCACTAGCCCATATGAAAACATTTTTGTTTGCATAGTGGACAATGGGTTTCAATTGCAAACATTTTTTATGACAAACAACTAAGGCTCAATCTACATCGAGTTGGACAAATAGTCGAGACTTGATCCACCCCTTTTATTTTTCTTCGAGTCTTTGACATTGTATGATTGAGTATCTTGTCATTGCTTCATATAAATTTTTAACATAGGCATGTGTCTCCTTGTTCCTTTGTTTTCTTTTCCATGAGATATTAGATCTTGGGGGCTTGATCATCCTTGTTGATCTTTTTCATCTTATCCTTCCAACAATTGTACAATTATACCTCTCTTGATTGTCTATTTTAGTATGAGTTTGACGCAAGGTCATCCTCTCACTAAAGTGGGGGCTAAATGTAGTGTAGAAAAATGTATCCTTTTACATTTTCACACTTTATTTGGGCCCTTCTAATTAAATTGGACTTAACTAGGCCTTAATAAGCCCTATTATTCATCTACAAGACTAATAAATTATATTTTTTGAAGGGGAATCCAGACAATAATTAATTCCAATACATAACACTTTACCTCTAGCAATGTGTGTTCTAGGAATAGGGACTTAGGATCCATTCACCCATTGGAAAATGGATCCTTTGTAGGCATTTGAACCTAAATTTAAAATATTTTTTTGGAGGTATTTTAAG
Source organism: Sequoia sempervirens (assembly GCA_007258455.2). NCBI lineage: Eukaryota > Viridiplantae > Streptophyta > Pinopsida > Cupressales > Cupressaceae > Sequoia > Sequoia sempervirens. Next base: position 81,380,416 of record VDFB02256132.1, on the reverse strand, counting down.
GACGCTGAATCCATATTTCAATGTCAGCTTGTAATGTTTGAATTTTGGGAAATTAAGGATACATACCTATAAATACAAGGTTATTTCATCATTACAAACCCTAGAATCAAGCTCAAAATTTTATGAGATTTCAAGTACAAGTTTACAATAGATAAGTTAATGATCATGAGCACTCAAGAGTAGAATTATCAATGATTTTTTGTAGTAATTAAGAGCTCAAGCATCATGTCAAAGTCTTCTTGCATTGCATCATGTATAATTTTTGAGCTAACATTGTGATGTAGGTTTCAAGATCAAGCTAAGCATTCAAAGTCATATATCAAGCATCAACATCCACATCCATTGAAACCATTTCATGTAAGATCAAGATCAATATTTTAGATATCTAAAGGTTTATTCAAGGATGTGGTGAGTTGCAACATAGCTTGGTCATTCATCATTCCTTTTACATTTCATTATTTCAATACAAGGATTAATTACCCAAACAGGGTTTGACCAAGGCAAACCCCTATTCACCAAAAGTTAAAAAAAATTCCTCTTGTGTTTTTGTTGCAGATTTAGGTTGAAGAAGGATTGAAGACCTCTTGAATAGCAAGATTGGAAAATTTTTCAAAATTGTCAAATCACAAAATCTCACCTATAGATCTAATTTTTGACTTTTCAGCACTGAAACCTAGATCAAATAGAAGCTATAGACCAGTATCGAAGGCTCGCAATTTTTTTCTAAAAACCTTGACAAAATGCCCATTCACTCATGGGAAAATGAGTCCCAATTTTTCTCACGAAACTACCTTTTGGTGATAGGTACACATCATTCAAACCTTCTCAAATCTATAGAAAGTTTTTTTTTTTTGTCTATCATATTCTTTATATTGTTGTTGCAAGTTTGAATTGGCATAAATAGGTTGTTTTCTATTTTTTTCTCCCAAAATTGTTGTTCAACCTTGTACCCCCATTCTCAATAATAAGGAGATAAATAGTCTTTCACATTGAGTTGATTCACCTAAGAGTTTCTAGTCAATTATTTATGGGGATCTAATTTCCTAAAGTAAATAGGAAGATAGGTTCTATTATCGCCCTCTTGTCTTACCTTTCCATTTTGGATAAAAATCTCTATTTTTCTTTATTTCACTTCCTAAGGAATATGTTTTGCTTGCAAGCATTGAATCCTCTTTTGTTTTCAGGTATTCTTCATTGGATTTGGAGCTTCTTCATTTTGGGGGAATATCTTGTCTCTCTTTTTACCTCTTATAGGGGTTTTATTAATTGTATATAGATGATGAATGCATTCCTTGGGGTCTATCATTGAGTCCTCCATCCTTCATCTTTTTTGGTTCTTTTCTCTTTTTTGGAGAGGAGTTTTGTCCCTCTAGGTTTTCTCATTTTCTCTATTTTTTAGAGATTTCATTTGTATTGCAAATGGGTACCTAACATGGCCTCATAGCTAGGAACCCTATTTGTGTCTTTTGTATAATAATCTTCTCCCTAAGTTACACTTAAGGGGGGTGTTTGTGTGAATAATGTCTTGTACCTAGCTAATTACCTTCCTATGGACATAGGAGAAATATTCACATGTTAAGTTTACTTATGTTCTAGATAATCTTCTAAAAGTCCTAGTTGTCTATATAGGATCTTATCTTATCTTATAATGTTGACTTCTTTGTCAAGTTATTTGTCTCATAATGTAGGATTAAGACAATGTCACAATCTTTTCTAATACTACCTCTCACCTTTCCTTTATAAACAAGGCCTCTCATGTACATTTGTATCAATCTTGCATTCATAATACAACAATATATTCTTTCAATTTTCTCTCTTGTGGAAGATATTTTTTCTAACAACTATTCTAGGGGGTGTTGAGGAGTCACCATTAACTTCCATATAATTACATGATATGATTTTACAATATTTAGTTACGATTAGAAAGTCATTAGGAGTTGTGCATGCATATTCTAGGGAGATTTTAGCAATAGTCCTTTCCCAAATAAGGGATTAGGTTTCTAGTTATGTTCCTTTGATTATATTCTAACTGAGAGTGCCAAAGGAAAATATCAAAGGGTATGTGCAGGATCATCATGGAAAAAATAGGCCTTTAAGTGGCAAAAAATTCCAAAAAATGAGAGTTAGGCAACTTGACATAAAAAATTGAATAAGTTATCTATATTATTTCAAAAATATGTAAGAATAGAATTTGTAGCAAATTGAATATAGTTTCTAAACTACTAGGTTTGTTTAAAAAAGTATATATATATATTTGGTGAAAATTTGAAATTTCAATGCAATAGTACTTAAATTTTAGGGAAAAAATAAGAAGTAGGTGTTTGTCTAGCCACCCTAACAAAAATAAAATGATAATATTGTTTTATAAGATTTTAGATATAAGTAGAGGACTCATGTCACGATGTGATGCATATTTTTTTGTAATTTTTTTCCAAGTAAATAATTAATTATGAATTTTTTATTACAACTTTTAAAAAATATAAAAACTCGTATGTCTGACAACCTTAACTTGGTCAAAACTTCATGAAATTCATGTTTTCTTTTTGTAATCCTATATTTTGCGAAGCATAGAATGTGGCACATGTTTTGGATTCAAAAAATGTGATACCATTTGAAAGCTATAGATGTTTTTCAATCAGCCTATCAATCAGGACTTTAGTCGTAATTCAAATAGAAAATGAATAATAATTACTTATTAAATTCAAAATAAAGCATTATTTATATTGGTGGAAAGCTGAGAATCTCCTCTAAAAACTCTTTTTGTTTCATCAATTTTGGGTAAAAAAAAAAGTCATCAGCCACATACCCATCATATTGCCACTTTGTGGCCCATCATGATCCTGCACATACCCCAAAATTGAATATTTTCCACAATATTCAACTAGATCTTAGGTGAGGGCATATCATGTGACTAGGTGTATATGCCCTAGGATGGCCCCTTTTATTTATCCATGACTTCTTGCAACAAAATATCATTATCCAAATAAAAACAAAATTCTATTATATTTTACAAAATAGTTATACATTGAGGTCCATTTAGGCTTCAACATTAACTATTTGAATTTACCACCTCATTTGGGGTAGGGGCATGGTAGGGTTCGCAGTAGGGATTTTTATTGTCATGAAAATCAATAGGACCAAGATTATAGGGACATGGTTGGTTAGAGGATGCTTGTGATCACTCTGTCTATTACCCCTAATGGTGACCAAGTTGTCATTTCTTTCCAACAGGAAGCAATTGGAAGTATTGCTAGAATATTATAGTCCAGGCTCAACAAATATCTACAGATCACATGAGCTAACACTTGATGAGACATCCATGCAGGTCACTTGTTGATTCAAATGCATGTCATGATAGGAATCCCATTTATAGATGATATAGACTGCATTGCACATGATGTACAGATTCTAAGGGATATAGGTAATAGATTGTACAACATCTTGATGAGAGATTATCATGTGATCTCAACACAATTGGAGATCCCATGAGTAGATGTTGGTTCATTTGTGTGTCAGTGTTATGGAAATTTGTAAACTCTAGTAGCTCATTGCTAGCTCTTTGATATTGATCTTACATCTAAATCATCTGGTGGGACACATGGGCCACAAACCAGTCATTCTACTACTTCGGTGTAGTCACATCCACCTACTGATAATTATGATTCTATAGGTGCCCAATCATCCACTACTACAAATCCTCATACATCTACTGATACACTCAAGTAGGCTACGAGAGGTCTAGGTTTTATGGAGATACTCTCTTCAGGGTTGACACCATCTCACTTGTATAGTCTACTACAAACATAATTGGTAAATCTAGTTAGGGGTAGGAAGGTATATATGATTTGGTGGCTTTTATGATTGCAGAAGGAAACATTCAAAATGTAGAGGTGACTCAGGTACATGTACATATAATTTTTAAGTTTTTTAAGTTCTAAATAAATACATGTAGTATGTAACTTCATTGGAACCATAAAACACATTTTTATAATTTATATTTAACTCAAAATTAATTTTGTATTTTATGTATCCATGCATATGTTTTTAGGCGAAGGTAGCACATGTTACTCCTAGTTTGAGGGAAAAGTGTGTATGCACATGTTCTTTGCTTGATCATGTCAATGGAAAAGTGAAATTTAATTTTCATCTATGTTAACATACATATATTTACATGTTCACTTGATCATGTGTGTGTGTACATATATATATTTAATATAATTTTTAATATTACACTTTTGTATATGTATATATGTAGGGCTCAACACATTTATCAAAGTAGGGTTCATGCTTATATGGTCGCTCGACTAGTAGCCAACATGATGACCTGAAGACCAACTGAGGCACTATTTTATATGTGTATTATTTTATGTATATATTCTCTATAACATGGACATGTTATGTTTGAGATCTAGATCATATATGTGCATTTGAAAAAAAAAATTATGAGCTTATATTTCATATCTACTCTAGACATGTTTATATCAATTTTAGGCATTTGAGTTTACATTTATGTTTAAGATCTATTGATGAATGTGCACATCTATACATTTATGATTGATATCTATATATATCATAGAAGACATTTGTGTTTATGACATATTATGTTTCAAATATGTATATATGTATGTTTATATATATGTAAATTTTAAATATCATGTATCCCTTAGGAACATAATTTATGTTTATGTTTATGAACTTATATTTTGAAATGAGCAATAACTAAATATATATATGTACATGATGACATGTAGTATGAAATTTGGGTAAATATATATGATTTGGTTTACATGTACATGTGTATATTTTCATTTAATTTGTAAGTTCATTGTGATCAATAGAATCAATCTAAATTATGTTACTATTTGTATAGGATCAAATTTTCACCCCTTATGTGAATTCCCTTTTCACATACCCTCACCTTAGAAAATAAAATATGAAGGAAAAATTCCACATAACCCATCTAGAATGCATCCACTTGGAATTTTTCTTGTGTGTCAGTGAGAGAATATTTGTCGAGGATGCAAGTTTGGCACATAGACATCTACGCAATGCATTGTCATCCTTGAAGAATTCTTGCATCTAAAATTGGAAAAGGAATTACACTCCTCATTGGGGAGAATTGTAACATCACTCTTCAACCAACTAACCCAAAAATGCCTTATTACTTCTCATCCCACCTTTGAAAACATCCTCTACACATTCACTTGATCTCTCTTAGTAATTCATTTACATTCTCAACCACATTCTCAAGCACATTCTCATTCACTTTAGCATTCTACCACTCCATTGTGAGCATTGTAGTAACATTGACACCCCATTGACTCCACATTGCAAGTGTGAGGTTATCATAGAAGTTTCAAGCTTGGATTCTTGTGAGACCTCCCTTCATCACGGTTGCAGCGGTGGTGACTTTTCCAAATTTGTTGTTTGCATTCTCCCTTCCTTTTCCTTGAGAGACTTTGGGTGGAGGTGGTAATGCTTCATTCGTTTCCTTTGTGATTTGATAAAGTAGTTTAGTCTTTTGTAGTGTTCATTGTAGTACTTTCTATCTTCTTTATCACATATTCTACTCCATTGCTTTCGAGTTGTCTATGGAGTTGGAAACACAAAAATAGGAGTCTGATTGAGGTAGGCCCCTATACAACCCCAATAATTTTTCCCTCTTTCTTGTGTGTGGGTGAAAGTGTGTGTGGAGCTAGCTAGAAAATTGATACTTTTGTGAGATCATATTCATCACCCTAGCTTTTATTTACTTGCTTTACCATCTCTATCTTTAATTTTCATACTTCATCATTTTATTTACTTCATTAAAATCAACTAGCTAAATAGTCAGTAGGTTTTTGGATGTTTCTTCATTGTACTTTATGTTTTTTGGTTGTACAGATGCTAGTGCGATGTACTATCATCCCAAACCCACATTTTCATCTTCAAATAAAGAGTCATTTGAGGTATAGTTCAGACTCTAGAAACCAGCTCATCTAGCCTCAAATATAATTTTGGGTCTATAGAGTGACAATTTAACTACATAGTACTCCTCATTCTTAATCCCCATGCCAAAACATCCCATTTAGAGTGAGCTAAGTTAGGGTAGCCCTCTACTCTCACCTCTCTGTGATGTGGAGCCTTGATGTGGTTGGTCCCCCTCTCTTACATTTTTAGTGAACCTGATGTGAAAAACATCTTTTCATTCGTTCATATTGAGACTTTTTCCACATGCTTGGTAGTTGTTGTAACTATAGACACTTAAAAATGACCTAGGCATGTAAGCTCTATTTTTACCACTTTCGTCCTAGCATAATTATGACATTTAATTATGTCCTTGGTCCACATTTGACTATTAATTAAATAATGTATAATTGTTTAATTAATTCATGTCCTTTTATTCTTCATGATTATTAAATAAATAAATGTTATTTATTTATTCAATACGTCTTTAATTGTCTAAAGTCTTCCTTTAATTAAATTAATTTGTTAATTTGTTTAATTACCTTTATCCATTTATTCTTCCTGATTATTAAATAAATAAATTTTATTTATTTATTTAATATGTCACTAATTTCCATAATTAAATGAATTTATGAATTTATTTAATTATCAGTCATAATCCTCTAAAATTAGATAATTATCTTTAATTATTTCATTACTCAATTTAACATTTCCATCATTTTAAATCAATTTATTATTTAAAATGATCTTGTTTTATTAACTGTCACTTCATTTTAGTAAATAATATGAAAAAGATTATTTATTATCTCACAAAATCCATATTTTGAGTTGATTTAATTCAAATTGGTAGCTTTCTTCCAAAAATCAAATAAAGCGAGCAGATTCTTGATTTTTCAAATTTGCTTTTCAGTCCACCTCTTATCTTCTTGATTTTTCAAATCTCATAAATCAGGCAGTCTTTATCTTCTTGATTTTTGAAAATCTTTATTTTTCTAATTAATTATCTCATCTTTTTTCCACCACCAATTTGATTCTCTCATATGACATCTTGACCACTCGTCTAAGGATTTTTCCCTAACCTTGATTAGGGATTATCAAATGAAATCTCGTCCTCTGATTTTAGGTTTCTATTAAGAGTCGATCTCGTTCGTCCATTCAAAACTACGTTTTCTATAAAATGTCAATTTTTCTCATAATTTAGGGACCACTTCATTATTATAGGCATTATAGTCATTTATCATTGGCAAAGGCATAGGCATAAATTTACTTAAATCCTTCAAAACTTGCATAGGACAATTTTATAGTCAAATTTCTCACACACTCGATCTGAGGGCATCAATCATATGCTGCAAGCTAGGAAGTGTTATGGAGGTGAATCATGGAAGCTTCAATGAATATCTGGTATAATTGTTCTTGTTATGTGTTTTCATTATGCTTCATAACTTCTTTGGGTTTATATTATGATCTAATCATTCCTAACCTTAATCTTGAAATTTACCCATTGATACATTGGTGAACCTGATGTGAATCCTTTGATTTAGCTTGTTATTTTGTAGGTTTTATTGACATTTTGTTGCAGATCTGCCAGTTTTTGGGAAAAATTGGATGTTTTACAAATTTCTTCATATCTTCTACAAAGCTATTAATTTTTCCACAAGATTTACAAAAAGTATTTTTCATCATCTCAAGAGGCTACAGTAAAAAAATTGAGGGTTTATCATCATTTTTGTGGGAGTTATTGTAATTTTATGTTTTTTCATAAAATTAGTTTTCTGGACTCAAATCGATGAATTTTTCAGAAATTTTTATAGTTTTGGAAAACTATTTAAATTCTAATGGGGGTCTATGTTTTATAGATTTAATTTTGAGGTCAAATACAATGCAAAAAAATCTAATCTTCATTTTCTATATGGTTTTCACAAATCCGCGTTTTTGAGAGCAAAACAGGGAAAAAATTTTTACTTCTTTACGTTTTTAGAAAGCTCTTAGAAAATTAGTAGGGGTCTCTTCTTTGATTTTTCATTTTTCAGATCAATAAAATTGTCAAATAATGAAATCTAATTTGGCTATGTCAAAAACATGTATCTGAAATTGCAATTTTCTGATGAGCTTGTTTTTTTTGTTTGGCTGCATTATAATATTTTTTTTTTTATCTTGTAGGTGATCATAAGGAGCTATAGTAGCAGCAATATCAGTCATATATAACAGATTGGAAAGCAAAAACTTTTGGGTTTGCATAAACATACGTTTGTCGAAGACTAAAAATCAAAGAAACTCCTAACTTGTGGTTTGCAGGTTCGAGTGTCGAAAACAAAATACTAAACATTGTGCTTGTATTTTTTAGATTAGTACACATTTATTTTGGTGCACATAAAATGAACATGTTTTACTAATTTTTTTTATTGTGTTTGCAAATGGTAGGTGATTATGCTTTCACCTTGTGAAAACTTGGTGATCAAAAAATCATACCCATTCTATATGTTATACACCCTTATGACTTAATAATTGAAGTATTCTCTCCCCTTACGCTTTCAGGTGATCCTGGGTGTAAGAGAAATGATTACTAACTCTAGAACTTGGGCCTGTTCTACTAGGAAAAAGTACTCACCCCAGGACGACTCAGACCGGTAGCACCCTGACACCAAGGGACTTCTAGCTAGTATATAAAAGTGGATTCTTGGGGAAAGCCCAAGAATCACACGTATAGGTCTGACAAGATGGATCCGAAAAGGGGAATCTCACTGCATGGATCATGTCCTACGAACATAATGCCCGTATTAAACACCTCTTGTTTTAGAATCCAACCGTTCTTTGGTCGTTGCTTGATATAGTGCAGCGTACAGTATCATGCCCGAAGACACTCACTATTGATCCCCTGATAGTAATTCTTGGGAAGTCATTACCCAAGAATTTGAATTTGGTGTGCTCGAATGACGTTAATGAGCCATGGAGAGGAGCCAATGCCACCAAAATTCTAAGCTATTCGCTCTCGAGAAGGAAAGGTGTTTATCACCAATCTGGGGTATATCGGTGGGCTATATCAAGTATACAAACCCTTGGCCTATTGGCCTTTTAGGATTGTACTTGTCTTATGTGTGCTTGCTTACATCCAAAACATTGTGCTTGTCAAAGTGCTCACTGGATTTCTGAAACATTATTCATTTATGGACAAAACATTCACCATTAGTCAGATCGAAGTGGCAAGGTCACCATAGTTGGTCCACCTCCCACTAGGCAACCCAAAATCACCATAGCTGGCCCATCTCCTGAATAGTCAAAACCTTCCTCAACCACAAAGCAATGGCAACCCAAGAGCTAGTTTAACCTTATCGACCAGCTAGGAAAAATGCTCGCACAAATTTCCATACTCGAGCTGCTTCACATATTAAGGCTATACTAGATAAAACCTTACAAGAGTTGTCAGTCCCTAAGGATATTGATGTCAATCAGTTTGAGACCATGGTAGGATACCTCACTACACCTCACCACGTCACCTAAGCCTAACCACATTGATGCATTACACATTGAATCTTTCGTCCACAAGCACAAGGTCAGAAGAGTTTTAGTAGATGGCGGAGCAAGATTGAACATATGCTCCTTGAAACTGGTTAAGGCTCTAGGATTTTTTGATGCATGCGTAGACCCTACAAAGAGCATAGTAATAAAAGAATATGATGACGAAGAATGCTCTTCATGAGGCATTATTTCTCTTCCTATCAGAGTGGGGCCAGTCATTGTGGATACAACTAGGCAGGTCCTAGATCTAGAATTACCTTACAACATCTTGCTCGGTCGCCCATGGATTCATGCCCTAAAATTCATGCCCTCCACGTGTCACCAATGCTTAAAGTTCCCTTTTGATGGCACATAAATCACTATATATGGAGACCCCGACCCTTTTCAATATTGCACCAACCTAAGGAGTATTTTTGAAAACCGAGTGCCCATCAACCAAGAAGCTCCCGACCCCTCTTCTTCTAAGTACATTGACCCATCCACACACACAATCTTCCATGTCCACTCTGTTCACATCTTCCACCACGCCACCATCTTCTACACTTCCTAAGGATGAATCCAATGTCAAGATCCAGGACCTAGGCTGTGGAGAATTTAAACTACATACGACATATAGCATCACAACAATACGCAAGTCTCCAAAAGTCTATGGTTGACCATGTTTTAAAATGGAACCCAAGGAAATCTACAAAGTTCCACCAAAAATAGTTTTCATAAAATGGGGCGACATGAGTAATGAGGACCTTATCGATATTACAGGATGGCTTTATAAGGAAATGACCGACCTACCCCGATTACTAGTTAAGAAATATGGCAAGGGATATGACATGATGAAAGCTAAGGGCTACGATGGAACTAGTGGCCTAGGCAAAAATAAAACTGGATGAAGGGAGCCCATAGAATCTTTTAAAAAACTAAAGTATCTTGGACTAGGATATGGATTGGCTGACAATGATGACCTATGTACCAATGGGATTTCGAGTGAGCGAGTGCATGCTTCGGAAAGTGTCGAGACCACTAAGGAAACCTTCACCGAAACTAACTCCCAAGAGTGGGAATTTGGCTTCGAAAGATCCTTAAGTGACTGTTGCCTCGATGACTTGTTTGTCGAAATGGGGGAACTCACCTCTGAACAAATTTTTTGGCAAACATTTAAAATTGATCAGGCACCCAATAGTCAAAATCCCATTACTTTTCCCCATGACATACAAGACCCACCATCTGAATCCCATCATTCCAACCCATCTGAATTACCAAATGACACTGATAATCCCAATTATGAGTCCTTCACCCCTTAATTTGACAACAAATATGAAACAAGTGAAGGGGAATATTGGAAAGAGTCTGATGTGGAATTAGATGATGATAAGTTCATCTACAATATCTCTGAATCTTTCTGGATGCTTTCCGCGTCCTCCCCTCAATTCACCAACACTGATGATGGAATTTCCCTAGTTTATCCTCAACTAGTCGATTGGGACCAACAAGGCCCGCCATTCGTAGACACCTTTCAGAATGATGAGGCAATTGTAGAGTTTATGGGATTACGTGAGGGCATACCAAGTGGTGATCACAAGTTAGGATTCACCATTGATCTATATTGTACAGCCTACTTCGGCGAGACTACTCCGTCCTCCAGTCGCAAAATTAAAAATAAAAATAAAGTAAAAAATGAAACATCTTTAGGTGAAAACTGAAAGGCACCTTCTAACGACAAAAAAGTAAAAAAAAAGGACGTATCTCTGGGTGAAAACCTCTCTAAGGTGCCCAAGGATGGAGGACTGGACTTCCTTCTCGTGCAATTAGAGAAATCAGCTATGCTTATCAAAGACACCATAGAAGACAACATATCAACTCCAGAAGATCCCAAAATGGTCCTCTTTGTTGCATCCTTGACTGAGGAAGGGAGACCAAAATTTCACAAATTCTTTGCTTAACATAAATTTAGCTTCACATGGTCCTATGCTGACATGCCAGGATTAGATCCAGAACTGGTTCTACACCATCTTCCTCTATTGCCAAATACTAAACCAGTTAAACAGAAGTTATGCAAAATGCATCCTCAAGTCGCTCTATAGGTCGAGGCTGAGTTGAAGAAACTTCTAGACGCTGGATTCATATGGTCTATCGATTATGCTGAATGGATATCTAACCTGGTGTCATTGACAAAACCAAATGGGATGATCTACGTCTGTACAGATTTTAGAGACCTAAATAAGGCATGCCCAAAAGATGACTTTCATTTACCAAATATTGATATCATAGTTGACCTCACAACATGATATGAGATGTTGTCCCTCATGGATGGTTTTTCCAACTATAATCATATTTGCATTGCCCCAGAAGACTTGCACAAAACAACATTTACTTGCCCATGGGGTACATACTATTGGAATGTCATGCCATTCGGTCTCAAAAATGCAGGCGCCACATATGAGAGGGCTATGACCACAATCTTTCATGACATGATGCATAAAATAATGGAAGATTATGTAGATGACCTATTGGCTAAATCAGCAACAAGGAAAGACCACCTCAAGGTGTTAGACACAATTTTCAAGAGACTAGAAGAATACAAAGTACGGCTAAATCCTAAGAAATGTGTCTTCGGGGTAACATCGGGTAAAATCTTGGGATACATAGTTTCTCAAAGAGGCATTGAGGTTGATCCAGCAAAAGTCAAAGCCATTATAGACATGCCTCCACCTAGAGGAATTAGTGAACTCATAACTCTACAAGGCAAGGTACAATCTATTCGGCGCTTCATAGCCCAATTGGCTGACAAGTGTCACCCATTCCAATATCTGTTGCACTAAGGTATCCCCTTTGTATGGATAGATAAATGCCAAGAATCCTTTCATCAAATAATATAGTACCTATTGTTGCCACCAGACCTCATGCCTCCCATTTAGGGAAAACCATTGATCCTATACATCTCCACCACTAATTCAACACTAGGGGCATTACTAGCACAAAACGACCAAGACAAAAAAGAAAGAGTTATATATTACATCAGTCGGACATTGGTCGGGTATGAACTGAACTACACATCAATTGAACGGGCTTGTCTAGCCGTAGTCTTTGCAGCATAGAAGCTAAGAAATTATATGTTAAGCCATTAGACACAACTAGTAGCAAAGATTGACCCCCTCAAATATTTGTTAAGTAGAGCAGTGTTAACAAGACGTTTGGAAATATGGGTCATGATTCTGAGCGAATATGACATTCAATATGTAGAACGAAAGGAAATAAAAGGACAAGTCATAGTAGACTAGCTGGCAGATGCACCTTTACAAAGTGATCACCCATTAGTGGCAGATTTTCCAGATGAGTCAATATTCCATACGGAACCTAAGTCACCATGGCGGCTCTACTTTGATGGATCCCACACAAATCATGGCTCAGGGGCAGGAATCATGTTCATCACTCCTCAAGGAGACTCCATTCCTAAGTCCTTCCGCATTGCCTTCCCATGTACAAACAATGTGGCAGAATACGAGGCACTAGTTATGGGACTAAGAATGGCAATAAAGTGGAATATCAGAGCATTACATGTCTATGGGGATTCTCAGCTTGTCATCAGCCAGGTTAATGATGACTATGACACAAAAGATGAGAAGTTGATGCCCTATAAACGGATGGTTGACAGTTTCCAAACATGCTTTCATTTCGTAACTTTTGAACAAGTTCTGAGAGCACAGAACAAAGCGGCAGATGCAATGGCTACAATAGGCTCTCTCCTCGACATTCCAAGCAACATGCCTTAGCTGGACTTCCTAATAGAGCAATTGTTGGTCCCCGCCTATGACATTCCAGAGTCAGAAATGGTCTGTGAACTTGTTGGTCCTGACTCTCCCTCGTACCAAGATATTTATGACTACCTTAAGTCTCAAACCCTTCCACCTAACTTGTCTAATAACCAGAGGAATTCCTTTACTCGAAAAGCCACAAGGTATGCCATCGTCAGTGACACCCTTTACAATCGTAGCTTTGACAACACCCTCCTTAGATGTCTTGACACCAACGAAGCACGTACAACCTTACGTGAAGTACATGATGGTATATGCGGGTCTCATTCGAGTGGTCCTACTCTAGCCAAGAAAGTAACAAGACTTGGGTAATATTGGCCAACCATTGAAAAGGATGCACTAGAATATGTCAAGACTTGTCAAAAATGCCAGATTCAGAGTGATTTGATCAACGCTCCAACACAGAAACTTCGGCCGATCACTTCTCCTTGGCCCTTCTCTCAATGGGGACTCGACCTCGTGGGAAAGATCCATCCTACCTCATCCAATGACCACAAATTCATCATCACCGCCACTGAGTATTTTACGAAGTGGATTGAATCCATCCCACTGACATACATAATTGGAAAAAAAATATCCAAGTTCATTCTCAACTACATCATTTGTTAGTATGGCCTTCTGCAATCCATCATCATTGACAATGAACGTCCATTTAAAAACCAAGAAGTTCATGAGTTATGTGAGAGATTTCACATCCAACACCATTTTTCATCTCCGTATTACCCATAAAGAAATGCTCAAGTTGAGGCGTCAAATAAAACCATTGTTAAAATCCTCAAAAAGACTATCAATGACGTTGGCCATGACTAGCATATACAACTCAACCCTGCTCTGTGGGATTATCGCACTAGCATTCATACGCCTACAGGAGCCACTCCTTTCGCCCTAGTCTTTTGAGCTGAGGCCATCTTGCCCATTGAGGTCAAAATTCCTTCGTTACGAGTCTCCTTGAAGGGTTTAACTAATTTGAGTCTAGACAATCGCACCTGCACGAGCTGGAGATGCTAGAAGAAAGAAGGAAAAATTCCCTGAACCATCTACAAGCATATCAAAATCATCTATGTTGCAGTTACAACAAGAAAGTCATGGTCAGGAAATTTGACATTGGTGACTTAGTCCTCATGCAGAACCCTAAGAACTAGGCTGACAGAGAAAAGCCAGGAAAATTTGAACCAAATTGGTTGGGTCCTTATGTCATCATATCTTATTTTGGTTCTGAAGCCTATCAGCTGGTGACTCCAGATGGAGAACAACTAACAAAGCCTATCAATAGTTTACATCTCTGAAAGTTCTATGCATAGCATCAGGAGATCAAGCTGAAAACCGTAAAATACAAAAAAAATTGAAAAAATGGTAAAAAAAAAAAATCGTTGCCTTGATGAAAACCTGGCAAATAGGCGTCTTGGCAGCACCAAAAAAAAAGAAGGAAAAATGACAAAAATAGTAAAGAAAAATGATTTGTCCAACAGTGAAAACCTAGCAAATAGGCGCTTTGGATAAGTACCATGGTGAAAACCTAGTAAACAAGCACCATGTGTAATCAATCATCGCTCTACCATCTACTATTACTTTGTCTGCCTTGGCCTAGGATGAAATACATCTCCCACCATTATCACACCAATCTCCATGACATCATACCCTTCCTCTCATTGTTGATAAATGGTTGGCATCAAGTCCTCTTTAATGTCCATCTGGTACCGCAGGCACATCCCTTTCACGTCCTTTAAATTTGGCTAAGTCTTGGACCTAACTGGGGGAAAAAAATTTATCATGTCACTGTAGTGGATGTCACACATGGTTTTGGAAATTGCAAAAAGTCCTAAAAAAAGACCAAAAACATCAGAAAAAGTCCTGAAGAAAGACCAAAAACATCACAAAAAGTCTTGAAAAAAGACCAAAAACATCACAAAAAGTCCTTAAAAAAGACCCAAAACATCACAGAAGTCCTGAAAAAGACCAAAAACATCACAAAAAGTCCTGAAAAAAGACCAAAAACATCATAAAAGGTCCTGAAAAAGACCAAAAACATCACAAAAGACCTGAAAAAAAGACCAAAAACATCACAAAAAGTCCTAAAAAAAGACCAAAAACATTGATAAAAGTCCTGAAAAAAGACAAAAAAATTACAAAACGTCCTAAAGAAAGACCTAAAAATTGAAAAATGTCTTGAAGAAAACCGCAACAAAATGTCAGACTACTCAAAGAGCACAAACACAGTCATCTCTTGTCAAAGTCTGTGATGTCAATCAATCAGTCTTTGTCATTTGTCTGAACTACGTTGTCTCTGCGCATTTTCTATGTAGGCAAAACTCATTTTCGAGTCCCCAAGACATTAGGTCAGTCCTTTTAGGTTTGTCAAAATAAAATCATGGCACAATCTTTGGTCATCAAGACAAAGTCATTGGTTGTGTCGAACTATGAGGTCTCTGATTGCATGACATAGGCAAGGTCATCTGTCGATGAGCCCCTGAGGCCACACTAGGTTAGTCCATTAGGGTTCATGGCATCACATTGGCACATACGTCAAAAGGTCTTCAAGACAAAGTGACTCATTCCCAAAAGGATAAAACTTCTAAAAACAAATTATGGCAATCGTTTATTTCAATATGACAATTTCATCAGCATTTCAATCATATCATCATGACAATATCAACATATGGTCAACACAAGTCAAACTTAGTCAAAACAAGTCAACTCTTGGTTAGCCTGCAGATGTATCCTTCTGCAAGATAACCTCTATCATTCATGCCTTAAGATGGGTCCTTCCTAGGCATCGTCACTGTCATTCGACATTTTGAGGGATCCTCTTGACATCTAAGGATCACTCCTCTTGACATTAGTATTCTTCAGATGTGTCCTTCTGAAGAACAAACTCTGTCATTTATGCCTTAGGATGTGTCCTTCCTAGGCATCGTCATCATTTTTGAGGGACCCCTTTTGACTTTTAGGGATCAAATCCTCTCGATGTCAACATTATTTAGGATGTGTCCTTTCTGAATTCGGCAATTTTTGACATTTGTCATCTGGGCATCATCAAAACTTTGACACTCTGGCATCTCATCATCATCAAACCTGACATCTTGACATCAGAACAATGGATATCCAGATGTACTTCGCAAACACTTGGCACTTGTCTTTTGGCTTTTTATCATGTTACTAGTTTTTCAGCAAGATCCCAATAACAGGATTTAGAGAAGCAGCGACGTATCATGACGGTTGACACACATGATTACTAGTTTCTTAGCGAGGTCCTGATTCTGGGATTTAGAAAAATGATGACGTATCATGATAAGGGCTTTATTTTATATTTTGGAAATCATGCCGCTAGTTTCTCAAGGATGTCCTAGAAACAGGATTTAGAGAAGCAATGACGACGTATCATGATAAGGGCTTTATTTTATATTTTGGCAATCATGCTGCTAGTTTCTCAAGGATGTCATTTCATGAATTGCTCTTCCTGTCTTTTCCTGCTTTTGGTTGACTATGACAAAAGACTGGGGCAATCATGCTCTTAGTTTGAGTCATGATCATCCTTGTCTATAACTGGTTGTCCTATGTGATGGTACGACCTTGCACACCTTGATCTATGTCATATCATGGTGTTCATTAGCAATTACAACAGTCTGCCCAATGATGATTAAGAGCAATACATATTAAAGTCCTATGGTAAAGTTTTGAAGGATTTCGTCTAGGAACTAACATACATCTCCTTTTTTCTTGTCATCTTCTCTCGCCCATCTCATATAGGCATTGCATCCATATCATCATCCATATCTTTTGCACTAACATTTCTTTGTCTCTTCATATTCTAGTCTTCTCGTCCATTTCGAGAGCACACCCGTGTTCTTGGAACCTGTCTGTCCTCTTGAGGGGGCATACTGCTACGCTCCTTGTCATTCTTCCTCATTTTATTTTGCACTGGGGCATATTTTTGACTTATTTTCTTTGTCACAATGTGACATGCTACATTATGACAAAGAGGGGAAAAATGTAGACACTTAAAAATGACCTAGGCCTGCAAGCTCTATTTTTGCCACTTTCAACCTAGCATAATTATGACATTTAATTATGTCCTTGGTCCACATTCGACTATTAATTAAATAATTTATAATTGTTTAATTAATTCATGTCCTTTTATTCTTCATGATTATTAAATAAATAAATGTTATTTATTTATTCAATACGTCTTTAATTGTCTAAAGTCTTCCTTTAATTAAATTAATTTGTTAATTTGTTTAATTACCTTTATCCATTTATTCTTCCTGATTATTAAATAAATAAATTTTATTTATTTATTCAATATGTCACTACTTTCCATAATTAAATGAATTTATGAATTTATTTAATTATCAGTCATAATCCTCTGAAATTAAATAATTATCTTTAATTATTTAATTACTCAATTTAACATTTCCATCATTTTAAATCAATTTATTATTTAAAATGAGTTCATTTTATTAATTGTCCCTTTATTTTAGTAAATAATCTGAAAAAGATTATTTATTATCTCACAAAATCCATATTTTGAGTTGATTTAATTCAAATTGGTAGCTTTCTTCCAAAAATAAAATAAAGCGAGCATATTTTTGATTTTTCAAATTTTCTTTTCAATCCACCTCTTATCTTCTTGATTTTTCAAATCTCATAAATTAGGCAGTCTTTATCTTCTTGATTTTTGAAAATCTTTATTTTTCTAATTAATTATCTCATCTTTTCTCCACCACCGATTCGATTCTCTCATATGACATCTTGACCACTCGTCTAAGGATTTTTCCCTAACCCTGATTAGGGATTATCAAATGAAATCTTGTCCTCTGATTTTAGGTTTCTATCAAGAGTCGATCTCGTCCGTCCATTCAAAATTACGTTTTCTTTAAAATATCAATTTTTCTCATAATTTGGGGACCACTTTGTTATTATAGGAATTATAGTCATTTATCATTTGTTATAGTCATTTATCATTGGCATAGGCATATGTATAATTTTACTTAAATCCTTCAAAAATTGCATAGGACAATGTCATAGTCAAATTGCTCACACACTCGATCTGAGGGCATCAATCATATGCTACAAGCTAGGAGGTGGTATGGAGGTGAATCATGGAAGCTTCAACAAATATCTGGTATAATAATTCTTGTTATGTGTTTTCATTGTGCTTCATAACTTCTTTGGGTTTATATTATTATCTAATCATTGCTAACCTACTTGAAATTTACCCATTGATATAGTAACCCTGAGTGTTGTGAAGGTTTATGAGCATCGCAACCTAGTCCACAACTTCCAGGTACGTTGTTAGAAGAATGTGCAGAACTTACCAATGGATAAGATGAAGGTCACTTCTAGTTTCACCTCTAGTTTTTCAACTAGTATAACTACTAACTATACCACTGGTTTCCCTATGAATTATGTTGATGAGATGGGTTTCACAAAGGAAATCACTCATATGCCTACTGCTCTAGCATATCTTATGCCTTCATCCATATATGAGGATGATGTTGTGTGTATTCCCATAGAAAACCTTTTGGAATTAGATAATATAATGTAGGACCTTGTAAATCATTTGGAGAAAGTACCAAGCATGGCGAGAGCCACTAAGCTTACTAGTGAGGTGAGATATTTGCTAGGGATGGATCAAATCAACATAGAGTTTCTATGAAGCCTTTTCGACCTAACCAAAGCTTATATCCCTTCGTATAGGCCTAGATCAGGTACTACCTGAAGAGAAGTAATCAATTCCTATTAAAGAAAGATAGGCATCTCAATTCCCACTACATCTATGTGCATGGCTAAAACAAGACCCTCAATCAATGTTTCTTCTACTTCCCAAAGGCATGATACTCTCAAGGTGAAGAAAACGCCCCTTGGGTTCAGTTTCACCCCTCCTACTACCCTCAATGATGCCTTTGGTAGTGGAGGTGGTACTGGTGGAGGAGGCTTTGGTGGAGGCCATGGTGGTTGTTTTGACAGTGGAGGTGGATCCAGCGGAGGCCCTACCAGTGGTGGTGGCTTTGGTAGTGATCATAGCAGTGGCCTTAGAGGTGGTTTTGGTGGTGGTAATTCTAGAGGTTCCATTTGTCCTCTATCATCTTCTGATCCTATTTTGAATGCCCTTCTTCAAAAAATGGGTAGAAATGAAAAACCAATTCGTGAGCCTTTCCAAGGCATTTTCCTAGCCAATCTTTTAGTTGTTCTTCTAACATAGCCTATTTTCATAAGAAATCTTGAGTAATCCCTTCTCGCAAGGAATGGAGATTCCTAAATTTGAGAATTATGGTGACAAAGGGGACCTGCAAACACATGTGTCTACCTTTAATTCCATGTGTACGAACTTCTTCAATCAGAACAAATTGATGGAAAAATTATATCCCTGATCTCTCAAGGACACAACACTCCAAGGGTATTGTTGCTTTCCCAAAAATTTTGTATTTTCATTTGATGAACATGTAAATTAGTTTCTTTGACAATTCCAAGCCAACATTAGACCAAATATGACCTTCTTAGATCTCATCCAATGGAAGCAGGGGGATAATGAGAAGATAATTGATTTCATAGCATGATATCAAGCGCTCTTTTCACAAATCTTGTACCCATTGCCTAATTATGATGTGCAGAAGGTGTTCATAGGAAACTTGTAGAGACCATGGTAGGAAATTTTTTCCCTCATGAAATACCTTTCTTTTGAAAATTTGTGTTTTTTCTTATGAGAATATCAATAGATAGTAGTTCAATTTAGGAGATCCTCCCCATGCTCCTGTTCAGAAGGAAAATCTATCATATCAATCTCAAGGAAAGGTAAGGCTATTGTGAATGTAGTCACCACAACAAATGATAACAACCTTAGGCACAACAAAAATTTTACAAAGAAAAATCTTATTCTTCCATCCTTCAAAAGTTATTGAAGGATAAGATCATAACCTTGGAAAACCCTTGACCTATCAAGGAACTATATCCTAATTGGTATGATGCAAAATCCTTCTATCAATACCATCAAGTCAATAGACATGATATAGAATGTTGTATGCACCTACATCACAAGATACAAGATTACATTGATGATGGTACCATTCATCTCGATGGAATGAAACAAAATATGAATAAATCGGTGGAGAAATCCAATAGTGATTTATAGATATATAAGGAACCATTTATGTCTCACTCTACTAACTTAATTATTAACCCCTCCAATTCTTTTACATAGCCCCTGGTGTACATTAACATGGTCACAGTTACTCCTTCCCCGCATCCTGCAACTAGCTCGCCAAATGTGACATTCACCATGTAGGAAATGTCCTTGAATAATAATCCCTCTCCCCTCTACATTCCTGCTTGCCTCAATGGAAATATTGTGACGGGAGTCTTAGTTGACCCAAAAAGCTGAGTCAATGTTATCACAGATGAGACATTATGGTTGAATTCATTTCAAAGGGAGGAGAATGAAGAAACAAAGTTTACCATTCGTATGCACGATAGAATCTCTCTTAGGTCGTATGGTTCAATAACTCTAACTGTCCTAGTTGGGCCTAGGGTTGTGAATGCAACCTTTGATGTTATCTCAAAATCTGATCTATTTAGGATGAAGTTAGGAATACCTTGGCTAGCTTCCATGAATGAAATCACTTCCATCATTCATAAGTGTTTAAAATTCTCCCATGAAGGTGTTGTGCACATCGTGCATGACACCTTATATAAGCCATTGGTTTCCCATGGGGGCTATTCATTAGATCATTTTTGGCCCACCCTGGTCGGTCTACTTCCACTGATAATGAACCTACTTTACCAAAATTACATAAAGTATAGGACCGGGCGTAAGGGACAACCAAAAATGACCCCTCTGATAGCACAACAACAAGTTGCCTCCTCTTCTTGAAAGGAAAGGATAATCCTACCTATCCTCAGGGTGCCTCTTCTACTCCTCTTTCTAAAGAAGATTTTGAGATGTCTAATCTTGGATTCCACATAAGAAGTCCAATGGTTCCTACTTGATGTAAATCCAAGATCAAGATATTAGACCTTCCTACTATGCCTCCTAGACCTTGGCTATACCTGTATGGTAGAAGAAAGGATCCATGTGGTGAATCCTCTATGTCTCATCCTTTGCAGCATCCTACCATTCCTGCTCCTAAATTAGTGAATGGGAAGAGGCCCACCATCGAGGGGCTAGAGCTGACTCCCACCCTTGTTTCTCAACCTCTTCCTTCTGCTCCCATTCAGGAGCTTGTCCCTCCATCAGAGATGGATATGATGGACACTCCTATGGTTGAATAGGAGCCTCCTATCCCTTCATAGCTCCCAACCTCAAGCTCAAAGAGTAGTAGGAACTACCTTGCACGTAATCACAAGCACCATTGAAAGGCTCTAGTGGATAAGTAGGCCACTTTGTAGAGAAAGGAAGAGTTATTGACCACCCCTATTTTAGGGCCTCCTAATGCATCTTCCTCTCTCCTCCCTTCTACTTCCATTCAATCAAATTTGGTTCTAATTTTGGCTCCCCCCATGAGTGTGAGTACACCTCACCCTAAAAATGTATAGGTGTTTATCACTCCTTTGGTTGATCTACCTCTTTTGATGTCCCTCCCAAACATCCCACCATTTCTAAACTTGTGGGCATGTTGAATACCACAATGGTGTATGTCATGGTTTTCTCCTCCCCTTCCACACCTCTCACGTCATCTATGGGGAGTTCGTATCCTCTAACAAATTGGAAAGTAGAGGTTAGCCTATCTAGCAATGGAGGGCATCAGAGGAGCCCACCTTCTTTAAAGGGTGGTCCTACGCTAGCTCATTCCATCCTAGTGACAAAGCTAATTTCGGTGTCCCCTGAATTCATCAGTACTCCCAAGTCAGTCGATGAGCCAAGAAATAAATCTTGGGTGCTATCTACCCCATCTATTGAAGTCACACATGGCACTCTTGTAAAGTGCATGTTTAACTCTTTGGATGAGGTCCTAGCCTTGTTAGCGATCTTCACAAAGTTGTTGACCATCACTCCACAAGAGCCTAGTGGAGAAGACCTGGTGGGGCCTTCTTCCTTAGCCCTTATTGTGGGAGGGTCAGAAGCACCTCCCCTTAATATTCCACCATTACTGGCTCATCTATCTTCTTATAATGATCTAGATTGGGAAGTGGAAGACCTCTTTGTCGATGAGTGTTAGAGGGAGGCCTCTTCTTTATCTATAGATTAGGTGTGTGCGTTGTGATGTGTTCCCCCATGCTTTCCTTTTATGTTCCTATATGAACCTTGCCACCCTTGTAGGTGCTTGTATATAGGAGTGATTATGTGTCATGAAACTTCCTCTATTTGTTCCATCATTCTTCCTTTGTTATGTGTTTTGATTTTTGATAAATTGGGGATGATGCAAAGTGTTGGGGGCATTGAGGCTTCCATTCCATGTTGACCCAATTTTTTATTTTTTCTTTGTCTTTTTGTACATTATTCACATGGTCTTATATAGTAGGGGGTTGATGATAGTTCATTTATAAACTATTACTATATTTTTTATATTTATGAGCAGCTCTAACACTAAAATATCAGATCGCCCTTATGTCTCTTGTTCATGATGTTGATATTTTTCTTTCACTCTTTTCTCTTTTTCTCTCTTGGGTTGTCCCTCGTATGTGCAACAACGTCACTTTCACAATATCTCAATTTTCAAAAAATGCATTCATTTCCAATTAATATTTTCTCAAAAATCCTTGCAAAACAACTTTTTCAAAATCTCACTCTCAGCTTGGACCCCTAATAGAATGTGTTTCTTTCATCATGGGTTCACAAAGAAAGAACTTGAAGAACTTTCCTTCAAGGTGGGAACAAATTTTCCTATGGGAGAAGCCACAACCTTCCCCTCATGAGGGGGCATTTTCTTTCTTCATGAAGTGAACATATTTCGAAAGGATTCCTTGATGTTGAATCAATTTGTGAAAAAACATTCTTACACTTTCAAAAAATGCATCCCTTGAGTGGAACCCTCTTATTTTGAAGGGTTCCCAAGGGATCCCTTTGAAATCATTTCAATTTGTTGACTATATGCATGACTATCTACTTGTTACCTGTGTGGTTGCTTTTTTCCTCTGGTATGTTTAATTTGTGGATTAACATGTTGGTCTATAGGTGCTCCTATGAAACCACTTTCTAGTCTGACTCTGTGAAGTCCCATTTCACTAGGCTTCCTTTTTGAGAGAGTACTTGGGGGAATACCTTCTTGTAGGTCTTTAGGCTTGTAATATGCTTACATCCTATAGGATTTTTCCACCGTTGGTCTGAGGTCCTTTGGTGTACTTTGTGCAACTTCATAGTTTTGTGGGGCTATGGAGTCCTCTTGTTTGAAACTCCTTAGGAGAGGGTACCTATGGAGTCCTTTACTTTCCCTATGCTTTTGAGTTCACTAGATCATAGTCTACTTCCTCAACAGTTCAGGTATGTGTCTCTAACTCTTTGATCTACTTTACCAAAAACTCATCGATATTCATGCTCGCTAAAGTGGGGGAAAAATTTATAGGAGTGAATTTTCACCCCTTGTGTAAATTCCCCTTTCACATACCGTCATCTTAGAAAATCAAATCCAAAGGTAAAATTCCACATCACCCATCTAGAATGCATCCACTTGGAATTTCTCCTGTGTGTCAATGAGAGAATATTTTTCAAGGATGCAAGTGTGATGCACAAACATTTGCATAGGGTGCTACTATCCTTGACAGATTCTTGCATCTGAAGTTAGTAGAGGTGTTACACTCAACATTGGGGATGAATTTTAATGTCTATCTTTGACCAACTAACCTGAAAACACCTTATTCCTTCTCATCCCACCTTTAAAAAAATCCTCTACAAATTCACTTGATCTCTCTTAGCGATTCATTCACATTATCAAGCACATTCTCATTCACTTCAACATTCTAGGATTCCATTCTGAGCATTGTAGTAGCATTGACACTCCATCAACTCCACATTACAAGTGTGAGGCTATCACAAAATTTGTGAGCTTGGAGTCTTTCAAGACCTACCTTCACCATAGTTGCAGTGGTGGTAACTTTGTTAAGTTTGTTGCTTGCATTCTCCCTTCATTGGCCTTGAGAGCCTTTGGGTGGTGGTGGTAATTCTTCATTCCTCTCCTTTGTGATTTGATAGAGTAGTTTAGTCTATTGTAGTGTTCATTGCAGTACTTTCTATCTTCTTTATCACATATTCTACTCCATTTCTTTTTAGTTGTCTGTGGAGGTGGAAACACCAAAGTGAGGGTCTGACTGAGGTAGATCCCTATACAACCCCAACAATTTTCCCTTCTTTCTTGTGTGTAGGTGAAAGTGTGTGTGAAACTAGCTGGCGAATCAACACTTTTGTGAGATCATATTCATCACCCTACCTTTTATTTACTTTCTTTATTAACTTTGTCTTTACTTTATGTACTTCATCATTATGTTTACTTCGTTAAAATCAACTAGCTAGACTGTTAATAGGATTTTGGATGTTTTGTCACTATACTTTGTGTTTTCTAGCCGTATGAATTCCAACGCACCAAAGAGACTCCACTACACCGCATTGTCGTCCCAAACCCACGCTATTGTCCTCAAACAAAGATTTATCTGAGGTACACTTCAGACTCCATAAACTAGCTCATCTAGCCTCAAATATAATTATGGGTGTATAGAGTGAAAATAATTACATAGTACCCTTCAATCTTGATCCTCATCCCAAAACATCCCCTTTAAAGTGAGGTAAGTTAGGGAAGCCCTCCACTCTTGGCTCTACATGACCTAGAACCTTGATGTGGTTGGCCCCCCTCTCTTACACTATTTCTGTGGAGTAGTTTAGAACCAATATGGATTTAGATCTAAGAATTTTTCAATGATAATATGTCTATAAAAAGACTTGGCATACATAAAAATGTACCAAGGTGATATATCTTACTTTGAGTTCTTTGTTAATGTGATATTATCCTATCTTGATCTCATCACCACTCATCACCATAAATTGATATTGATTTGTATTTTTATTTTGTCACCTTCCACAAGTGTAAAATTGATATAAATTATTTATGTAGTTGTAAATATAAAACACAAAATTTTAATTTTAATTTCTATATGTTTAAATATTGATGATATTTTCATTAGTCATTTTGAGTTCTCATATCCATATTATGTTGATTTTTATTGTGTGTTGTTATAGTTTAGGACATTCATTATATTCCATTTAAAATTATGCTTAGATGTCACATGCCCTAATCTATTGGCATATCATAATTTAGTAGAATCATTAATTATTTTATAAATGCATTATAAGATAATATATCATCACAAGAATGTTGTATCCTTTCCTACACCATCATTGATTTGGGTTTATTATTATTCATTTTATTTTTTGGGGGAATAAATAAGTAGAATATGATCCTCACTTAGAAACTTCCCAAATGATGTATATATAAACCACCATGGACTTTAGACATAGGTATAATGAGATGAGGAAAATATAATATAACCATCCATTTTATGGATGGTGGGTTGGGGCCTTTGTTCGATGGTGCATAACTAAATAGAATATGATCCTCACTTAGCAACTTCCCAAATGATGTATATAAACCACCCTAGACTTTAGAAAGAGACATAATGAGACGAGGAAAATATACTATAACCAACCATCTCTACTATTTTACTTTTATAAATTCAATTTCAATTGTGTGTGTCAAATTAGTTTTAAATAGATATGGTTTTGGATTAAAATATAACAAAATAAAAGTGTAAATTTTGGTGTGTTCATCTAGTAAAGGCCCTAATATTAGCATATTGGATAATCACTTCTTAGCATCTTCAAAAACATATTCATCTAGATCTGGAATTCAATTAAGTATATTATTTTATTTATTTAAATTCTACATTTAATTTCAATGGCATTCCCAACTCATATATCTTGGCTTATTATTTATTGGTTTCTTTAATTGTTTAGTTAGCCTATATTTTTAGGCAAGTACAATTTATTTTCATCGCAATCATGTAATGAATATTAAAAACTGAAAATTGAGATTGATTTACTCATAAAGGAGCATATCTAATTTATCTTGTAATTTTGTAGCACAAACAATACCTTTTTTTTTACAGCACTTGACATATATAATTATTTTCTTAAGGAGACCCTTCTAGAATTAACTAATAAAGATGAATGATATCAAAATCCTTAGGTTGTTTAATTATTAATTTTAAGGCATGAGAGGTAAATTAATTGAGTAAATGATGGTAATTCGTAATGTCTTGGCCTCTTACTAGTATTTAACGCATGTATTCCCTACAAGATTATAAGTTTCAAGTTGTGAATTATGGTTCACAAGAGAGGTAGGAATATGATAAACATAACAACATAAACTAAACTCATTAAATTTAAATATAAATAATTTACAAGAAGCATCCAATCATGTTGTAAATATCTACCACTTGATTGTAATATAAAATTGAACTAGAATCAATAGCTACATAAAATCATCTTTAATATAATTTAAATAGAAATAAAATATGATAAATTTTACATGTTGTAGTGTAGTAAAATACATACCCTTGCATTTTCACACTTGTTTGGGCTTTCCTTGCTTTATTTATGCTTCTTTATGGCTTAATTGGTCCTATTTTTCATCCACAAGCCCTATGAATTACGTCTTTTTATGGCTAATCCCGACAATCATTAATGGATAAATGATCATTTTATGATTTTGTATGCATGTCCCTGATTTGAGCCTTGGGACTAAGATGCCACCTAGGGCATCTTAGTCCTCCTTGGATCATTTTCCAAATTCAATTTCAAATCTTGGCAAGATTTAGCCTCCTTTAATTAATGATTTCATATGTCGACTTGGTGTGGTGTAATTTCGAGATATTAAGCATGGATAAGTATGAATAAAAGGATTCTCTACTCATTTTCATAACAAGCATTTAAGTATTAATTCCTAAGGTAGGATTATGCATTCAATAGAAATTCATCAAGCATTTGGAGCCATCACTAAGGTTCAAGCATCATGTCAAGGGTTTAGTGCATCCATTCATGTTGTTGAGCCAAGATTGTGGATGTGGCATTGAAGATCTATTTGCAACCATTGTTCACATCATATCCAAGGATCCAAGATCTACATTCTTCATGGCCACTACATGGTAGATTGCAGATTTGTTTCACAAGACATCATCCAAGGTGATATCATTTATATATTTCATATTTTATGCTTAATTTCATTCATTTCATCATTTGGTTTAATTACCAACAAGGGATTTGACCAAGGAAAACCCCCATTCACTAACAATCAACAAGTTTTTCCTCTCTTATTTGCTTCTGATTGCAGATTTAGGTTGAAGACTTGAAGATCATTTGGAGTGAAAAATTATAAAGTTGCAAAGTTTCATTGCAAAGTTATCATCTTCATGGAAACTCACCTATAGGTCAGATCTGGAAGTTTTAGGACCTCAAATTTGAGAAGAGGCAAGTGCAAACCTTGGAGCTTAGGACCACATTCAGAGATTTTAGAAATTCTAAACAAGACTAAGAAAATAGTAAGAGTGTATTAGTCCTCCTAGGGTTACTTTGCAAAGATTCTTTTAGATTTTTTTCCAACATTTAAAGATTTCACATCTCCCCCAAAAATCAGCAGTGGGACTAAGACAACAATATGAGCATATTAGTCCTCCATATCATTTTTTGACAATATTTGTACATTTCTAAAATCCTCATTACATTTCCAGACTTCCCAAGTACACTTACCCTAACTTGGTGTAGCTTATCATATGCACTCATTATTTTTCTTGCATTACAAGGTTTTGTCAGTTGAATGTTGTTGATCATCAAATATTGCACCTCTTTGATAGCCTTATGGGAAATTCAGTGAGTGGGGGATTGATTTGTGCCTCACTAAATACCTCTAATATTTTTATAGAAATCCATATCTTCTTTGAGTTTTGGAGAAAAGGGTAGAAGAAAATGTAAACATAAAACAAGAAAATGGTGATGCACCAAAGGTTTTACAACATTTTAAATCCAATTCCTTTTCTATGAATGATATAGAAGACACAAAATGCCACAAAACCCTCATTGTTGGGAAGAGAATGAACATTAAAGGCTAAATACAAACATAGTGCAATCTTTCAAATCTCCCTGCAAGTAGTGTTCATTAAGCTCTGATCAAGCATAAAAGTTTCCAAGGTTAATAGAAAAACATTCAAAAATTGCATAGACCCTTCCTCTTGTTATAGCATAATATGAAGAAACAATAACCCTTAAAGAAACTGAGAAAAGTTCAATAGACATAATCCAATTTCAGCAAGTTATTATCATACCACATAAGCCTACAATATGGAAATCAACCATTCAAACTACTTGAATTAAGCTTAAAACAATGCTTCATTCTGAGAAAAAAGCATAAAGAAGGAAACTTAACAAAGGCCATACCATGCACAATATCAAAGATTTATTCTACATTTTATGTTTAAATACCAAATGAACTTAGAAAATAAAGGTTGAATTCCAATCTGATAATAGTTTGAGTAAAAACAATATAACATGCGAGATAAAATTAGTGTTCTTCCAATTACTTATGAAAGTATATCTATCTTCTAAGGAAAATTAAAAGTACTTCTATTCTGAGAAAAGAAAACTCAAACACTCGAATTGGAAATCCTTTTTTTAGAACTAATTTTTTTTGTTTTTCCTTTGTTGTTGCCTCCCATTTATTTTTGAAATCAGAGAGAACCACTGCCACATTCCAGAAGTAAATACTGTGAGATGCCATCATTTGATAGCTCATGGTCCAATCTTAGATCTCTTGTTAGGTCACAAAATTTTTTGCTCATTAATTCTCAACTACCTCATTTATGTCATTTTGGATATTTAGTAAAGATCACTTATCTGAAAGCAATCAAATCCTAGAAAACAACTTGGAAAAAATATAGTTGACCAATCATGTAGCTCGATGGAACCGACTCAAAGTTGCCATCATAAACACAAAGAAGACCTAACATGATCTAAAAAACTCCAAAAAAAATCACTTTTAAAAGCACAAACTTCCTATAGCAAAGAGATGACGTGTTGAGCAGGCGGGGATTCTCAGGTTTATGAAAATAGCCCCTGAAAAAATCTTTGTCAAGTTGACATGTCTGTTATCCTTCTTTTGAAAGGAAGACGATAATAAAAATTCATGCAACCACCATGTGGCACATTGCGTGACTTTTAGAAACACTTTTTCTTTGAGTGTGGACACATCCCAAAACCAAAAATATATAAAAGCCAAAAATTAAAAAAATGATTAAGGTAAAAATTTCTTCACAGTTTTTGTGACTCACAGGGGGCCTTCACTTACAGAGGCACGAACCTAGGGCTTTGGAAATTTGAGGAGTTTAAGGAAGGTATAATGCTACACTTCCCATTCCAAATCAATTAGTTGGACAAGAGCACAAATGAGCTTATATGCTTGATCTAGCTCAAAGACTTCCTTAAAGGAAACAACTCCCTATCTTGTTGAAACTGCCCCAAGGCAATAATAGAGACAAGAAAGAGTAAAGATATCATGCTCAATTTCATCAATGGTTGGTATCACACTCAAACCTAGTTGTTCTACAGAAGTATGGACCTTATGTCTGATTTCATTTGTGACCTATTCAATTGATAGCAAATCTCCATCTAGTAAGAAAAGGGGAGGCAAACTGTAGCTAACCAGAACACTGAAATCTTTCCAGATTTCATCAACCCTTTTATTAGACATGACCTAGAATTCCTTGCATCTTGTTGCAATCTTGTGGTAGTTGATGATCTCATTTTCTTTGTTGGAGGTGACCCTTCGATCTAGAATCCTTGCACCTTTTAGAGCTTTGTCAGTGGCCACACACAATTTGGAAATTAGGCTTTGCGATTTTGCTACTCGGGGAGCATATATCTACATAAATTGGTTGGCCATCAGGCCAACCCTTTCATTTAATTCCCAAACATCCCTTAAAAACTATAGGGCTAGCCTGAGAATGGAAACGACAACTATGATCATTTCCTAGTGTGTAGATATCAAATTCTTTAATATCGGGAGGCTCCCAAACCCTTGTGCAGTAGTTAACTCCTAATGGAACCGAGCCTCTCTTTCTCTTGCATTATCCTCTGTTTGATTCTTCTCTCAAAGGTAATCTTATAGTTCAAATCTCAATCTTTTGATCTCTTGGTCATGAACCTGTAGAGCGGACATGATCTATTGTCTTGAATTTTCTACTTTCACTTGGGTCTTTTGTAGATAGTTAGAAGCTTGAGATCAAAAATTGTACAACTCTCCCCTTATGTTTTCCTGAGTAAATTTGTACTCTATGTTTTTCTAGTGCTCAGTAGCAAGCTTAACCCTCAACTTTTCAATTTCAGCATATAGTTGAACCTGTTCACCTTGGGCCTATTTGAGCAACCTAGTTGCTTCTCCTTACTAATTTTGTATCTATCTTATGTAGGTCATTTTGACATCTCTAGTCTTGATCTTTGTCTACAACATGTTCACTATTTCCTTTAATTCATCAACTCTACTTCATGCTTCTTCAATTTCTTTTCCAACCTTTTATATTCAACATGTATCAATGGGTATTTTCTTATGGGTTAGCAAATTAAATCAATAATATAAAAAACCCAAAGAAGCTATGAAATACAAAGAAAGCTTAAAACAAGAAAGATTATACCTATTACTTGTTGCTTCAATGATTCACCTCCATAGCATCTCCTAGCTTGCAGCATATGATTGTTTCCCTCAAATTTGTATGTGTGAGCAAATGCCTATGACTATGTCCTATGCAAGTTTTGAAGGATTTGAATGACAAAATAAAGACTATCCCTATGACTATGACAAATGACTATTCCTATGAATAAGTAATCCAATTCAATAAACTAAATGCTAAGTATGCAATTAATATCTAAGCATAAATATGTCAGAATAACAAAGTGGTGGTCCTAACATGTGAGCAAAATTGGCATTTTATAGAAAATGCAATTTTAGACAGACGGGCAAGATTGAAATTTGACAAAGCCTAAAATCAGTGGATGAGATTTCATGTGACAATCCCTAATTAGGGTTAGGGAAAAATTATTAAATAAGTGGTCAAGATGTCATTTGAGAAAATTGAATTGGCGGTCAAGAATAAATGTGATAATTAGCCAAAAAGATAAAGATTTTCGAAAATCAAGAAGATAAAGATTGCTTGATTTGTAAGATTTGAAAAATCAAGAGGATAAAGGTTGAACTGAAAAAGCAGATTTGGAAAATCAAGAATTTTCTCAATTACTTGATTTTTGGAAGAAGATTACCATTTTGAATTAAATTAATTCAAAATATGGATTTTGTGTGACAATAAATAATTGATTTTCAGATTATTTACCAAAATGAAGTGACAGTTAATAAAATGAAATCATTTTGAATAATTTCATTTATTTAAAATGAGAGAAATGTTAAATTAGGTAATTAAATAATTAAAGATAATTATTTAATTTAGAGGATTATGACCGATAATTAAATAAATTAATAAGTCCATTTAATTATGAGAATTAGTGACATATTAAATAAATAAAATTGATTTATTTAATAATTGAGAAGACATAAATGAACAAAGGTAATTAGATAAATTAATAAATTAATTTAATTGTGGGAAGATTTAGATAATTAAAGATGTATTGAATAAATAAATAAAATTTATTTATTTAATAATCATGAAGAATAAAAGAGATATGAATTAATTAAATAATTATGAATTATTTAATTAATAGTCGAATGTGGACCAAGGACATAATTAAATGTCATAATTATGCTAGGACGAAAGTGGTAAAATAGAGCTTGTAGGGCTAGGTCATTTTTATGTGTCTACACAACATATACCACATTCTAGGTGGCCTTAGCTATGACTACTTTGTTGTGCAGGTGAGTTTCATTTAGATCTATCCCTTAGGTTTGGACACAAGAGGCTTCATGGTAGTGATCAGTAGAGAATTGTGTTCTTCATTGAAGCAAGCTTCAATCATTTTGGTAGTCGGCAGTGTGATGTTCTTTAACATTATTTTCTGCTTTCTTTCCTATCGAGCCCACTTGGTTGCCTCAAAGTGTTCTTAGAGACTCTATGGGGTATCAATGCTTTGTGTGGCAATGAAACACCTAGAGGGAGACCAAAAAGGGTGACAGAAGGAGAAAACTCAGATGTATGAGCATGCATGGAGGCAAATGGGGGTGTAATCATAGAAAACAACGTGATAGAAAATTGAGATTAGGCAAAGGAAAAACTAGTCGGAGTGGGAAAAGACACGGGAAAAAGGAGAGATGTTTTCCTAGAAGTGGATGGACTAGGAGTAATGGTAAACATGGATGTTTCATCTCTTTCAATGGGGTCCCTTGATAGGGAAATTAAAGAAACAATATCAATCGAAGCATATGTTGCTCACTTGGAATGCAGGGTTTCTTCATAAGATTCATTAAAAATGATAGGGGGTGTATTCAAGACCAAAAGATCAGGGTCCGTGGATGGAGGACTCTTCTCCATAGATGGGGCAAAGAAGTAACTAGAGACACAAAGGTAGGAAGGAGAGAGGGAGTAAAACTTGCCTGGGTTGCAGCGGTTGAAATTATTTTCAAAATGGACTCTACTTCTCCTTAGGCTGATACACTGTGTCTGCCCAAATCTTAGACTCGTGCTTTCTTTGCATGGTTGGAACTAGTACATTCTAACCCTTTGGTGGTCAATCCCGCCGAAACTTCACCTTCAATGACCACAACAAACCTTGTTGGGGATTGTTGGGCTCTTTTCCCTTTACTTTGGCCACTAATAGAGCATGTGACTTTGACTTCTTATGCTTTGGCACTTTTATTTACTTTGATTCTTGGGGCCAGGAAACATGGCACGAAAGATACTCCTATTAAATATCATGACTTTTTCTCCAGATTGCTATTGTCGATATCAACCTCTCTATTGTAAGTCTCTTCAAACTTTTCATCATGTGGTTGAAAATATTTGAATAGGGCATTGAGGCATCTCATCTCTTGTTAGAACCTCCAAGAATCTTCCTTCTTCATTTCCAACAATCCATTACATTTCAATTGTGTGTTAATGGATTTACCCATTAGGATGTTCCTTTGATACTCCACCTACACTACATAGAAACTCAGCCATTTTGGCCGTTTGGATGGTATACGGGCCAAGTCAATGTATACTTTTGACCTTTCTTGAGTTAGATTCTTCCTCAACTTGAAGTATTCCCAACTCTCATGTTTCAAAGTTGGGAGGTGCTTGATCGGATTGTAGTCCCATGTGTCATAAATTAGAACCAAGCGTAAGGCCGCCAGTAGGTTTGTAAGTTCACCCTCCACCTTCCGCTTCCCCTGTGTCACCTGACTATTGATAATTTTGAGGGGAATTGGGTATAGCCCTATCTTATTCCTTCTGATGCCATAGGTATTGTTTTCAAGGGTTGCCTATCGGCATGCCTCTAGAGTGAAAAATCTATCTAAAAGGCTCCCCAATGAAACCATGGAATCGAAGAAAACTAAAATCTTCACCCATAAAATTACCCACCAAGGTCAATAGAGTCTTCATCCAATGAAAGACCTCAGGAGAAAAATGGCCCACAAGGCATGGGAGCAAATCTTGAAGTACCGACCTCATGAAATAATCCAAAAACAAATAGTATTTGCATGTTTTTGACAGTACATAAGTCCACATAGAAACTAGTTGATAGAAGCCATTTACATTGATCCTAGACATTGGTAAACGTTTCTCTAGCAACTCAAAATTTTGATACAAAATCAAGTGGGCCAAGAAACAGGAATATCTAAATTTATACTTAATATCATAGTTCTTCAACTACTCTAGCATCCCTTCGGCTATTGCATCATCTATGTCATAATACTTCTAACTCCTCTCCCTTTTAAGCATGAAATCTAGACCCATCTAGAAGGGATGGACTCCCTCATCATCATCAAGGTCATAAATCTAGGCTAACATTGAGAAGACAAATTGTGTGTCCTTTTTGAACTTTTTGCATGCAAGGGGAAAAGAAAAATGATTTCTCTCTAGTCTTTCCTTTGTTTCTTCCTCATTAAAGATTCTTGTCTTTGTGCTTTCCTCCTAGATATTTTCTATTGTTTCCTCATCAAAGAGTTTGACACCCCAAGTTGTAGGGATACACAACATATCCCATATGGCCACTACAAAAATTGTAACCTTGATCCTATTTCCCAAAATAGTTTGTGCCTCCTTGTCTAATCTCTTGGCACATGTGTTGACTAGCTTTGGGCATTGGTGTACAACAAGTAACATGAACTGTGGAAAACCATAATTCTAAAGTTGAGACATGAAACCTTCAGAAGATCCACGATCTATCATTATTTGGAGTGCCCCCTCCCTAAGGTTTTTAGGGTTAGCCACCAATTTTGGGTCAAAGATGTTGTTGACGAAGTCCTGCACTGCCTCTTTTCTGATTCAAGTATTCAATTACACTAATTTTCAAAATTTGAATGGCCATGCTTCTAGTGCTAGGGCATTGGAGAATGACCTCCTTCCAAAGATATCATCATAACTTAGCATTTTAGATGAGGCTCCAACCTTTCTATGGTATGTTGATGGCTCCACCATCTTTATGTTAAGAAGTTGTAGAGATTTTTTCAATGAAATGGCCACTTGCTTTTTGCTACTTAGAAAAATATTCATTTTGGGTGCAATTAATTCATTCGCAAGTACATGCAATTAAGGCTCTGTCATTACCGTTGGTCTATTAAATTCTACCACCAAGGAAATACATGTGGATTTGGGATCTGTATCCCTCAAGAATGCAAAAAATTCCACAAGAATAGAATTCGTACATTCTCCCCGCCGCCTCTTTTTCAAATAAGCTCACTGCATTGAGAGGCATACTTTTAACCATGAGAAATGTGCTTTAGTAGTGCAAAGGTACCTTTGAAAAGATGTTCCTATTTAATTTTTTAGAACTTAGTATGTGAATCCATGTCTTTTCACATAGGCAAGATGGGCAGTGTTGATGATGGAAAAGGATACATGTCAACGATCGACATATGAGAGAATTTACTCTTAATGCCCAAATTTATTTCTCAGAACCTCTTGTCATATTTTCTGCATGATTTATCTGCTATCTACTAGTTTTTTTGGTATTTTCTCCATTATCATCCAACCAAAAATGGACTTCCCATTGGTTGGGTTTTCTAAAACATCCTTTCTATATATAGCTATGCCACCTTATTGCAATATTCATTCAAAAATAAAATCATTTTAGTTTAGCAAGCTTTTCTTGCTATCTCCCATTTGGATGCTTTGACATAATTTTGGCTAGCCTAGGTACTCTTGTTCGGCTTCTACCATGGAGGCCACAATATCGCTTTTTTTGGGAGGTCACCTGTGATAGTATTAAGTGTATAGTGAAGAAGTGTGATGGCCTCATTCTCATTGCATTCAAATGGGTAGTCAGCTTTGACTACCTTGAGGATGAGAACCAGTTGAGGAGCAACTACAACATTGTTTCCCACTTAATCACCTCCTTTCTTGACCTAAACATTTCCAAGCCCATGATAATTAAGTTGCTCCACTAGATGTTTGACTCTATAGTGCTAGAAGGGCTTGACAAAATCATGCAAGTGGCTATCCTTGGTGTTGGTATTCCAATTACCATGGATATCCGTAGGCATGTTGATTATGGGATAGACATACCAAGGTTTCCCTTCCTCACTAACTTCCACACCATGGACCTTGAAATATATCATTCATCATCTCTTCCAATGGCCACCTTCCTGTTGTGGTAGTACGATGTGGAACAAGTTTCTAGGCTTGACTAGAAGAAACATTTTGAGTTTCTAGTGTATAGCCACAACAAGGAGAATTGAGCTCTTCACTACGATGATCACGCGTGTGCTATGTATTCAACCCTCTTTTTCTCCTGTCAAAGAAGAAGAAGAAGAAAAAAACTTGATGACGAGCTGCTTCAACTGCTTACAATGGATGGAGGTGTAGCTTCACTATTTTTTGCATGTTGCCTCTTTTTTGCTTCTTTTTGCTTTGTTACTCTTTTTGGGTTTGCTTGAGAGAGCTTCATGTTTAAATCTAAGCCTCAGGCTTGTATTACATTGTAAATTTTTGATGAATACAATATAATACTTTACTTTTCTACTTCCTCAGTGCTTTTCTCATGGCTTATTTTCAAAACTAAAATGTATCTACAATTTTTTTTACATATGGTACATAACTGTGAATTTTTTTAAAGAACTATCTATTTAATGGAACAATTTTAGATGAATACCATTCACTAGTATATCCAAAGTGTTACCTTCCATATCTTCAAGCTTGTACAAATTAAATTCTTTGCACATGCTAATTCAAAAGGGTCCCTTCCCTTCAAATTTTGTGTGTTGCCCTAGTTTTGTAGTGTGCTCATTGTACTTTAGTACTAGGCTTCCTTCCTTGAAATATGGGTTATAGAACTTTTTATTGAACCACCGCTTTACTATCTGTTGGTGACCAATCATGGATCCATAATATTTTTCTCCTTTTTTGAGGATTTCCAGTAACCTTACTTCCATCCCACCACTTTCTTCAACCTCCAAGGCTTTCAAGAGTTGCAAGGCAAGGATTTCTATTGAAACAGGTAAAACTACCTCTTTCTCGTATACTAGTTCATAAGGAGAGGCCTTCAAAATCTGCTTGAGTATAATCTAGTCTACCCACAGAGCAACTCGTAGGTGCTTGTGCCACTCTCTTTGTCACTCTACCCTGATGCACTTGATCAACCTAATTAGGTTTATGTTGGTTGACTTCACTAACCTGTCTCCCTGTGGGTAGTAGTTTGATTAATTTTTAAGGTAAACCCCATGTTTGATACCAAAATATGACATCCCCAATCCTATAAAATCCTAAGCATTGTCAAATATGATGGTTTTGGAAAACCAAATTTGGTTACGAGTTATTCAAGGAAAAATATGATCTCACCCTCTATAGCATTTTTTAGGGAAATGTCCTCCATCCACCTTGTGAAGTAATTGTTCACTATAAGGATCCACTTATGGACAACACTGGAAATAGGGTTTATCATTCTAACAAAATTCAAAACCCATTGAGCAAAGGGTTCTTTAGTTATAGTTGGCATCAAAGGCAAAGCATAATTCTTTCTCTTTCCAACATAAAATTGGCATTGAGTACACTTTTGCACCAAATGGTGCACTTCAAAAAACATAGAGGTCCAATAATATCCTGCTTGCATTATCTTCAAGATGGTATTCTTGGCAGAGAAATGTCCACCTTCAGGACTGCTATGAAATTTATTATGAACTCTTTTCACCTATGGCTTGTCTAAGCATCAGAGCAGGACACCATCATAATTTATTTTGAATAATATACCTTCACTTAACACATGTGGTACCTTGCAGTTACTAGTATCACCTTTTGTGGGATGGAAGGTTGATCGAGTATTTCCCCTTTTGGATATACTACATTTGATCCACCACCTAGGACTCGTTAGACTCAAACTAGTTTGTGTAGAATTGACCAGTCTCCTTTTCAGCTATGGATCTTGATTCTTGCATAAGGTATTCACATAGAGCTCTTCCCTAAACTAGCTTGGCTAGTCTGATGTACACATCACAATCTAGGATCTTGGTGATCCAATTTTCCCTCTTCTCGATTATCTCACCTTTGGTGATGTACTCCTACACACTGGGATGTGCAATGAGAATAGTGATTCTATTGGCCGACACCAAATGTTAGAACTTCTTTATGATTTTAGTAATGGAAAAATATTTCTTTTCAACAAAATTATACTTGGCCTCATATCCTTTAAGAGTCCTCAAATGTAATGTGATAGGATGCTCTCCACTATTTCCTTCATCCTTCTGAGTGAGTATCAATGCTAGGCTATGTTGGCTACTATATACATAGATTAGAAAATATTTGGAAAAGTTTGGGTTGGAAAACACTGAAGTGATAGAGATGGCTACCTTTATCTACTCAAAAACTACTTTTCCCTTAGGGGTCCATTTGAACATCAGGTTCTTTTTGAGCATGAGAATGATAGGTCTTGTGATGCTTGCAAAATCTGAAATGAATCTAGTGACAAAGTTGATTTTCCATAGGAAAGACTACAACCCTTTCTAATTTACTAGTAGGGGTGACTCCATTATTGATCTCACTCTTTTGGGATCTATCGCTATTCCCTCTTTTAACACCACCACAAAACTGAGTAGCTTTCCTTGAGGCACCCTAAAAAACACATTTTTTGGGATTTATGGAAATCTTGAACTATTGACACTTCTAGAAAACCTACTCTAGATGATTGAAGTGATCATCTTTTGACTTTGAAAATACAATTAAGTCATCCAAATATATTAGAATAATTAGATTAATTAATCCTCTGAAATAAATATTCATTGCTCGTTGAAAAGTCGCACTAGCATTTGAAAGTCCGAATGGAATTTTTGAATATGCAAACATTCCCAACTTATTGGTAAACATTGTTTTATGTTGGTCATCTTCTTTTACATGTACCAGGTTATAACCTAAGAAACCATCAAGTAATGAAAAAATCTTTGATTTGGCCATGGTCTACAGGATTTGCTCCATTGATGGCAAAGGATAGTGGTCCTTGAGAGAGGCTTTATTCAAATATTTGAAATCAACATAAAGCCTAATATCACCATTATTTTTTTGAATTGATACAAGATTAGACACCCAGGTGGAATGTTTAATCAGATATATGATCCTTAATTTGATCAATTTGGTGAGCTCTTGCACCATCAACGCTTTGACATTTAGATTGATCGACCTTTTTTTTGTCATACAAGCTTTGATCCTTCCACCAAGTCAATGGTATGTTGAATTATGCCCAGGTCATACCCTCTAAGATCATCATAGGTCCAGGCTATAACCCCATCATATCTGGAACACAAATCTTTTAGTCTTTCCTTGTCCTTCTGCACAACATCCCTTCCTCCTTTCAACTTTCTGCCACTTCTGACATCAAGCTCTTCATAATCCCTCACACCTGTCGTGAACCTCGATTTTCAATTTCTTGCATCCTAATAGTCAAAGATATTCTCAAGGGAGATTAAACCTTGAGGAAGCTTATTTCCTTTTAACTAGATAACTTGCTCTTTGGGAGATTCTACTCCTAGCTGTGAATAGTCAGAAGCTCTTTCTAATTTCTCTAGAAAGGAAGTGATGTAAATATCATCTTCAAATACCAACCAATTTTGATCATTTTTCAGGGATCTCTAGTTGAATGATGATCTATATTGCACTATGCTTTGTTGTTGAATTAGAAACTTGTTCAAATCGCAAACTGAATGAAGCCATCCAATTGGTGAAACTATTTTGAGATCAGGGAATGACTTGTCTATTGAAAGATTCAAAAATATCAATCAGATCCCATATCCAATGTTTGTATGACTTCATTCTAATGTTCTTCACAGCTGCTTGCCCATGGACCTAGCTCATAACTAACTTTGAGTCTTTGAATGCTTGCATTCTCTTTGCACCCATTTTTTCTACAAGAATCAGACCATGAACCAAGGCTTCATATTCTACATCATTATTTGAGCAAGAGAACAAAAAATGAAAAGCCTTGAGGGTCTTTGATCCTATCAGGGACACAAATCATACATTTACTCTAGAACTAGCTTTGTATTTGGCACCATCAAAGTATAAGGTCCATAGATGGTTGTCACTCAGATCATCATATTCCTCTCGATCCTTTATCAATTTCAGAAAGGCTTGATCATCATAAAAAATAACATAAGTGCTTAGTCTTGTCACTTGAATTTTTTTGAATGGGTCGTAGTCAATGAATTGGTTGAGGACATCCTCTTTGGGAGTTTGATCACTCATGTCTTCTTCATCTTCCAACATCTCTACACAATATATCTCCCTTTGCAAAAAGGAAGTATGTGCTACTTCAAAACATAAGACTGCATTATCTACTATGTGTTCTGGATGCAAAGATTTAGACAGGATTTTCATCTTCTCCCTATGCTTGGTCCTCAATATCTAGTGGGACCAATTGAGTGTCAAATACCCACCAAAATTTGTAGTGAAATATCTTGAGAGACACATCCCAAATGCTGGGGGAATGTCTATCACCACTACATCTTGTGAGACCATCTGGCTTGAACATGAGAAGAGGGTTAAAGATAGATCTTTAATGTGTATGATGGTCAAAACCTTCTTCACATCCAATTGCATGATTCCCTTCTCAAGGGGTTCATACCTAAGTTTAAGGTCATCACCCACTTGCTTTGGCATTACCATTGTACTAGCTCTCAAATCAATAATATTATTATGATTTTTTTTATCTCCCATAATGATTGTTAAAAAGAAAGGCATGGGCGTTGGATTTCTTACCTCTTTCTCCTTTGCATTATTTGCATCGTACACAAAATTTGTGGCTTTCAAAGCTTGAGGTTTTGACACGGGTTCTTTATCTTTACTTTGATCACACGATGGAATTGTATCCATTTGTGGTACTTTTTCTTCCTTCCTTAATGCTTCCTGAAGAAACGTCTTTTTTTTAGGAATGGATATGACATCCCACAAATATACATTAGAAAGTGGCTTCTTCAGTTGTTCCACCACATTGAGCATTTTGATTGGTTGGACCTTGGGCTTAAATGGTGGTATCTCTCTCGTCTTTGAAGGAAAATGTTCTATCATGAATGGGCTTGGTATCTTGTCCATCTCCTTCTTTGTAAATGTTGGAATTCATGGTTTTTGAGTAGGTCGACCCGCGGCTTGTGGAGCCTACTTTTCTTGTAGTGGTGGTTGACGTGGCTGAGGATGTGGTAGAGCTTGTTGTACATATTCTCCCTTGAGCCTTCTTTTAGATCTTGTGTTGTAGTTTGAATTCACTTGTGTAGCACTAGTCGTCAGAGCTTCATTCATGACTACAACATATTTTTCTTCCATCCAAAAAAATAGCACTTGGTCAGGTGCAATATCCATCTCTTGCTCTAAATAAATTCCTTGCATTTTTTCTCTAAAACGAGCATTTTCCATTTTAGAGGAATCATATTCTTTTGCATTCAGGAGCATGCCCTTGGTTCTTTATTTTGTTATCTTTTGTTGCATATTTCCCCTTAGAAAATTTCAAGGCATGTGACTATCACTGCATGGGAAGCACCATATGTTCTCATCTTTCGCCAGGTTTTTCTAACCTAGGATTAACTCTTTACTTTGGTTGTCCTTGACTACTTGTAGTGACATAGTGACTAGGACTATCTGGTTTATGGATGTTGTTTCTTGACTTCCTACTCTTGAAAGTCCTTGGTATGTGTTATGTTGATAGGATGGCCTTCCTCCTTGATAGGCATAAGTGAATTTCTTTAGAGGTTCCAATTGCTATCATTTGAAGAGAATCAACTTGTTAGAAAAATACTACATAAGACTCTTCATATTGTTGATTTTCACTACTAGAGAGGAAGATTCCAACATGCTTTGCTATATGGAGGGGTACATGCACATGGATTGCGGCATGGGGGATGTCACTACTTATGTAGTTGAAGTTCTTGTAGTAGCTTCTTCCTGAAGACCACCAGAGATTTCTACAAATACAGGCATTGGAGGTCGTGGCGGAAGCTTTCCAGCATCGACCAAACTATTTTTTGCACACAAAACTAACTCGTATGCATTGAGTGAGATATCCCCTCCCATGGAGGTTATCATCACCATAATGTCTAAATTGAAATCCTTTAGGTAGAACATGAACACCATCATAGCAAGAGGTCGGGTAGTCATAGGGATTCTTTGCCAAGTTTTGTGGAACCTGGTGTTAAAATTGCTCATGGTCTCTTGCGAGGCTCTTTTGATGGTGATCAATTGATGTAGCAATGAAGAGCGATATCTCTTCTCTAAGAAGC
Organism: Sequoia sempervirens; assembly: GCA_007258455.2. Classification (NCBI taxonomy): domain Eukaryota; kingdom Viridiplantae; phylum Streptophyta; class Pinopsida; order Cupressales; family Cupressaceae; genus Sequoia; species Sequoia sempervirens. Next base: position 81,338,286 of record VDFB02256132.1, on the reverse strand, counting down.
ATTCAAACAACCTTTCTTTGAGCTGATCCCAAGAGCAGATAAAACCACAAGCCAAAGATCAATACCAATCTTGATCTTTTCCTTTGAAAAAGGCAGCCAATAGCCTAAGAGAAGTATTTTCCTATGCTATGTTATGTACCCTATATACCTCTGCTATATCTTGAAGGTGTTCAAAGGGGGTTTTCAAGTCTTCTCCAAATTTTTTTGGAATAGCCTTGAGGACATTAGCGGGTATGATAGGTCATAAATCTAGGGGTATGGGTTGTTGTAGCGAACTACCACTATCCTAGGTTATGAAATTTATAGGAGCACGAGTAGCTATGTGAGCCATGGAAAATATATTCCTATGAACTGAATATACCATTATTCTTATTTGGAAAGTTTAGCCTGTAAGTGGGGTAGATAAGGCTCTAAATTCTAGGCTCTCAATTCTTGCTCTATTACTCCTTATAGGTGATACAAAACTTGTAAGTCTTCTCCTAGATACTGAAGTAGGTAACTAGGAGTATTGAAAATGACCTCTTGAAGATGCTCTTGTCTGTATATTTTGGGCATGAAACTTCTAGTTTCTTTCCTTGGACTGATTTAAGAAATATTTTAGATTTCTAATCAGACGTTCGAAAAACTTCAGGTCCCATCGGGTGTGCCAAAAAAAGAAGTTTTTATCATCAAAGATTGTGCATCTCTAATAGCCTTATGGGACATTCAGTGAGTGGGGGCCGATTTGCACCTCACTAAATACCTTCGGGATTTTTTATAGAAAGCCAACTCTTCTTTATGTTTTGGAGAAAAGGGTAGAAGAAAATGTAAACATAAAATAGGAAAATGGTGATGTGCCAAAGGTTTTACATCATTTTAAAACCAATTCCTTTTCTATGAATGATATATAAGACACATAACGCCACAACCCCTCATTTTTCGAAAGAGAACAAACAACAAAGGCTAAATACAAGCACAATATAGTCTTTCAAATCTCCCCACAAGTAGTTTTCATTAAGGTTCGATCAAGCATAAAATTTTCCAAGGTTAATAGAAAAATATTTAGAAATTGCATAGACGCTTCCTCTTGTTATAGCATAATATGAAGAAAAAATAATTCTTAAAGCAAATGAAAATTTTCTATAGACATATTCTAGTTTCAACAAGTTATTATCATACCACATAAGCCTATAGCATAGAAATCAACCACTCAAACTACTTGAATTAAGCTTAACACATTATTTCATTCTGAACAAAAGCATAACGAATGAAACCTGACAAAGGACATAACGTGCACAATCTCAAAGATTTATTCTAAACAATTCATGCGTAAATACCAAATGAACTTAGAAAAAAAGGTCAGATGTGAATTCGATAATAGTTTGAGTAAAAACAATATAACATGCTAAAGAAAAGTAGTGTTCTATCAATTACTTATGAAAGTATATCTATCTTCTAAGGAAAACTAAAAGAACTTCTATTTTGAGAAAAGAAAACATGAATACTCGAATGGGAACTCCTTTTTTTGGAACTAAAAAAACTTTTTTTCCTCTATCCCTGCCTCCCATTTATAGTTGAAAAGAGAGAAAACCACCACCACATCCTAGAAGTAAATACTGCTAGATTCCAACATTTGATAGCTCACAATCCAATCTTAGATCTCTTGTTAGGTCATGGCAATATTTTCTCATTAATTCTCAACTCCCTGGGTATGTGTAGGATCATCATGGAAAAAACAAGCCCTTAAGTGGCAAAAAAATCAGAAAAATTAGAGTTAGGCAACTTGACGTAAAAATTTGAATAAGTTATCTATATTATTAAAAAAAAATGTAAGAATAGAATTTGTAGCAAATTGAATGTAGTTTCTAAACTACTAGGTTTATTTTAAAGAAATCTATTTGGTGAAAATTTGAAATTTAAATGCAAGAGTACTTAAATTTCAGGGAAAAAATAAGAAGTAGGTGTATGTCTGACCACCCTAACCACAATAAAATGATAATATTTTATATAAGTAGAGGACTCATGTCTCGATATGATGCATATTTTTTTATAATTTTTTTCCAAGTAAATAATTAATTATGAATTTTTTATTACAACTTTTAAAAAATATAAAAACTCGTATGTTTGACCACCTTAACTTGGTCAAAACTTCATGAAATTCTTTTTTTTTTAATCTTATAGTATGCAAAACATAGAATGTGACACATGTTTCAAATACAAAAAATGTGATATCATTTGAAAACTATAGATGTTTTTCAATCAACCTATCAATCAACACTTTAGTCGTAATTCAAATAGAAAATAAATAAGAATTATTTATTAAATTCAAATTAAAGCATAATTTATATTGGTGGAAAGCCAAGAATCTCCTTTAAAAACCCTTTTTGTTTTATCAATTTTGCATAAAAAAAAAGTCGTCAACCACATACCCTACACATACCTATCATATTGCCACTTTTTGGCCCATCATGATCTTCCACATACCCCCCTCATTTATGTCATTTTAGATATTTACCAAAGATCACTTATCTAAAAGCAATCAGATCCTAGAAAGCAGCCTAGAAAAAAATATGGTTGAGCAATCACGTAGCTCAAAGGCACTGACTCAAAGTTTCCATCCTAAACACAAAGGAGACCTAGTATGCTCTAAAAAACTCCAAGAAAGATCACTTTTAAAAGTGCAAACTTCCTATAGTGAAGAGATGATGTGTCAAGCAAGTGAGGATTCTCAGGTTTATGAAAAATAGCCCTTAATAAAATCTCCTCCTAGGTGACACGTGTCTTGGACTTCTTCTGAAAGGAAGATGATAATCAAAAGTCACACAACCACCACATGGTTAATTACATTCCTTTCAGAAACACTTTTTCTTTGAGCATCGACACATCCCAAAACCAAAAATATATAAAAGCTAAAAATCAAAAAAATATTAAGGTAGAAATTGCTTCACAAATGCCAAAGTGTGTTTTCCAAGCTTTGGCTTGGTGGTGAACCCCCTCCTAGGTCCTCTTTGTTGAGAATTGACTCAGCATGTGAGGTTAATACTCAATCCAATTAGGAATCCTAGGACATTATTGAATGATAATAGGAGAACAATGGTGTTCTATTACCTACGTTATAAAGCACCCATTTTCCTGTTGTTCACATGTAAATCTTGAAATTCATTTAAAACCATCATAATTATCATCCATGTAAAGAGGAATCCATAAAAATATCATAATCATCACTCATGTATTTTAAATTTATGAACACTAAGGCTCATATTATCATCATGTAATGAGAAAGGCAGGTAATAATTTATCACAATTATTTGTATGTACAGAATCTTATGTAAATAAATATATACCATCCATTAATTTTAATGAAACAAGAAAAATCAAGCATCACACCCAAATTTTATAGATCTCTAAGGTGAAAACTTATTGTTCTTGATTGCTTAAATTTAAATTAACTTTGGAAATACTTTTTATTATGACCAAGATAATAGAAGTGTTAATGAACTGTGAAAAGTATTCATTCTTGGGCAGCTCACTCATTTGTACATACCACATCCATTGGTTCATCTTTCTCTTCAATAACATGTATTCTTTGATGATAATATCTATCTAGTCTCCATTAATGCTATCCATGTGCATGTGGAAATTGATGAAGAGATTGTTGTAAATTGGATTGCATCAAATGGTTGTCATTGATGTCAACATAGTACCAAATGTTTGAGGCATTTACGGGAAGCTATTCCCTATCAAAGATGTTCTTTATCAATGAATTGGTGTGTTGTTTTTTGGGTTTGGATTCTACCACAAGAAAATTTGACTCTAATATCTTAACTATGTCATTATGATTCACTTAGACATCTATATTTGGGATCTTGAGATGTTTTTTGCTAGGAGTAGTAAGTAATCAATGTCAAAGTTTAAGTATGTACACTACAGTTATGATAGTTTGATGAGAATTTGATGTTACATCATATTTAGAAGTTGTTTGACCATTTTAAGATTTTTTTGTCCCAATCTTTCCTGACCTGACACACGTTATGTATTAAGAATATTGAATCTACCTTGGGGATGTTTTGTATAGACTCTAGCCAACCTAATATGATGTACTACATGAATCATATATAAGATGTTTTGAAGTGAAGAAGTGAAGTGGTGAGAGAGTGAGCAAGGATTGAGTGTGTGAGTTCCTAAATGCTTGATCAATTATGGATTAGTTGAGCCACTATCATGTAATTGATTAAAAGGTGTAATTCTATGAAAAATGATTCACACCCCCTCCCAGTTGTCCTATTCAATAATTGGTATCAGAGCTTAGTTATTTGGAATGAGTTTAACAACTTGAAGGAGATCTTGGTAGGTTGAAAAAATGGAGAAGGGATTTGACTTGGATGGAGAATTAAGAACAATTACTTCAGAGTCTGAAAGTGAATATCTAAAAGAAAATGGAAGGAAAGCAAATGAATGCATTCAAAAACTAAGGAATCAAATCTAGAAATTCAAATTGAAACATAAATAAGTTAGCCATGAAATAAAGGAAGCAAAGGATACTATTGAGAGTATAAGAATGAAACTTGAAGAAAGAAAAAGTGTGGAAGAAAATATGAAATTGGCAATTGAACAAAGCAAGAAAGAGGAAGGATGCTTGAAAGAGATTATCAATTAGAAAACAAAAAAATGTGATATGTTGGAACAAGAAGTAGTAACCCTAAGAGATGAACTAGAAAAAGAAAAACATCATGAAGAAAGGTTCAAGAAAAGTTTTACAATGCTTGATGAGTTGATTTCATCTCAAAAATATACAAAGGATAAAGGTGGTCTAGGACTTGAAGAAGGGAAAAGCTCAAAGACAACTAGTTTTCAATTAAGTGGACAATCAAAGAATATTTCAAGGAAATAATTATCAAAACAAGAACAAAAGGAATAATATTGGAAGGTTTCCCATTCGACAACCTAATGCTCAAAGGTATCCATCTTTTAATGGTTTTTGTTTCTCATGCAATAAATTCAGACATAGAGCAACAAAATGTAGAAGTAGGATGAACCAGAATAGAATGAGTTAGAATATTGGATTCCTCACTAGACAATGCTATGTTTGCAACAAGTTTGGACATAGAGCTACCAAATGTAGAAGCCAGTTGATGATGAACAGGTTTAATGCTAACAGAAGGATTCGGTCTTTTCAAGGCTATTGTTACACATACAATATCTTCAAACACAAGGAAAATTAGTGTGGGTCAAGGATGAATGAAAATTCATTTGATCAAGGATATGTTGTGCACTACACTTGCAACAAACTAGGACATATATCAAAATTTTATAGGATTAAAGTTGGGAAGAAAACTAATGTGGAACAGAAGATCAAACCTGCGAACAAGGTAGATCTCGAAGAAGTAAGGAGTGAAATGGAAAAAATTTGGAGGAAGAAGGAAGTACTTGAGAATAAGGATGAATCAAACAACTATGTATCTCCATCTGGTGGAGATACATCTTCCAAGTACTAAACCCAATAGTGGGTTTAGGGGGAGTAGTCAAAGAAAAATCTAACAAGTCCCCAATATATGAGGTGTCATGTGATGAAATAAGGATAAGTGATGTAAAACTTCATTTTGAAGGTATTGAAGAAAATTTTGATAGAAAAGAAGCAAATCAAGAAAATTGCAGAGCTCTTCTTGGTTTACAGTGTATCTAGAAACTCAAAAGTTGAAAAACAAAAAATGAAAAATTAGGGAAAAATCAGATGAATTCAAGAAAAGCATCATGACTTGGAGGAAAAGGAAATGATTCTGTTGTATCAGGTTCCAAAACAAAGGCGTCATCATCTGAAAATTGATCCAACAACTTTGTATGAGGGCAAGGTACAGATAGAGTAAAGTACAAATGATAATGTCATAAGTGATAAATTACTTTTTGTGATAAAACAATAAAAGAAGCAAGTTAAATAAAGAAGTTGAGTGGTCATTTATTTTGACATTATTAATTGAATGAGTTGAGTAAAGTGTAGCTAAGAGATAAGGAGTTAGGGTTGTGGTAAGCAAAAGTACAGATAACAAAGCTAGAACAATGGAGTCAAAGGCAATGGTGGTATTTGGTCCATGTAGTGATGAATTGTAGAAATTAAGTTACAAATCAATCAATTTAACCATGAAAATTTTCAAAATTTCAAAGGATCACTTTTAGTTGAGAAAATGCAAAAGATAAAGAGTCTAGGGCACAAGGGTTTAGACATTTGGAGAAAATTTCCATACTTTTTGGATGTAGACACATTTTTTATTTGTCCTAAGTAGAATTCAAGGTGATCAGATGAGCTTTGACAAACCCTATGGGATTACAAAGGAAGCAATTGTAGAAATTATAGGGTTATTCAATGATGGAACCATCCCAATAAAGAATTCAGTGAAGAACAAAGAGGTTGAATCCCTAACTGGAGTGATAGGAGACCAAAGGGCACTTCAAATTAATAGTATAGTAGACCATGTGATAAGGTGTGTGGCATATGAAATTTCGTATAATATTTATTTTAGAAATAGGGAAGGTTCTACTTTGGTGATTGATGTTTAAATTGTGCATCAAATGGTTGAAAAGAATGAGTATTTTGACTTTTTTGAGTTATTGAGGAATCAATTAATGGAGAACATTACTATGACAAAGGAAGACAATTACCCTTTTTCATTTTGGATCTATGGTTATATGTTTGATGATGTATTTTTTGAAGTCATTACCATTGAAAGAGAATGTTGTGTGGAAGTCAGTTGTACTAGTTGGTAAGCAGGTCTACTAGTATCTGGAATGTCTAATAGAGAAGGAAAAGATTTGTAAAGAACACTTTGTAAAAAAAAAAATGCATGGATCTCTAGTACGGTTTCCAATCCAGTTGGGACATCTGAGGTAGGAAAGAAAGTAGAATCATTTCAAGTTTCCTTCCAGAAATAAAGAAGCTAAAGATAGAGGAGAAGAAAGAAGAAAACAAAGTAAAGATTACAGAGGAAATTGATCCGGTATCAACGGATGATGATGAAGATTTTACTAAAGAGAAGGTGTTGAAAATTCTTGTGCAATCTAATTCTAGACTAAAGAAGATTGGAGATGTTTGGTTGTCTTGACCAACATATGAATAGGATGAGATCATATATACCTTGGCTGATTATATAAATCATAATGATATTTATCTAAGTAAATTGAAAAATGCCTTACCGAAAGTTTTGATTGAGTAGATTGAAGACAAACTAAAGGTACTATCATTGAGGGAAATAGAAGAAAAATACGAGATTCAATTTTCTATGGAAGAAAGATGTGAAAATGAATAAAATTTATTGAATAAGAGCATAAATGAATTGAAGACATGCATCAAAAGTGTAAACAGTGTGTATAGGTGTTGTCTTTGGTGGCCTACTACTATTAGAAACTATAGAGAAAAAATTGATGCTATTGAGCTTGAACTAGATTCTATTGGAAAAACATATAATATCCTTAATGATAGGGATGGAGTGTAGAAGAAAAGGATCAATTATTTATAGTCTAAAATTGTAGATGTACTGGTATAGAGGGATAGTATTGTGAAGGAATTTTGGAAAGTCAAAGTGATAATTGAATTGATATTGGAACAACTTTCTGGTCTCCTAATGGAAGCTGAGAAAAATGAACAAAATATCACTATCCAAGATACTCTTGTGGAAACAATTGATTTGATAGTGATGAACAACAATATTTGTGTAAACATCTAATTGGTAGTGGATTCCTAGAAGAAATTTCTTTTGGAATTAAAAGAAAAATACAAAGAGATATTTTAGGAGTGGAAGGATTGAGGTAAAGAACCATTTTTTATATCACTTTTTTTAAATTTTGTTTTTGTAGAATATTTTTGAACTAAGGGGGAGATAAATCATCCATTATTTTCCATTGATGTCAAAGGGGGAGAGAGAACATGTGAAAAATGAAAATCATTACAACTCAACAGAAGGAGAAAGCTACAAAGGATGTTGTTGTTGGATTTTCACATCTTGTGTTTCCATCAATGACAAAGGGGGAGATTGTTGGAAATTGGATTGCATCAAATGGTTGTAATCGATGTCAACACAATACCAAATGTATGAGGTGTTTACCAAATTCTATTCCCTATCAAATATTTTCTTTATCAGTAAACTGATGTGCTAGTTTTTGGGTTCATATTCTACCGCAAGACAAGCTATGACTCTGATATCTTAACTATGTCATTATGATTCACTCAAAAATATATATTTAGGATCTTGAGATGTTTTTTGTTGGGAGAAATAAGCTATCAATAACAAATTTTAACTCTATACACTACAGTTATGGTAGTATGATGAGAATTTGATGTTACATCATATTCGAAAGTTGTTTGATTGTTTGAAGCTTTTTTGGTCCTAGTCTTGGCTGAGTTGACACATGTTATGTATTAAGAAGATTGAATCTACCTTGGGGATGTTTTGTATAGATCTTATCCAACCTAATATAATCTACTACATGAATCATATATAATATTTTTTGAAGTGAAGAAGTGAAGTGGTGAGAGAGCGAGTGAGGAGTGAGTGTACAAGTGCCTAAATGCTTTATTAGCTATGGATTAGTTGAGAAACTATCATGTGAGGTAGTACTTCATATACTAAACTTCATTTGGACCTGAATTTAGCACAAGGAAGGTGTATTCCATCAGTTCATACTTCTGGCAGTGAGCCATAACTTTTATATTCTAGCAGAAAGCCATCTTTTGTATCTCTATAACAGTGAGCCCTCTGGGTTGTAGCCCTTTTGGATAGTGAGACCTTATTTTGGACAATGAATCCTTATTTCAGGCAGTGAGCCTTTTTGTAATCAATTTTGATATTCTCTATAATGAGAGTTAATCCTCACCGTGGTTATTACCTCATTGGGTTTTCCACATAAATCTAGTGTTACTGTGTTTATGTGTTGGATTTGAGTTTTTGGATTGGCATTTGATGATTAATAATTTAAGCAATATTAATTATTAGTTCTATTGATTTATTAAAGGTTTAATTCTGTGACAACTGATTCACCCCCCCCCCTCTCGGTTGTCCTATTCAATAGAGATAGGCTAGTAGCCATTACTAGGTGGCTATACTAATACGCCATGTTTTCAATATGGTAATTAATAAAATGAATCCCATTTTGTATAATTTTGACTATTTTGAGATATGCCCCTTGTACCAAAACTAAACCTATGGGAACAAAATTTCATTATTTTTTTTGTAATGCTTGAAAAACATACACATTCCAAAATAATTACCATGATCAATGCACATCACAAGTAAGGGAAAGGAGATAACATGCATAACATTTATATCCATGCATGCTCAAAGGAAAGTTCATTAAAGATACTCAATACATATAAATTACTTCATTACTATTTCAAAGGAACTTCATACATTAATGAGTTACTATGTATATCAACTCAAGGTTGTGCCTTTACCAAATCTAGCCATAAAGGCTTAAACAAAGATACACATAACACATAAATTCAAATACTACAATTAAAATTAAGGGAACAACAATATCATCAATGCATCCATAAAAGAACCATAACACAATAATTTCATGAGTGGAAAACCCTTGTAGGGATGAAAAACCACTCGTAAAAGTGCCTCACTGGCCAAGCCTTACTGGATACAAAGTTTCAATGGTTACAAGATGCCTCATAGGAAATGGTCTTACAGTCTCATTGGCATGACCATTCATTACATATTTCTATATCACAAGGAACATATTGAAGTTCTTTTACAAGTCATATGAATCTACAAGTAACATTTTCAAGTTTCACCAATGCATCATCCTTGCATAGGAAATTAAGGTAATGCCAACACTATCATGAATTGCTCCCGAGTGTTTACAAATAAGACAATTCTACTTCCAATGACCTCTCAAATATCCCATGAGTACACTGACAACTATAACCAATCATGTAAAGCTTCATGAAAGTAGTCCTAGTCCTGCTAGAATAAACACATACCTATGCAATTATAACTGGAATTTCTACTAAACTCAATTATTCATAAAGGTTTTATCAATGAGAGCGTAATGGGTATGTGCAAGATCATCATGGAAAAAATAGGCCCTTAAGTGGCAAAAAAATCAGAAAAATCAGAGTTAGGCAACTTGACGTAAAAATTTGAATAAGTTATCTATATTATTTCAAAAAATATGTAATAATAGAATCTATAGAAAATTGAATGTAGTTTCTAAACTACTAGGTTTATTTATTTTAAAAAATCTATTTGGTGAAAATTTGAAATTTCAATGAGTATTTAAATTTTAGGGAAAAAATAAGAAGTAGGTGTTTGTCTGACCACCCTAACCACAATAAAATTATAATATTTTTTTATAATATTTTAGATATAAGTAGAGAACTCATGCCTCAATGTGATGCATATTTTTTTATAATTTTTTTCCAAGTAAATAATTAATTATGAATTTTTTATTACAACTTTTAAAAAATATAAAAAACTTGTATGTCTGACCACCTTAACTTGGTCAAAACTTCATGAAATTCAATTTTCATTTTTTTAATCCTAGAGTGTGCAAAGCATAGAATGTGACACATGTTTTGGATTCAAAAAATGTGATCTACCATTTGAAAGCTATAGATGTTTTTCAATCAGCCTATGAATCAGGACTTTAGTCATAATTCAAATAGAAAATGAACAATAATTATTTATTAAATTCAAAGTAAAGCATAATTTATATTGGTGGGAAGCTGAGAATCTCCTTTAAAAACTCTTTTCGTTTCATCAATTTTGGGTAAAAAAAAAGTTGTCAGCCACATGGGCCATCATGATCCTGCACATACCCTAATACTATAAAGGAATTTAAAATATATAGCTCATGTATGTATGAGAATACATGTATAAGCTAATTTATATATATAAGTATACATTCTTATGCAAATAAATCTCAAAATCAACTAAGTGAGGAAAATTCCTAATTTCTTCATACATGTATAATGACCCATAATTCATGAGAAAAGTGTCATCATTGAAACTAACTTTCATAAAGTAGGGTATGATTCAACATTCATTTATCTTCTTATAAAATTCACAATTGATTCACAATACATAATAGGCATAGGTGAATTGCATTCTAATTCTATATATATAGATATAATGTTATAAAATGGCTCAAATTTTATATTCCTAAGAGAAATGCTCACATGAAATAAATTCTACTCTGGTTTTGATAACTCACTTTTGATTCAGTTTAATCATTGCTCTAACATTTCAAGGTTTATAGGTAATTAAATTCAAATGTGTAACTTCTTATTTGTTTTCAAAGTATCCAATAAGTTGTTCCCAAGTTAAATGGTTCAATCTAAAAATAACAGATTTACATGACATCTGTAAAAATAAAATAAAATACTTTTAGGTAGAAATTTATATATTTTGAATGAACAAAACTTACCCAATTCACTTAAAAAATTACAATCAAGTGTGTTCTTTCTTTCAAGATAGCCAATATTCCATTTCTAATTAAAATAATGGAGTTATATAATTTTAAAAGAAACAATCACTAGTCAAAATTATATATATATATTAGGAAGTAAAGTCTACCCATATTCACATGCACATATGCATATATTTGTATAGATACTCAAAGGTAAAACAATCCATTATGAGAACAAATCTACTTAAAACAAAAATATTTATTATTGCAAGTCATATTTCTACATCTAATCTTTTCAAGTTTTAAATCTTGCTCTCACACTTATTGTATTTGTATTATTTTATATACATATATATAGAAATATAAATAGATACATGGAAATCTAAATTTATAGCTGAAGTAACTTACAATATTTTTTAAATGGAAAGATATATACATCTATTTAATTAAATATGTGAATATATACATACTTATAGACACTTCAAGGAATTACACTTACATCGAAGTAATAAATACAACCTCAGCCATGTAAAAAATTTACCTTACAATGTTGTAATCATCTAATTCACAACATGATTCATATAATTACATACACAAATGTATATATACACACACACACACATTTTTATTTATATACAAACAATTGATCTTTCAATTTTTCTAGCACCAGCATGATTGTAAACACTTACATCCAAATTTATATTTACTTATTTAAATTCTACAATGATCTAATTCTTAGCATGTTTCATATAAATGTATACTCAAATATATATATATATATATTATAAATTTTATCATTAAATTTTCTAGCATAGAACTAAAATATTAGTTATTCCTAGCCAGATTCAAATCTAATCATTTCTAAATTAAGACTTGTTGATTCTCAATTAAATATCAATACACATATAAATATATATCTAATAATTATATATAAATATACATATTTATGCATATTCGGAAAACTATATATATAGTATAAACAGAGGGATAGTTTCAATATATATATATATATATATATATATATATATATATATATATATCTTTTAAACTCAAAATCTTTTACAGTAAGTGTAAAACATATATATATAATATACATTTATGCTACTAAATAAGAAGATTTATATATGTGTATTCTCATATATATATATATATATGCATTTGTACTTATCTACAACCTCACAAAAGAATACATGCACACAACAAATTTATAGGGCATTCTATAGATTTTACATGGTCTTCCCTCTACAAATTCACTTTCAGACATTAAATAGAATACTACGATTCAATAATATATCTTAGTTTTAGTAAATACTCCAGCTATAGCAAATACTTTACAAATAATCTGAAAGATTTCTCATTTTACATCTAATAATCAATTTCCTCATCTAACTTTGATATAATTCTTCTAATATGTTTAACAAACTTAAACAAGGGACACGTATGATGCTTCATTGAAAGGAACTGCATACAGTGAAATGCTTATTATTTTTATCTTCACCAAAGATTTGGCATCATGCATCAAGGCAGAATTAGAAAAAAGCCAATTTTACTACTTGGAGAACCTATTCCTTAAATTGGAAAAAAAAGCTATATTAATAAGAAAAAGAGAATGAATACATTTTCAATTTTTTTACAAAACGATAGGCAACACATAACTCATAAACAACACTAATTCAACTTCAATTAAAATATTTAGTGGGAGTCTACTCCCAAAAAATATGCTAGTTGTCAAATAAGAAATTTTGCTTAGCAAAAGTAATACTTAAAACTCTTAAATGCATAGGCGACATCATATAGAATATATAATACAAGATTGAAATAAAGAGGCTCTTCACATAGCCGAATCAATTTCTATGTAAAGGCTTGGAGAGGGGGAAGCGACATCATTTAAAGGCACGCTGGTTGTGGATGGTAATGCCCTCTCCACAAGTCACGGCCTGTGGGGAGGTCACTTCCTTCCACAGGTAGGCCGACCTATGTATCCTTACAAAATTTAAACTACTACGAGTAGTAATTTTTATATATTTTACTTGTTTATATGATAGTTTATTTGCATAATATGCCCTAGCTACTTGCCTCCTATCTTGCCATCCAGTTACTTGTTGGGTAATTGAATCTACATTTTTTAACATATCTTTCAATGAATTTGCTAGGGTCATTCTTTTGGAAATTGAAGCATTTAGATCACTCAACCTACTGATAAAATCCTTATTTTTTTTTGTTCTCAATTTCACTCCTCAAATTTTGTTGAGTGCCAAGAGGGTGTTGAGTGATTGGTGGGGGAGGTTGATTTTGTTGAGGACTTTCCTACTCTCTTGTTGAGGATTTTGAGGATTTGCAAGATCATTTGCATCTCATAAAAATTTAAAAAAAACAATCAAATCTAACCTAAAACAAACAAAATCAACTTGAAACTAAGAAATTCAAAACAAATAGTAAAAAATACTTACCTCTTGCACCTCTTCATCATCGTGGCACCATCTTTGCAAAGAAAAAGAAACTATTGTTGATGAACTTTGTAGAATGCCTCCTTCTAGAATGTGAGTGCGAAAATCAGGGTTTTTGGCTGCGAGCAGAGCAGAAAAATAGACAACAAAAAATGAATCACTTTCACTTTTTTATTCCTTTTAAAATGACATAACACGAGCGCATTATAATGCGCTCGTGTTATGTCATTTTCAATTTTTTTTTGGAATTGGCCACAAAAGTGTAACCCAAATTCATGCACCCACCCACTCGATGATTTGTGCTCTTTATTCACTGACCCTAGAACACATCAAAATCTTAGCCTCAATGCAAAGAGGTTTCCTATTCATTGGTGCCACCACCAAGAGATTAGGAACCATTTTTATGATAGGTGGTACTTGGTCTTTGATTACCCACCGTGCAACAATTGTGAAGTCCCCCAATATTGTCTTAGGAAACTATATAGTGAGTTCGTATTGAACCAAATCCCAAATTATTTTGATATGAGGGAGTTCCAGGGGAGAGGTGGGGGGTTGGCTTAGGATAGGCCCGGTGCACAGTCGGGCTATACGCGGCAAGGGAGATGACCTCTCGCTAGGCCGCCTCATGAGCACATTTTTATGCCTATCATTGCGAAGGAGAGTGTTGACGTAGAAACATTGCAGGCGATCAACACTTTGACCTGGAGTGTCATCCATCATACTAGCCCTATTGTACAACACCATCCAAGGGAGTCTTCGGGTGATGGCCTTTGAACCCATGTGTGTGAATCTTGTGGGGCGACTTGTTCATATGACCCCACCAACACTCAGAAGGATGCTATGCAAGATCCATATGCTGCTACGTAGGATCTGTATGCATCTATAGGGATGGAGAGGATGGCTGAAATTTTGCATCATGCATATGGCATTGATACTCAGGTAAAATTTAGCATGTTCATTGAATTTAATTTATTAAATTTCAATTCTAAAATGCAAGATTAACTAATTTAGTTTTATTATTTTAATAAAATTGCAGGGTCACAGTGTTGAGACTAGATACACCGATCCTCCGCCTACTTATTTCTACAGTACACCTATTAGTGGGGTATGTAACTATTAAACAATTATAAATTTATTATATGTTAATAGCATTGTTTTATGAATGATATTTTAATATGTGATTTTGGATGTTGAACAGGCTAATATTGGAGGGTTCAAGCAAACACCTCCTAGTGCCAGTGGATTTACTCAAACCTACACGAAGGTAATAGAATAAAGAGAACTTAACTAATGAATTCTACTTAATAGATTTGTGTAGTTTATATTCATAATGATGGTTATGTTTCATTACACATCATTCAAACTCAAAGCATTACTTCAAATTCCATAACTAATAACTAGATGTTGATAGATGACAAAATTTCAACTATACAATATAGTTGTTTAGAAAGTCAACATAAGTAGCACGATGCAATTACTTCACATGGAGGTATGTGCTTGCAAAGGTGCACTGGCACAACAAACTATGGATGCTTAGAAAAAATATATGAAACCATAATAGTAAGCAATAGCATAGATAAGGTAGTTAGTGATGCAGAGCATCATATCAAAACACTCAATCATCAGGGTACATTTGACCCAATTGAATCAGGAGAAGATCAAATTAATAAGCAACTAAAATTTCTTTCTCTTTTCATCAAAAATCACATTGTTTCATTTGCAAAACACAAGGAAACAACAAGCCAACTCATTTCAATACTTCTGCTTATCATCTTGAAGCTTTAAACATCTTATTTATCAACAAGAAACCTAATTAGAGTCACTAAACAATCTACTCTTTCATCATTCACCAAGGCACCCTTCCACTCAATTTGCTTTACCTAGGAAAAATAACCAAAAATCAATCTTTCATGTTACAACCTATATCCATCAGATCCTAACACACCTTTTTCATCATCAATTTATCTGAATTCAAAGCAAAAACCTGATAAAGAGCTCTGAATCTTTCAATTCCTTAAAAAACTCACCAAATTTTCACTTTTACCAACTAGTTCCTTAAGACCAAGATACTACAATCAAACATTTACACCTCAATCATTTCATCTGACTTCCAAGATATTACTCACATCATGTTTTTGACTGAAACAAACCTAGTTCATATCCACATAATACTGATTTATCAAATTCATAAGTTCTTACAGTCAAATTACAATTTCCACTTAGGGACATATTGCTACAACATATAAAATCATCATGTTTGGCCTCAAATCCTTCACCAAACCATTCACACACCTTTGATATATTCACATTGATGGTTTTATGCCAAAATAAACATTTAAATCTTTATATTTACAGAATTACACACTTTTACAGTCTTACCACTATTTTTCTTGTAGGTCACATATCCCTTAATCAGGTGATTCCTTTCCATTCACTTTGTATATCCACATTCCCAATGTACATTTGGGAGCCTTTTTCTAACATATCATAACATATCAAAAGTTCTCAGTAGATTTTCATAAAGAAATTACCAGATTCTTGAATTGTTTGCTGGAAAGGGCTACTAATTTAGGCCTAAATTACAAATAAAATACTCATAGTTTATCACCAAAATACCAAAAGATTGAAAACAATCATTCATCATGTCACAAAACTAAAGAATCAAACATTTTTAGTGATAGAAAGGCTCCATAAATCACTGTTCCAAAAAACCCCTATTCTATGCACAAATCAAGCCCTACAAAGGAGGGTTTATTGCATAAGGTACTTACAAACCTTAAATACTCCTGCCACCGCCACAAACACCATGGAAATAGCCTACATAAGCTTTAGAAACTCACCGCCCACCTTCATGCATGCTTTTGCATTGAACACCACCCTAAAACCATGCTTTCCATGAAGGAAAGTTTGTATTTCCTATATGATTCAGCAGCCAATCAAAGATTTCTTGATTTCTCTGTTCTTGTACACTCACAAATTTCTTAAAAATTTCTAAAAACATTCTATAGATTCCATCCCACCAATCTCCTAAATCTACATTGGTGGGATGGTGAATTCAAGCCTTAAATAACCCTCAAAACCCTTGACTGGTTAATCTAACAGACCACAAAAACCTTGGATTTTAAATTTGATGGTAACTCTTCAAGACATCACTAGATGATTGTTAACACCTTGCATAAAGTGAACAAACAAATATATAGCCCGTGCAAGAACTAAATTCAAGAATGAAACACAGTGAAAATAGGAACAAGGAACTTTATTTATTGAAAATGATTCAAGAATACAAAATTTGTTCTTCTGCCCACCTTTTACATGCTTTTATATATATTTCCAATTAGATAACTGCCTTTTGAATCTCCCTCATCAAGTAAAACTACCTAAATTGCCTTGTGACTTTTAATATTCCATGCTTCTTTTCCTTTTTACAATTTTTCCCATCTTTAGCAACATTTGGAAATCTTTTTTTTTGTGACCACCTAAGGACCTTAAATACAATGAAGTAGGTCTTTATATGACCTTTACATGAATTTACAAATGGGCATTCAATCTAGACAAAAAAAATCCTATGAGAGGCAACTAGTAACCTAGTTGCTCCTACACCAGTTAGTAGTTTGAAAAAATTCCTTGAAGAAATGCGGTCTCATGGTGATGGAATTCCATTCCATCACCACATGAGACCACATTTCTTCAAGGAATTTCTTCAAACTGATCACCACCTTTCCTATGATACCACATTTTTCATACATGTTCACCAAAGCATTTTATCAAACTACTCACTTCCTTGCAGTTGCTGCTATGGCTAAAATCCTAAAATAGGTGCTTTCCAACAAACTATATGGATGCTTGGAAAAATATATACCAAAGCATAATAGTAAGAAATAATACCATAGAGAAGGCAATGAACTTTTTGAAAAAATGCCTAGAAGAAATGAGGTCTTATGGTGATGGAATGCCATGACATGCAATTTTTTGTAATGGCATGCCATCACCACAAGACCCCATTTCTTTTGAGGCATTTTTTCAAATAGTTCACTACCTTCTCTATGCCACCATAGTTATTATACATGTCTATGAAAGCATTTAATAAATGGTTTAGCAGCTTGCTGCTATGGGTAAACGCCTAAAAACAAGTCCTTTCGAACAAGATATGCATAGGGAAAATAGTAAGCATGATAGTCAGAAATATATAGTTTAATACTTGTACTAATTTTTTTTTCATTAGATCTCATACATTATAAGTCATGACATGGATCACTATTGTAACTTTTTTGTGATTGAATAATTTGTTTTTTTATTTTTAGATGTTGGTTGCGGAAACACCTCCAAATGTTACGAGGGAAATGGATACTGGTGTTTCATTTTCTATACAATCCTCGATGGCTCTAATAGGGGAAGTATGAGGAAAATTACTAAATTTCAATTTACATTCATTGTTATAGATGTTAGTTCTAGTGAAAAATCAAACCATTATTGATTCGTAGTTTATTTCCTATTTGGATGGTTTATACAGGGCTTGAGCATGCCTCAACATCAGTGTGAAAATATTTCCATCATTGACGGTGATCGTGAGATGGCTGTAAGTGATTATTTTGTTAAATATATCATTTTTTATAATGTAATTTCTATATATTAATGTCTTTACTTCTTATTGTAACAGTTAAAACTTCACCAGGAGCTAAACTCGAGGAGGAGTAGTAGGAGAATTCCTTGAGCATAGCAAAAATGAGTGACGGACTTATCGCCATCGGATCGCCAAACAAATTGAAATAATTTATTTCTAGAGCATGGAGAGAAATGAATTTTGATTCTAGAGCCCTTTGTTGTATTCCTAGACATGGCAATTTTGTACATATTTTGTATTGGATATACTTGACATTGTATTCCTATACGGCATTCTCGTAAGCCTATATGGCTATTTTGTAACTATATTTTATACTTATATTGACATATATTGATGTATGCATACATGGCTATTTGGTTAATACAAATCTTTTTTATTGATGGTGTCCATATTTGCATTATAAATTAAAAGTTCAATAGATATGAGTTACATGTATTCAAGTGTATAATTTACAACTTATGTGTATACTTTTTGACTTACATGTGTTCCAATGTATACTTTGTGACTTACACATTTTCATGTGTATACCTTGTATTCATACATATACTTTGTATTAAGTTGTGTATACCATGTATTCGTGTGTATACTTTAAGGCATATGTGTTTGTGACTGCTTGTGCTTCCCTTATACATGTACATGCTTGACTTATTCATGTGTATACTTATTAATTGGTTAGCCCTAGCATTGATCATTGTTTTCCTTCATGGTTTGTCTTGAATAAATTAATTGATTGATAGTAAAAAAGTAAGTATCTAAAAGGAAAAAACATGTTTTCAATAGGTATTCCATGAAATGATTGATAAAAAGATTCCAATTTATATTTAATCCTTTGATTGGAACAACTAAATTAAGCAAAGGATACATAATCTTCATGTAACACTTGCAAAACATAATATTCAGAGTAGATGAAGTAGTCAACTTCTTGACACATTATCTATGTTATTGGGTTCTTCTATTTTAGCCCTGGTTCTAGTTTTGGTTCGCTCAAGTGGTGTGGGTCCTGGTTCGGTTAGCCTATGGGTTCAACCAGGGTCCTTCATTTTTGGGTCTGGTTCACCCAAGCAGAACCCAAGAGAACCCAGGAAAAACCCAGATAGAACCCAGACAAACCAAGACAAAACCCACATGCCTAGGCATCCAAAAAAGTCTTTTTTTGAACATTTTTTTGTATGGAGTTTGACTTTGACCCACACCCAAGGGAACCCTAAAAGTGAGGTCTAAATCACATCAAACACCTTAACTACCTCATTCTTATTCATTTGTTTTGCAAACAAGCATTTTAATTCCAAGAGGCTGAGCTTTCATTTTTGCTTGCTAGATTGAAAGCAGATTGTGACACAACTTTCATTTTTCAAAAATTGTTTTTTATCATTAAACTGAGAATTTATCACACATCTATAGAGAAACAGAGGAATACTACAAACTAAAACATATTACACTTTTTTTCTCACTGACTCGATGTACTCTCCAACATCTCTCTTCTCTCATGCGAAGAGTTAGAACTGCTTGGCCATGCCTTTGCATCATTCAAGAAGTTTTTCTCTTTTTGACAATGTCAAAAGCATGGTTGCATACAAATTAAGCAAAAGACTTTTCCTTTTAGATTAGCAATGCATGGAAGTTTCAAAAAGTATCCTTGATATTACAAAAATATATGTGTTTATACCATATCAACAAAAATCTTTTGGGGAAAAAATTGGCAAACCAAAAGTATAAGATTTTTTGAAAAAATCGGGAAAAAGTCTAGAAAAATCGGAAAAAAATCAAATTTAAAAGAAAAGTAAAAAAAAGTAGAACAAGAGATAAAAACTTTTTAAAAAAATTTAAAGGCATTTCCATAGCATAGAGATATAGAGAAAATAAAATAAAGAGTTTAACTAATAAATTGTAAAAAATAGATTTTTGTAGTTTATATTCATATCGTTGATTACATTGCATTACACATATTTCAAACTCAAAGAATTGCTACACATTGCATAACTAATAACTAGATGCTGATAGATGACAAAATTTTAATTACAATATAGTTTTTACAAAGTCAACCTAAGCAGTTATGCAATTACTTCACATTGCATAACTAATAACTAGGAGCAGCTACCAATTGCATTTGCTTATCATGGCATTCTATGAGACCACATTTCTTTGAGGCATTTTTTCAAATAGTTCACTGCCTTGTCTATGCTACCACATTTTTCATACATGTCTACCAAAGCATTTTGTCAAATAGTTCACTTGCCTTGTTGCTATGGCTGAAAGCCTAAAACAAGTGCTTTCGAACAAGCTATGGATGCTTGGAAAAAATATATCAAAATCATAATAGTAAGCAATATCATAGACAAGGAGTGAACTCTTTGTGCCTCAAGAAATGGCTCATGGTGATGGAATGCCATGAAAATAAAATGATTTTGATTTTCATGGCATTCCATCACCATGAGACCTCATTTCTTTGAGGCATTTTTTCAAAGATTTCACTGCCTTGTCTATGCTAACACATTTTTCATACATGTCTATCAAAGCATTTTATCAAGCAGTTCATTGCCTTGCTGCTATAGCTAAAAGCCTAAAACAAAGTGTTTTCGAACAAGCTATGGATGCTTGGAAAAAATCTATCATAGCATAATAGTAAGAAATAGCATAGACAAGGCAATGAACTATTTAAAAAAAATGTCTCAAAGAAATGTGGTCTCATGGTGATGGAATGCTATGACAAGCAAATTGCTATGGATTGTCAAGGCATTCCATCACCATGAGACCACATTTCTTTGAGTCATTTTTTCAAACAATTCACTACCTTGTCTATGCTACCACATTTTTAATACATGTTTACCAAATAATTTTATCAAATAGTTCACTTCATTGCTGCTATGGCTAAAAGCCTAAAATAGGTGCTTCCAAACAAGTTATGGATGCTTGGAAAAAATTTATCAAAGCATAATAATAAGCAATGGAATAGACAAGGCAACGAACTGTTTGAAAAAAAGCCTCAAAGAAATGTGGTCTCAATGGTGATGGAATGCCATGACAATCCATGGCAATTTTCTTGTCATGGCATTCATCATGTCATTCCATCACCATGAAACCACATTTCTTTGAGGCATTTTTTCAAACAGTTCACTACCTTGTCTATGCTACCACATTATTCATGCATGTCTACCAAAGCATTTTATCAAACAATTCACTGCCTTGCTGCTATGGCTAAAAGCCTAAAAAAATTACTTTCGAACAAGCTATGGATTCTTGGAAAAAATCTATCGAAGCATAATAGTAAGCAACAAGCTATGGTCTCATGGTTTTTTTTCACGTGAAAAATAGTGTGATTTTATTCACATTTTTTTGCAGGTTATAAACACATTTTTTTTGGAAATTTTGTTGTTTTAAATGACATTCAAGTTTATGGTGGTTTTGTTGTTTATATGATGATATGTGATATTCCAATCCTAATTCATGCTTCTAGGTTGCATAGATATATATTTTGTTTTCACATTATTTTTGTACCAACGAACCCAAAATGAACCGAACCCCCCTCCAAACAATTTTGGCCAAACCGGTGAACTGAACCCCTGAACCTGAACCTCAAAACCTATTCCAACACTCTTCATTCTTTCTACACAAACTTAATTGACCACCAAATTATTTTTCTCCTTGACTTTACCCACGTTTACTCCCTCAAACCTCTCTTTTTTATTCAAAACCCCTATTTTCCCAACTAGGGCATGTCATGCCATAACATACTTTTGACCTCCCTTGTCCTTGCAGGCCTTTTGAACACATCAAACTCCACAATCTCACCTTATTTCCAACCTATTCTAACTTATTTTCAAGAAATTTCTTCTTTTCACCTCTTCTAGCCTTGCTTTTAAGGGGCCTCAATTTTGAATTTTCAACAAGGGCAGCATTAGTAATCTCTTCCAATGCCCTTACTAATGCTATTTTCTTATTCCTACTCCCTATCCTACTTACATCAGGCCCATATCACTGAGACACAGCCTGAAGAATAGGTGGAATGGCCTATTTCAACATACTACACTCAAACTCTTAAGGGATAGATCCGGTTGAATGTAGCTCAAAGCGATTCCACATGTTTGGGTGAGAAAGATGACCATGCCTAGCATAAACATGCCTATTCAAACGCATTGGAATAGTCTGTTTGGTCACACAAGTTGCAGAATGAAAGTTGCACCACTTTGCAACTTTCCACTGCTTCCATTTGACACTTTTCATCAACAGAAAGATGGACACCACGGGAAAACCACTCTGAGATAACAAAAACTGAGAAAGGTTATTATAGAGGGGCCCAACCTGATCCCATGGGATTAGACAAGAATTTTCTAAGCATCACGGTGTCTGAGTAACCTCATGCTAAAGTTTGCAGCCATTTTTCCATTTTAACCCTTAAGGGATCGATCCGGTTGAACGTAGCTCAGAGTAATTTCGCGTGTTTGGGTGCAAAAGAGGACCATTCCTAGTGTAAAAATGCCTATTTAGATGCATTGGAATAGTTTGTTTGGTCACATGAGTTGCAGAATGAAATTTGCACCACTTTGCAACTTTCCACTACTTGCATTTGACACTTTTTCTATCAACTAAAAACTAGACACCACGAGAAAACCACTTTGAGATAATGAAAACTGAGAGAGGTTATTGTAGAGGGGCCCAACATGATCCCATAGGATCAAATGAGAATTTTCTAAGCATCACGGTGTTTGAGTAACCTCATGCTAAAGTTTGCAGCCATTTTTCCCTTTGGACACTTAAGGGATCGATCCGGTTGAACATAGCTCAGAGTGATTCTGCGTGTTTGGGTGAGAAAGAGGACCATTTCTAGCATAAACATGCATATTTGGACATGTTAGAATAGTTTGTTTGGTTACATGAGTTGCAGAACAAAAGTTGTACCACCTTGCAACTTTCCACTGCTTGCATTTGACACTTTTTCCATCAACTGAAAACTGGATACCACGGGAAAAACCACTATGAGATAATGAAAACCAAGAGAGGTTATTGTATAGGGGCCCAATGTAATCCCATTGGATCAGACAAGAATTTTCTAAGTGTCACAGTGTCCAACTAACCTCATGCTGAAGTTTGTTGTCGTTTTTCCCTTTGGACCCTTAAGGGATCGATCTAGTTGAATGTAGCTCAGAGCGATTCCATGTGTTTGGGTGTGAAAGAGGACGATTCCTATCATAAAAATGTCTATTCAAACGCGTTGGAACAGTCTGTTTGGTCACACGAGTTGTAGAACGAAATTTGCACCACCTTGCAACTTTCCACTGCTTGGATTTGATACTTTTTCGATCAACTAAAAACTGGACAAAACGGGAAAACCACTCTGAGATAACAAAAACTGAGAGAATTTTCTAAGCTTCACGGTGTCCGAGTAACCTCATGCTGAAGTTTGTAGCCACTTTTCCCTTTGGACCCTTAAGAGATCAATCTGGTTGAATGTAGCTCAGAGTGATTTCGTGTGTTTGGGTGTGAAAGACGACCATTCCTAGCATAAAAATTCCAATTTAGATGTGTTGGAATAGTCCATTTGGTCACATGAGTTGCAGAACGAAAGTTGCACCACTTTGCAACTTTTCACTGCTTGCATTTGACACTTTTTCCATCAACTGAAAACTGGAAACCACGAGAAAAACACTCTAAGATAACAAAAACCAAGATAGGTTATTGTATATGGCCCCAACATGATCCCATAGGTTTAGATAGAGATTTCGTAAGTGCCATGGTATCCCAGTAATACCCCGTCAAATCCCTTTTTCACTTTGGGATTTGATGTTTCATTGAACTATACGGTTCCGTATACGGTGATTGTGCTTTGTTTTCAATGGAATTTTGTGGGCAGTAGACTTAAATCCATTTTAGTTTTGGTTTGGTTGGCTTTCAAGTGATTTTGTGCATTTTAGAAGCCAATTACTGAGGGTCGGTTTGTATACCCTGTTTTAAGGGTTTTGAGTGCATTAAAATGTCATATTAATCCTTTCACCCATTGTATGTTTCTATAACTCAATGGAAAGGCTTAGTTATGGTTATAAAACTTGTGTGCATAGTTTTGTGCACAAGGGAGGTGAATAGAGGATTTTTAGGTGATGCCCTAGATGTCAAATGGTGCAATTTTTAGTGGGAAATGGTGGTTTACTACTAGGGTTTGAAGAAATATTTAGGGGCAGCGATATCTCTTGAACTTTTAAGCTTGTGTAGACCTTTTTGAACATTTTTTAGGCTTTGGTTTGCTGTGGGAAGTTTCGAGTATGGTTTTTCAACAAACCTTTTCCTAACTTATAGTCTCCAAATCTCATCAAATGGGCTTATCTTTTAGAGAAGGTCATCCAATGGCCAACCAAACATCAATCAAGCTTTAACATAGACCCTAAGATAAATTCCCAAGAGATCATACCATGTTTCTTTGTACCATCATTAATATCCAATAGACCACCTTGCATAAAGGCTACTAAATTATCCCTATTTACAAAGAGATGACCTTTTAAACACTAGATCTTCACTCAAACTCTTGAAACAATAGTATGTTATGTGTCAAAACCTCCAATTCCATGATTTTTTTCTAGGTCCAAGACCTCTACACCCCTAATACACCAAACCCTCTATTTCAAGCAAAATACTTGGGGTTTTAATGAAACTCCTATCTCCCGCACCTGCCATACCCAAACAAAGCACCAAACACACTTACCAGACCTTGCACATGTGGTGAATAATACATTACATGGATAATCATTCCCACATTTTGTCAAAACACCAATTGAAACCCTCATTTTCATCATGAAAATACCCTACTGCAGCTCTAGAACATCATCCCAAACACCCAACCTTGACTCCACAACATTATAATCAGGTTATGCATGTATTTTAAAAGTTAGAGGACCCATTCCACAAGTTACAGTGGGCATAAAAAGTGGAATGGGTCGAATTACATCATGAAACCCTTCAATCCAAGAACACTGTGAAAGTAGGTAGCAGTAGTAAAAACAAGATAACCTTCTTGCCCCTCCTAAAGTTTGGACCACATCTATTACCTCCACATAAAACTCAACATCCTTGGTCTTCTTGGTTCCCATGCCTTGATATGGTTATGCAAATGAAAATGAAGCAAAGTAATCATCTCCTTCTCTGCTGGTTGGAAGAATGAATGCTTAATGTTTTTATACATGATATCAACTCCCTCTTTTGCTCTCATGGTTGAATATCGAAATCCAATATGGTGGGCCTCCAGAGTTCCAGTCATCTTTATTCCTCTTCCACCAAATTTTGGCCTAATCCACCCGTCTTCCATCCTAATTGGCTTTGTTTTTGAAAGATAAAGTTTCTCCTAAGTCACCAATGTAGCTCTCTTTTCCTTTTTAGACTCTTTCATTGCTACAGATCATCTCTTGGATTTAATCATCTGTACCATATGGTTGATGTGCTTTGAATCTTTGCATCTAAAGGAAATTTCCTTTACATAAATACTGCTAGGGAATTTCAATGTTGCCATTGTAGTTGGTATTTAATCCGGTACTTGCAACATGAAGAGTGATTCTCATTCCTCTTCTACATTAGAGGGTTCATATCCTAGATCTAACTCTTCTGAATTATCAAAATCAAAATCACTAGCAGAGGCTTTGAAAGGAACTCCATGAAAACCAGGTTCTCTAAATGGTATATCAAACTCTAGTTCAAAATCTTTTAGATGAGGTTGCTCCCATAGCTCTCTTACTCACTTGACAAATCCTTGAAACTTTGTATTGATTTTATTTTTCCTATCCCTCTCTTGTTGTTCTTCCTCAATTTTATCAATATCATTGATGCAATTGGGGGAGGTCCTACAACACAACTAATCACAAATTCAACAACCAACCAGGTATTAGATCATCAAGTTCTCCATTTCACTCTTTCTCAACCAAATCACACTATTTCCTTGTAGCATAGGAAACCCACTAAATTGGGTACAAATTCTCAACCACACACTTCCAATTCACAACTTAACTCAATTTAGGGACCCAAAATTGAGCTTTTTAACATATCAACACAACTCTATAATTTTATTTGTAACAACTTCTTCAAAACTTGAAATTTCACTCTTTTTAGGCCTCAATTAGGCCACTTTTACAAAGGTTCTATACTCTAAACTTATCCAAACATTACCAACTCTTGGGGCAGCAATTCTAAGGTGTTAAAACTTCAAAAACCACAATCAGATCTCAGTTATACCATCATACAATGGGTAAACCACAAAACCCTCTATTGTAGCCTAAACCCTAGGGGTTTATTGAAAATGATACTTCCAAAGCTAAACACAACCTAAAAATTACTCAAACAAGTTTTTGATACCCTGCACAAGCTAAAACAATCATAAAATAATGCTTCCCTACACAAAAACATAATTTGACTCTTCAAAACCACCATTTTTCTTAAAGAAAACTCACTTTTACACACATGGGTTTCACACCCATCTCACTTTCAGACCTCCCCAACACTAACACATAAATCCCACACCTTAATAATGTTAGTGCAGACCCATTCCTCAAGTTCTGGAGGCTACAAAAAGAGGAATGGGTCAAAAACCCATTTTTATTGACTCAAAACCTTCAAATGTACAAGTTCGGGCCGGTTTTAGTAAATTGATGATAAAATGAACAAAAAATTATGGAAAACCTTCTAAATGGATTCAAAATAAAGATAAATCCATCTAATATGCAAATATCAACAAATATAGATCAAATAATTGAAATACAGGCCATACAATCTGCTGCTATAGCTGAAAATACGGAAAATTCTAGAAAATTTAGAGTTTTTATTGTTTTTGCTTCTTCAAATCACAAAATCCAACCTTAAATTCGAGTTCTCCATGTTTTTAAACTATTTCCCATCAATTAAAAACTGATTCACCTTCCTAACTGACCTTTGAACTTGTTTGACTCCTACATTCCCTCCATAATGCAAATTTTGCAATTTTACAACGTTTGAGTTTGCAAATTTTGCACATTTTTGCAATTTTTAAACATTTTGCACTTTTTGAAAAACCCAACCTCCTAAACACCTAATACAACTCAAATATGACTAAATACATAATAGAATGGTCTCATAGACCTTATTTTAATACAAAACTCAAAATCCTATATTCTACTCCTTATTTTCCTTGATGAACAAAACCTATTGAATGGTGCTCCTACACCAATCATGCATTGACCTTCTTTCCCCTCCTAAAGTTCGGACCACATCCATTAACTCCACATAAAACTCGAAATCCTTGGTAATCTTGGTTCCCATGCCTTGATATGGTTATGCAAATGAAAATGAAGCAAAGTAATCATCTCCTTCTGCACTGGCTGGAAGAATGCATGTGTAATGTTTTATACATGATATCAGCTCTCATCTACTCTCATGGTTGAATATCAAAATCTAGTATGGTGGGCCTCCAGAGTTCTAGTCATCTTTCTTCGTCTTCCACCAAATTTTGGCCTAATCCACACATCTAGTAGCTTAATTGAATTTGTTTTTGAAAGCTGAAGTTTCTCTTGAGTCACCAGTGTTGCTTTCTCGGCCTTTTCAAACTCTTTCATTGCTACAAATCATCTCTAGGAATTAATCATTTGTACCACATGGTTGATGTGCTTTGAATCCTTTCATCTAAAGGAAATTTCCTCAACACAAATACTACTAGGGAATTTCAATGTTTCCATTGTAGTTGGTATTAGAGTCGGTACCTGCAACATTGAAAATTATTCTTATATAAGAATTCCCTCCATCTTGTTGGCTTATAACACTCTTGATGGTGGCTACATGAAATCTAATTCTGATTCCTCTTCTACATTAGAGGGAACTCAAATATCCTTGTTCTAACTCTTCTAAATTATCAGAATCAGAATCACTAGCTTCCATATTCAAAAATTCCCAACCACCATCTTTAATTAATTGGCCACCAATTCAAGTTCATTCTTCTTTCATAATACTTTATATCCATGGAGTTCAGCCATTCCTTCATGCCATCAAGTGAAGATTGAGGAATGGCGTCAATGCGGAGTACATCCCGCTTGAATTCTTTCAAAATAATAGCCATATCAAATGTTGTTTTCCCAAGTCATACTCTCTCAAGGTTAACAATCTCAATCTTGAACTAAAAGTGATTACTAAGAAAGGTAATTCCTCCAACTCTATCAAATAGTTTACCGTAGGAACAATAAAAGAATAGGCTTTGAAAGGAACTCCTTGAAAACCAAGCTCTGTAAATGGTATATCAAACTCTTAAACCTCATTCTTGCACATTTACAACCAAATTCAAAGATTTTCCTTCAAAAGGCTACAAATTCAAATATTGACAATTTTGTAGCAAGAATGCATTTTTTTGCACATTTGACCATCGAGACTCAAAAACTCACCCTAATACACCTTAAATGGTCTTGATTAACCTTATTTAGAATAAATAAACACAAAATACCTTAATCTAATATATTGACAACCTATCAACCTTCAAAAAGTGAAATTTTGCAACTAGGAGACTAGGTGCTCCTGCACGAAAATTACATTGTGACTGAGCCTTCAAGAGGCTTTAAATCTAGCCTTTACAAATGATTCTACATCTTTCCAATCATGCCTAACTTTTGATCTTGTAAATAACATGACTTATTACATTATAAATCAATTGACCATGTAATATGACCTTATTGAATTGACAATTTACTCAAAACACAGTTTACTAACTTAAAATAATTCCATGAACCAAATTTGTTTAATAACCTTGGTGCCCCTGCACTAAATTTCAATATTTCAATAAATGTCATTACAAGTAAAAATCTCATTACAATGCCTTAGGTACTTTGTTCTCATAGATATTTTACAATTTCACTCATACATTCAAGATTTTCTTATAATGTCTACATCACAGGTTCTCATTTAGAGGTTAACTTCAAATGAGTAACTTGATATTCCCTCGCAAAGCTTCACGCGATCTTTTATAATGGCTTCAAATCAGAATTGATATTTTTCAAGATCATCAAAATAAGGATGTTGCATTGCTTTTTTGGATGAGATTCTCTTCGATGGCTCAAAAATCAACATTTTCTACAAGGAGAGACCAATCAATTTTTACTAGTTTAGTTACAAATGTACGCAAAGTAAAAGAATAAAAAGAAACAACTCATCCAAAATGGAAATGAAATGAGAATAGATGGAAGGAACTTACAGATAGGCATGGCAGTCTCTCAACTTAGTCACTCTTGGTCATACATCTTCACTGCAAGTTCCAAGATACCTATTGCACACAACACCTCTCATGAATCTAGAATATCTTGAAATTTGAGATGCTCCTATAATGTCTACATCATAGGTGCTCATGATAAGGTTAACTTCAAATGAATAACTTGAAATTCCCTCACCAAGCTTCACATGCACTTTTGTAATGGCTGAAAATCATAATTGAGATTTTTCAAGATCATCAAAATAGGGATATTGCATTGCTTTTATGCTTGAGATTCTCTTGGATGGCTCACAAATCTACATTTTTTGTAAGGGGACACCAATCAATGTTTACCGGGTTACTTACAGATACACAAAGTAAAATAAGATGATAGCATTGGCATCAAATAAATTAACGTGGATACAAGTATAAATTAATAAGAACCATTCTACATATACTTACAAATTAATCCAATGAACCATCCATATCTTCTCTACTCTTTATTGTGTTAAGTATTGCCTCATGGTCAGACTCACAAACCTTCCACAAGGTCTTGTTCAAAGGTCTACCCCCATATTTTCTCAAACAAGCATTGGATGCCACAACAAGGTTCAACTAATGAAGAATCTTACGATGCGTGTCAAAGTCCTCAAACAACCAATGTTTAACACTCTTATGTGGGTACCTTCTAAGCCAAGTTCCAGTAACAACAACTGAGCCTATAGGGTATTCAATGTTTTCTCCATCTATAACTGGGGCTTCCAATTTATTTTTGGCCTCAACACAATGACACAAGTAATAGTTTGTTCCCTCTTCATTTTCTTCATCTACAATAACTGAATAAACATGCCCTGCATTGATATGTGCAAAAAATAACTTGAAATTAGTCAACATTACGAATACAATACAAAGTACAAGATAACAATATGGAGTTTCAAAAACTAAGCAAGTAGATATATTACATGGTTGAACTAGATCTGATACATGGTCAAAGTCAACCGATGATTCCATCTATGTTAGTT
The DNA here is from genome assembly GCA_007258455.2 of Sequoia sempervirens. NCBI lineage: Eukaryota > Viridiplantae > Streptophyta > Pinopsida > Cupressales > Cupressaceae > Sequoia > Sequoia sempervirens. The sequence goes on along the minus strand of VDFB02256132.1, from coordinate 81,307,641 downwards.
CCAATGCCGTCGAAGGGCGATATGTGTGAAGTGGGCTAAGATAACTTGTCAACCATTTGTCAACCCACTCCCCTGACTCACAATAATTCCAGGCTTGCATTGTATATGAACAACAAAAGCATGCCATCTTACGTGTATCAATACTCCATGAACCTGCATTTGAGCTAAGGAAAGAGTGTAGCTCACTCGATCATGTTAGTGTACAACAATCCTCATATGGTGCAATGTTAGTATCATCCATCAACCAAAAAAATCTACGAACTGAAGAAATACCTTCATTACCTAGACCCATTGAAGCATTACACCACTCGATGATTGAACTTGCGTCTGTCAACTTTGCACTCTCTTTATACTTTAACTCTTCTCATGCTAATTCTCTTTTCATGCATGTTCTTGCACCATCATGCTCCCCCTTTCCATGCCGAGCCTCACAAAAGTTCCACATATGGTGAACACCTGTAGTGAGATGCATCCTACACAACTAGTAGAACATGCACGTGTTCTTGAACTATGCTGCATAGTTATCCGACCATATTATATGCCGATCGTATGCTATGCCTCTTCGAGCCAAATCACTATAGAACATCTGGAAGCAAGCTTGCATGAACTCTAGAGAATGTGTGTGATCATAACTAATATAAAATTGATACTCCCTCAATACCTTCCTTTGGTCCTCTCTACTATTAGCTGCATGAATGAATGCTATGTGCACAAATATCGAAACCTGTGTGGAGTTGTAATACTGTGACTGCACCTCACACTATGGTTGTAGAGTGTAGTTCTCTAAAAACTCAACCACTGATGCTATGCTTCCAACTAGAAAGGTGTCCTTGTATAGCTTGAATTGCATGTCCAACCATCGGGCTCTATGGGTGTGCCTTGCATACTCATACACTATATTCTCATGAAACATGGACATAAACCAATACACTAGAATCTTCTCAATAACTAAATCACACCTTTTTTCTTGAGACCCTTCTTTTGTAGCGTATGCCACTATTTTATACTTCCTGAAATCTACTAGTTTATGTCCCACCTCATCTGTGCTTTCCATATGTTGAAATATTGGCATTTGTTGCAAGCAACTGCAATGCTCGCATGAACCATCCAAGCATGTTGTCCTGTAGAATATTTGGCCATCCTCTATTTGACATAAAAAAATTTATAAGAAATCTCTTGAAGATTTTGGTGGGGCTTCTATGCCACTATCCTGCAAAACATTGTTAGTATGCAAATCTAAACATATAGAATGATAAACATCATAATGGTTAGCAAATTCAATATGTAGTCTACAACAACAAGTAGTATGTGTGTGATTTATCTTGACATAAAAAGGTTTAAGCATTTCAAAAAATCTTTGAGAAATACTAATTTGAGGATAAGCATTTAAAATTTACAAAAAAAAAGGGTTTGAGTCATATCCAAAAAATGCTTTGGATGTGGCTCACAGTTCTGACTACCGATTCTCCTTCTTATGACATCCCTTTGATTCTGAGATGGCCTTGTATTATTCTTCCAATAATCTTCAATTAGTGTTCTCAATGCTTCAACAAATTTTTTATCTTTATGTGGAAGTCTTCCTGAGAATTCCCATAATTCATTTGAATCAGTGCCGTCAATTCTTTGCTGCCTTTGGACGACTTTTGATAAAAAAATTCTGCTAATTCCCATTTGTTCACTTGTCTTTTTAATGATACAAGATCTCTTTGTTTGATAGCTTACCAAAGTCAATGTAATGACACGTCGGGTGACATTACTATCCTTTGAGTGTAAGGTCTTACCCACACTCTCATAAGAATCCATTAGATTCTTCACAAATAGTGTTTTCACTTGATGCATATGATGTTCTCAACCTAAGAGTCTTCATGATGTTTTTGTACTTTAAACCCCACATCATTTAAACAAATAGTTGACATATTGCGGTCTCATCTAGCTTTTCAAAGAATATTTCCAAAATATTATCAGCATACTCTACAAGTGCATTCTAGAATCTTACCTTCCATGTGCTGCAAAATATCCTCATCAATATTAATAATTTTTTTTGGCTTTCTATGCAAAATTCTAGGTGGTGTTCTCTTAGGTACATACATCTCAACATTAGAAATTTCATCAATATTTAATTAAGGTGGGCTAGATTGCGTACCTTCAACCGAGGGTGGAATAGAGTACATACCTTGAGGTTCACATGGGGATGATGGCATACCTTGTTCGTCCAATCCAAATGATGATGTACTCTCAACTTCAGATGTGGTGGATGGTGTCCAACCATACTCACTTGTGGTAGATGGTGTCCCTCCATATTTTCTTATGCTTAATGGTGTCCCTTCATATTCACTTATGGTAGAGGGTGTGTATCCAACTATGGCATCTACATCTCCCCTAGCATGACTCTTTCACATTCATTCCCTTTGTGTTGCCAATTTCTTTCCTCTTTTTGATGGTTGAGGTTCCTCTTCAACTGGCTTGTTTTCGTCAATTGTTCCCAATTTCTGCTTTTCACAATATTCCCTCATCCATTTTTTCTCTTTATCTCTGAAGGCTTGGAGCTTATCATCTATTAGTTTTTCCCTTTTAACAGTTTGTTTCTTCAGCATGATGAATAATTTTACTTGTGCAAAAAGTGCTAAGTCAAGTCAAATTAACTAATAGCGAAGCGTTGTAAAAGTTCATTAAAGAGGGAGACCAACAGTCACCTCTTTCAAATGTTAGTTTTTGAATTTGAAGTGTTTTGTTTTAAGAGGGAAACATTATAAAAGGCCATGATAAACTTGAATGGAGGATGATCCTTAGATTGGGCGTCAAGCCAAATGAGGAAATGTTGAGTTTTCCTTAACAAAATTAAGCTTTTGGTGACTGAAATTAAGTTTCTGAGTTGGACAGTGTTATTTTATGTTACATTGAGCATGATCAGGGTATATTAGGCTTGTTTCAATAGTTTTGAAGTTTTGGAGTGTTTGGCAAGTGCTACTTTCAATAAAACATAGGGTTTTTAAGCCTAGGGAGAGGGTTTTATGGTTTGGGTGGTAAATGATTGAATCTCTACAATATAATGCTATAATTTGAAGTTTTGATAGATATAAAGTGCTTCCCCAATGTTTCAAGAGATTTGGACAAGTTTCGAAGGTGTTCTATTTGTAAAAGTGGGCTAATTTGGGCCCTTAAAAGCATAGAAAACTTGATAATTTGTGCAGTTTGGTACAAAACAAGCATTGGTGATTGTTGGATATGTTGAAAGGCTCTATAATGGGTAAAATAAAGGTGTCTAAATGGTCCTAGGTCTGTAGAACAACAAATTTGCATAATGAAGCTTATTAAGCAAACCATTGCTAATACTAGTACTTTTAGGCTTAATGAAGGTTTGGTGGTTCAAGGGTGGTTATGGGCATTGAAGGAAGTTGGGATTCCTAATTTGAAAATTTATAAAAAACATCATACAAGCCCAAATAAAGGGTTCAATGAATTTCTTTTGAGGATTTGGTGCTCTACTCAACGCCTAAACTATGGAGTTTCAAGTATTTTTTAGGTGTTTTCAGTTTATTTTTCCTATGTACAGCCCAGTACAAGCCTCCCATGATTAGAAATTCATAAACCACTGTGGCAGCAGGTCTTAACTTGGAATTCAATCTATTTTGAGACTCCTTTGGTTGTTTTAGTGAAAGAAAAACTCAATTCTTCATGATCAGCCTGTACATACTAGTAGGGTATGAGTTTTACTTTAATTTAAAGATGGAGCCTTTCCTCCTACTGTGGTGACCTGTGATTCAGAGTAAAGGCCTGTAATATGTTGTTTTCAAGTTTCATGTTTCTTTTAATAGTTTTAAGGTGTCTATAGGGCTGGTGATGTTATCTTAGGTTGAGAATGTGTGTTTTTGGCATGAAAAGGAGGAACCAAAGTGGTGTTTTTGAGATCTAATGAGGTTAAACTCCTAGTGAAGGTTTTTTTTTGTAGACCCTAAACAACTTGTTTGATGCTTTGGTGAGGCTTGTAAGGCCTTGGAGTTGTGAAATATAGAAAACCCTAGATATTTATGAGCAAATTGAGGATTTTTGTATTGGAAACCTATTTGAGCATGCAAGGTCCTAAAACATGGAAAATATTTTGTTTTGAGACCTAAGTAAATACTATTTTTGGATTTGGGGGTCTGCTAAGAACTGAGAAGGTTGTGTGGGGAATTATACCCGATTGAGTGAATTTGATATGCTACAACCTGAACAATGTGAATTTTTTGAAAGAAGAGGTCCTGATAAAATTGTAAATTGAAAATTTATTTGTAGATTGGAGTTGTGTGTTTGTGTGTTGCAGGCCTCCCCCTACTACATTAGGAGTATATTCCAATTTTTTAGAGACATGTATGGAAAACTTGGTAGCATAGACAAGGCAATCAGCTGGTTTGTATAACCATTTGACAAAATACCTCAATGAAAGCTTTGGAAGCATACACAAAGGAAGTCAATTGTTAAATTTAACAAAATGCCTCAAAGAGATGTGGTTTAAAAATGTAATAGGAAAGTGTATAGAATTGTGTAATTTAAAATGTCCATTGACAACCTAAGGTTGTAACATGACAAACAAACAATTTGATCAACATGGAATAAGCAAAAAAATAAAAATGAAAGCAAGTCATACTAGAATGAAAGAAAATGTACAAAGACTTCACATACCTAAAAAAAAAAGTTTCAAATGGAGGAGTTCTACCCAATTATGTAGCCTTTGCTTCTTCTTTCCTCAAACTCCTCAAAAATTTGACTTTTTCAAAAGCTTGCTCCCCTCCAAACTTCAATTGTATATCAATTATCACTATAATTCAAACTTGAATTGATATTATATGCCTTTCAACATGAAAACTCTGCTATTTCATGCAAAGGTGATGGAA